>LPNX010505578.1:364071-437441 GCA_001517045.1 Pseudotsuga menziesii
CCAACCCCAGACTCTACAATCACACATAGACAGCATTCAACCAAAGCACTAAGGTAAAAGAACTCTAATGCACTAATCTCAAACAAAAAATCAAAAATTCCATGATAAGAACTTTCTTAAAAAAAAATTTAGGCTAAAAAAAACGTTTCCAGTCAAAACCAGAGGTCAAAACAGACTCAGGCAGTGCCAAAGGAGACTCGGCAACTAACAGCATTCACCAAGAAACCAATTAACTTCCACAAAAAGGAAAAAAACCAGGGTATACGTGACTGTTCGCAGTAAACCCGCGTGTATACATGGAAATCACAGAGGAAACCGCGTGTATACGCGACTGTAAATCAAAAACCCACGTATAGGAAGAAAAGGTGCATTAAAACAAGGTAAACAGACAGGCTGAGACAAACTTCACTCCAATCAAACTCTACCTAGAATACATGCCCCCAGACCCGACACAGAAACAAGAGAGAAAGAGCAATTCAAATGCATTGAATGCCAAGAAAATCACCCCCAAAGGACAACTACTAGGAAATCCCCAGCGAAGTCGCCAATTCTGTTACGGAGAGAAATTCCTATGGCTTGGGGTACCACAAGAGACAGCTTTGACTCCAGAAATCAATCTTTCCCAATATGCAATAGAAATAAAATTTCTAACACTAAAGGATCAGACCTTATACCTTATTCGAGATGGTTGAAGTAGATCCCCATTGAGCTTTCCAATCTTCAGCTTGAATTGATACAATACTTCCTCAACAACAAGTAAACAATACAAGCATACTATATATCATGGTGTTAGATCTATTCTAGCATATATAATCAATAATGTAAAAGCATTTGACATATTCCAATGGATACAATATTCAATAAAATAACATCATTGGATAGGAAAATATAGTTCTTATTAATATAAATCAGAGTTTACAAGATAGATACAATGTCTAACGGCACATCTGTGAACGGGAGAAACTGAATCCCCCACTTGGGCCTCCACCACCTCAATCCTCCATCTCACGATAGCAAGCTCACTAGCAAAAGGCAAGCTTGGGAAGAACACAAAAGTGCTCCAAAGGGACAAAGGGATGCAGACTCAAGCATAAATTCCGGCAACAATGGACTATAGTTTCGTTGCTCTTAAGCTCTCTATATGCCTTCAATGTACCAAGGGGTTCCTTCTATAGCTTCACAAGGGATAGTGAAGGGTCGAATCCAAGCGATCTCAAGGCATATGGAAGGCCAAGAGTCAAATGAGTCGGATCGATGTCAAGGAAAACTCCAAAAGGATTTGGATTATGCACACATCCTGACGTATGCGGTTATCGGGGTTAAACCCATGTATGTACACGGTTATCGGGTAAAAAGCCTCGTATATCATTTTTTATATAGTTTTAGGGATGATCAAGGAAACATCAAAGGATAAAATATGGTCCATGGGGTCTAAAGAGTCTGCAGCGGGACAGGGGAAGGCCATACAAAGTGTGATTCACCTGGAGTGGTGAAATATGCTATAACATAGACGTTACAAGAACAATTCACGAGATGAATTCAAAAAGGCAAGGCCTCCTACTTTTAATGGTGAGGTCAATATTGGTTAAGAAGATGAGGCTTGGCTTCTTGGGATGAGGAAGTATTTCCAAGTTCAAGAGTACTTCGGAAATATGAAAGCAAGGGTAGCTATATTCAATTTGACTGGAAGAGCATCCATATGGTGGGAACACCACAGACAAGTAAAGAAGGTTAATGAAAGAATAATTGTGTGGAAACAATTCAGGAAATACTTCAAGTATAAGTACCTCTCTGAAAAGTACTATGATGATAATATTAAAGAATTCCATGAGCTGAGATTGGGACAACAAACCATGGAAGAGTATGCCAATAAGTTCTTGGAACTATTGAGGTATGTTAGGTACATCAAATATGAAAAAGTGAAGATACAACATTTCCTGAGTGGATTGCCTCAGTCTTACGAAGACAGAATTGAGTTTTATGAACCTAGAACTCTTGAAGAAGCAATAAGGAAGGATAAGTATTGCTATGATAAAAGAAAAGGTAAACCTGATTATCATAAGACATGAAAGGACAAAAATAATGAGAAGTCTGACCAAAGGAAGAAAGGTTTCAAACCTTCTAACTTCAGGAATCAGAAGAAACAACCATCACAAGCTAAGAAGCAGCTATCCAGAGCGATGGGAGAAAAGCCTAGAGATCCACAGCAAAACAGAGAACCTCCCCAATGTTGGAAATGTGGAGGACCCCACATATGTATGAAATTTACACTTGAGAATGAGAATGCAAGGATATCTTACAAAATTCAATAAGTAGAAACAGTGGGTCAAGTAGCAAGGGTCGTTCCTAGGATTTATGCAGCACTGGAGGACCGCCAGGCAGATCACCAGTCAACTATGGTTGAAGTTGTAGGTAAGATTGTGGAGCAATCTATTTCTATTTTGATTGACCTTGGTTCTACTCACAGTTACATTACTCCTAGAGTAGTGGAGATTTCTGCTTTTAAGAAAGTAGATCATATAAAATCATGGTTAGTTTAGCTAGCCACTGGAACTAAGAGAAAGGTTAGTGAAGTGGTAGAGAAATGTCCATTGGTCATGAATGGACTGGTCACTTATGTCGATTTGAATGTTCTACCACTTTGTTCCTATGATGTTCTCATTGGAATGGATTGGTTAGAATCTCGCGGGGTAAATCTTGACTATTATAATAAGGATTTTGAGTGCTTGGATGAAGAAGGAAACTCAAGGATTGTGAAAGGAATTCCAAAGGTGATTTCTGTAAAACATATTTCAGCATTTTAGTTGAAGAAATTCTATAGGAAAGGTTGCTAGTTGTATGCAGCTCATATTTTGGAGGCAACAAAGAATGGAACTCCTAGGTTGGAGAACTTTCATGTGTTGCAGTAATTCAGGGATGTGTTTCTCGATTAGATTCTAGGGATTCTTTCAAAGAGGGACATTTATTTCACAATTGAAATTGTTCCAAGAGCAGTACTAGTGTCCAAGACACCCTAGAGAATGAGTACACCTGAGATGCTAGAACTGAAGATGCAATTGCAAGAATTGTTTGAGAATAAGTATATCAGGCCAAGTGTGTCTCCTTGGGGAGCCCCAGTTCTGTTTGTAAAGAATAAAGATGGTACACTTAGGTTGTGTATTGGTTATAGGGGAACAAAGTCACAGTGAAGAATAAATACTCGTTTCCTAGGATTGATGACCTCTTTGATCAAATGAGAGGAGCAAAGGTATTTTCCAAGATAGACTTGAGTTCTGGTTACCATCAGGTGAGAATCAAGGATGAAGACATTCATAAGACAGCCTTTAGGATAAGGTATGGACATTATGAGTTTGTAGTGGTACAATTTGGTCTCATAAATGCACCAGCTACATTTATGTGCCTTATGAATAGTGTCCTCAGTAGGTATTTGGACAAGTTTGTTCTTTTTTTCCTTGATGGCATTATTATTTTTTCTAAGAATGAGGAAGAGCATGAAGATCATTTGAGATTGACATTGCAATTGCTCAAGGAACATCAGCTATATGCAAAGCTAAGCAAGTGTGACTTCTATAGAGACGGTATTTAGTATTTGGGTCACATTATATCGGAAGAGGGCATATCTATGGACCCTAAAAATATTGAATCCATTATGAATTGGACTACTCCAAGAAATTTGACATATGTAAGATATTTTATGGGACTTGCAAGATACTATAGGAGATTCATTGAAGGATTCTCCAAAGTTACACATGCCATCACTTCTTTGCAAAAGACGGGGATAAAGTTTGAATGGACATCGAGGTGTGAATAAGGCTTCCAATAGTTGGAGAATCTTCTCACTAGTGCACCAATATTGAAAGTTGCAGACCCAAAGAAATATTTCGTGGTGTGTACCGATGCATGTGGACAAGGGCTTGGAGGAGTCCTTATGCAATACACCCACAGGATATGTTACGAGTCAAGAAATCTTAAGGAGCATGAGAATAACTATGCCAATCATGATCTAGAACTTGCAGCCATAGTACATGCTCTCAACATGTGGAGGAATTACTTGATGGGAAGAATGTTTGAGCTAAAGACAGACCATTATGATCTGAAGTATTTGTTTGATCAGCCTACTCTAAATGCTAGGAAAGCTAGATGGCTGGAGTTTTTATGTCAATTTGATTTCAAAATCAAGCACATAAAAGGAAAATAGAATAAGGTAGTTGATGTGCTCAACAGGAAGGTGTGGGAATTGCATGTGCCATCTCTTAGTATTTTCCAATCATATTTGAGACAAAAGATTGTTAATCATACTGCTGGAGACGAATTGTATGAGTAGGTAAAAGAAAAATTGCAACAGCAAAGTCTTGAGCAGAGGTATGAGGGATATGAATTGAAAGAAGATGGACTTCTTACTTAGAAAGGCATAATTTGTATTCCAAATGTAGCAGATTTGAGGAGAGTTGTTATGGATGAAATCCATCAAGCTCCATATTCTGGTCACCCAAGATATCAGAAGACAATTGCTACATCCAAAAAGTAGTACTTTTGGCTAGGAATAAAAAGGACATCGCTGAATATATTTCAAGGTGCATGAAATTTCAGTAGGTAAAGGTTGAGAATCAACACCTTGTAGCTTTGTTGTAGCCTTTTCCAGTTCCAGAATGGAAATGGGAAGTTATTTCCATAGATTTTATTATAGGATTTCAAATGACTTGGAGACAGCATGATTCCATCATGGTTGTGGTGAACAAGTTGAGAAAGGAAGCACATTTCATACTAGTTAAGTCTACGCATAAGACTGATGACATTGCAAAGATCTTCATGAAGGAGATTTTCAAATTGCATGGATTTCCTAAGGCAATAGTCTCTGACAGAGATGTCAAGTTCACTTCCAATTTTTGGAAGGGGTTGTTTGCGGATTGGGTAAAAAGCTAAAATTCAACACTGCCTACCATCCTCAGATTGATGGGAAGGCAAAGAGAGTAAATCAAGTGCTTGAAGACATGCTTCATATGTATGTGATGGACAAACCAACCAAGTGGGAAGATTACTTACACTTGGTAGATTTTTCTTATAAGAATGGATAGCAAGCATTCTTGGGGATGATTCCACATAAAGCTTTGTATGGCAAGAGGTGTAGGACACCAGTGACTTGGGATAATCCAGTGAACAGGGTTGTGCTTGGTCCATAATTGCTTAAGGAGATGGAGCAAGAGGTTGTAAATATTAGGAAGAATCTAAAACCAGCCCAGGACAAACATAGAAGCTATGCAGATAAGCATAGGGTGAACAGAGAGTTTAGTGTTGGGGATCATGTTTACCTCATACTGAGGAAAAAGAAGAGTTCCTTGAATCTTGGAAGTTGTGCCAAGATGTCACCAAGATATTATGGGCCATTTGAAGTGATTGAAATAATAGGCCCAGTTTCATATAGACTTGCATTTCCTACTAGCACTAGAGCTCATAATGTTTTTCATGTTTCTTTGATTAAGAAATATGTACATGATCCTAACCATGTGATAAATTGGGATGTGATTTAGGTGGAACTCGAGGGAGAGTTCTAAATCGAGCCAATGTGCATCCTCAACAGGAAGGTCACAATGCTCCGGAACCGAGCCATAGGGTAGGTAAAGGTGCAATGGGAGCACTACAGTCCTGAAGAGGCTATGTGGGAGCTGGAGGATTCCATGTGATTGCCATGTCCATTTTTGTTCAATTATGCGGAGCACTGAGGCGGTACTAGTGTATCAATTTGTTCAATTTTGTAAAGCACTGAGGATAGTGCTATTGAAGGGGGAGGGGAATGTAACACCCCGGTTTTGACCCTATTTGTATTAAAAATGTATATTATGTATATATTGAAATTAATGATGGTGTGGAGCTAAAGGAAAAACCCCACCATCGATTTAACATTTTATGCTCCGAAGATTAAAAATCATTGCCGATGGTATTTCGTGCTATCCAACACATTATAATTTTGGCATCATGTAAAAATGCAATTTAATTAAAAATACTTACAACCAACTATGTCAATGCAACCATAATGAAAAGGGCATGATATTGCTAAGGATAAGGAGGGGGAAATATTTCACCTTTGGGGCCAATGGGGAAAATCCAAATGACAATGGGAGAACCCATCAAACAGTCAACTACCTTTCTTGTCTCATTCACCCAATCATTTAATTCTTCCAAAAATGGTTGAGTTAGTTAATGCATGGGGATGGAGAAGAGTATGGTAGTCAAAAATTCGAATTGAAGAAGTCATCAAATTTTGGAAAATGTTTTTCTAACTTGTGGGGCAAGTAAATTCTTGCAAAGGCATGCCAAAGCCATTACTCACCCATTACATCGATGTTACTGACCCATTCTCTTTTGTGTGGGTTTCCTGCATGCAACGGAAGCTTCTTGTGTGTTCATCTTTCACGTTGGAGCCATTTTCCTCATTTTTGCATGCCCGGAAATTCATTTTGGTATTGTTTAGTAAGTGGGTAAGGAAGATTTATGTTTCCCTATGTTTTCATGGATTCTCCAATGGTTGGGAACCATTTTTATCTTGGTGAGTGGCCAAGAATCTAGATTCACGTTTTGGGGTTTATAGCAGTCGTTTTGGCTCTCGTATTGCCATAGTCACCTTTAGAAATCAGAAATATGATTTGGGTCTTAGCAGAGGTCGATTTTTTCTCTATTGTGTCATTAAATTATTGTTTTAATCATATTTCTCTCCTTGGTGTTTTTCTCCACCGTTTTCCAAGATGAAAATCAATTTTGGCCCCTTGGGTTGTATTACCCACTTACCATTTCTGATTTTAGCTTCCAGGACATCTTTGTACATGCCCAACACTGTAATTATTGTGTATTGAATTCGTTTTTGGCCACGTTAGGGCCAAAACGTCCTAGGGATACGATCTACTGTTAGTGAGTTTTTTTCACCCACCTTGGTCATTCATTTTGTTGCCAAACTATTTTCCTCAACCCAGAAATTGTGTAATTGTTGTGTATGCATTTGTTCTTTGGTCTGTGTTTAATTGGGAGTGGAAATGGGGCTTGACCAGCTTGATAAATCTAGTGCATGAGGAGCCTCACTAAGAGATATTAAGGGTTGATTGTTCCTTACTGCACATCCTGAATAGCACTGGAAGGGAATTCATAGCCTAAGGGACTGTATAGTAGAGAAGGGAATGATTCCTTGTTTTGGGTGTGTACATGTTGGAAAACCCAATTCAAATCTTATGTAGGTGTCCATGGCTCTATAGTTGAGCTCACTAGCTTAGAAAACAAGCCTTTCCATTCCCTTGGCAGACTGATAAACCCAAACATAGCTTTGGCTTGACTGAGTTTTGACATATCTTTGGCCATGTGTGATCCTGCTTAGTTTCCTTTTCCTTGGGGAATCATGCCCAGCTCGAGGGTGGCAGTGTTGCTAAGAGATTAAGGAGCACATTGGACTATGGTTTCATGGAACATTGTAGCAACATAGCTAGCTGTAGAAAAAGCTTCTTCATAAGATAAGTATTCTTGTCTATTTCATCTCTACAGTTGTATTTGATATTTAATGAAAATGATGAACATGCTAAATGCTTGAATGGAATGTAGTTTGCTTCCACTGTATGATAAATAATTATGCATCTATGCATGTTCTAGTTCAAAGCATTCCAATTTTTATTATGGGTATGCCATCATGGGGCTAGTTACCTGGGTAGATAGTATTATGGTAGCGTCCTCTTCATCGGTCAGAGGGTTGGGGACATTACAACATTCTATTGTATGATGCAGGTTGTGTTGGTAAATAAATGTATGCAATGTCATGTAAACCAAGTTTTGCATTGGGACATCAAAGATAATTTCTTGATTTTATCAATCTTTTTACTTCTCTTTCTTTCATTATGAGATATGATTATTGAAACAAATGTTTGAACATGGCATTTTATGCTTTAAATATGATATTATCTATTAATTGATAATAATGGGATGCTAAAGATTATGGATTTTTTCATGACAAGATCTTTCTGTAGTGACCAAAATGGAAACTTGACCAATAGAGTAATCACATTGTGATATAGGTAAGTGAAATATGAACTATTTTATGATCACAATCAATTTTGTCTATATTATGAATTATTTCTTATTTACAATGCAAAATCTAGATGGAACTTCTTTGGGGTGTTGATTTTGTGTTTTAATTTTATGTGTATCTCCGTGGAGCTTCCATTTTTGGCTGCTTTATTTCTTTATGTTAGAAATAGTAAGCTCACTGCCATCGAGTATTCCTTTGACATGGAAGGTTTTGAATTCATATTTAAATGGATGTTTTTCATAGTCGTTAGGTAGTTATACCAATTTTCTGACATTTGCACAATGACTATAGAGTAGATTCATATGCCTTATCATGATTATAGTTTGTTAATTATATTCGATTCTATTCCTTCTCCCAATGTTTCAAATCATTCTTGTTTTTCCAAAGAAAATATAAAAAATAAAGCCTCATCCTATACTCTATGGCCCCATGAACATGCTTATATCCAATGTTGTTGGGTATCATGTAGATATCCCAGTGCAAGCATTGCAAAATCACCCTGGGAAGTGAATAAACATTATGAATTGGCATCACAATATATCCTAATCATTTTTCATTGTGGATACTCATTAGCTTGATGGAAGAAGGAACTTTTCTCATCCCATGGTGGATAGGATCCATGTGAAGCACTAACTATTGGGTTGATCATCCTCTTTTGATTCTCCTTATTGCTCCACTTATACATGTCTCTAGGATTATCATGCTTATCTACTATATCCTTGGCATCCACACTAAGATAATTTTTTATGTTAACCCAAAAGTCCCACCATGAGCTATAGATGACCTAAACCACCTAAAGACATCTACGTATGACCCTCATTTGACCCCATTTGACCCCCACACCCTCAAGAAGGCTTAAAAATATGAAAAAGGGCTTAAAAACCCCTAAAAAGAGCCAAAATAGCTCTCATAGGGGCTAAACCCTCCAAAAAGGGGCTAAAACCCCTCAAAGGAGCTTAAAACCCCCAAAATAGATGAGGATTGAGCGAAAGGGGCTAAAAGCCCAAAAAATGGGCTAAATTCCCAACCAAGGGCTTAAAACCCTAAAAATCTTGAGAAAAAGTATAAATAGAGGGGTGGGGGTCACTCTCAAAACACTCCTTCACTCCCTATTGTTATGTTTCCTATGTAAGTGCCTTGAGACCATTTTCCTCTCAATCCATTCACCCTCCCTCTCCTCCTTCCTCCATTGAGCCATAGCTCCCCATTCCTAAGAGAGGTTCTCTCCCAAGATAGGGCATGGTGGCCCATTCCAACCGGAAGGTATACTTGTTTTGTTTTTTGTCATGTTTATTTTAGTTGTTAACATATTTCTCTTGCAGGTTTCTTACTCATGTTTTGTCGCAGGTTCCCATTGATGCCTTGTAGCTCTTTTTTGTTGGCTAATAGTTTCATTCAGGGTTCTGGAGCCTAACCTTGTTTGCAGGGTCCTATTTCATTTCCTTTCCATTTTTATTTGCATTCTCACAGGAACCCTACCCTTTCATCCTATAGATGAAAGGGAGTTGTTCCTACCTGTAGCAAGGGAGAAAGCCCTATTACAGATTTGGTGACCATACTAGGTCGATCCCACAGGATCCCTGGATTGTTTTTATAAGTTTTTGTTTTTGTTTTTGTTTTCTTTCCCTAGTTTAGTTTTCTTTCAAATCTAGATTAGATTTATCTTTTCATGCATTTCTAGTTACTACCAAGCATCCTCAAGGCCAAACCAAGCCCATTTGGCCACAGTATAGGTTATTGTCGGCCAAATCTGACTCAAGTTTAGGAAATTTTTACCTTTCAGAGTAGGTTTCTCTTATCGGGCTGAAAGGTGCGACCAGGTTACTCATTCAAGCCTGAAAGGTGTGACCAGGTCGCTCATTTAGGCCCAAAAGGTGTGAATTCAACCTAGAAGCAAGACCACTTCTGCCTGCAATTTATGAGCAACCCCTCACCTATTTTGGGGAAAATTTAGCAACCCCCTCGCCACATTTTCCCTAAAAAGACCGATTTGTCTTGAGATTCAGATTTTTAAAGATTAGGGATTGGTAGTGCGGCTCAGCCGCATCTGTCCATCAAAATTGTGTCTGTTTCCTTTCAGTACCTATTCATTTTATTACAACATGCATAAACCAATGTTAAATTGAATGGCTAATTGATTAATGAATCTGTTTAAAGATTCAATCAAGAAATTACTATAGGTTTCAATTCTTAAGTTTAAATTAACATCTTGCCTAGCCCTTCCTCCTCTACCCAATCATCACCTTTCAAGGTATTCTGGGATAATACAAAGGGTGAGCTTGTATAGTAATAGGCACTTCACGTGTCATTTTTCAAAACCATTAGAAACGGGTGACTTGGAAGGTAGAGGGGGTAGTAGGACTAGGGTGCCTCATGGTGCTCAGTGTCCTCCCTGTTGATCAACCTTGCATTCGAAGGGTGACCTAAGGATCTATGGATGGGCTTAGTCCCATTGCATTGAGAGCCCAACACCCTTTCCTAGTTGAAGAGAAATATAGCTGTAAGGTAGTCACCTAGTCAGGCTATCATAGTTCAGATTCAGATATGGTACATGTTTAAATTTATGTTTATCATTTACTGCTTCCATCAACAATGCTCTAAAATTTGTGAAATATTCATAAACCATTCAAGCAACCACTAAATACAACAGAAAGACAAAAGGTCATGCACACAAACCATACCATAAAAAACAACCAAACTAAGTTCATGACACTTAGCTAGCCATTAAAATTTATAATTTACACTAAGTAAAACATTTGCAGTCTTTGAGGACATAAGTGTTATACACCAGAATGGTACCTCTCCATCCGAGTGTCGACTTTCCTTATGTCGACACGCAAAAGGACACTTATGGATTGAGGTTTGCCTAGAATACTGTAGCTGTGCTTATTATGGAATACATTTCTTCCTTTACCTTGCCAGTTACTTTGCCATTTTAGCCATGTTATGATGTATGCGCGACTCTATATATTGACAACTCACGCATCAATTGCGAGTCTCCCTTGTAGCAAGTTGCGCATCCTTGTATGCGCGGGTTTCTCTTCTATATAGTCGCGCATCACTCGCCGGTTGCTCTACTGCAGACCCGCGCATGTGTATCTTAACATTTTAAACTTTAAAACACGCGTTAAGTAGAGATTAGTTATGTCATATAACTGGATTTCCTTAACTGCTGTAACTTCTCTAACCTTCGAACTACCTTATTTCACCCACATAAATATAGGTATGGAAGGCCATGAGAGGGACTGGGATTTTATGCATTGTTATGTTGGAGGAATTGGGACTCTCTTTGCCTACACCTTTGCCCTGGAGGTCTTCCCCTTGTGTTGCAGAGCTTGGAGGCTAAGTTCTTTGGAGAAGAGAAGCAGAAGAACTAGATCAAGGTTTCGTGAGGTGCCAACTTGAAGAGAAGGTATATTTGTACTTGTTTTCAAGATTAATAAAGATGTGATGTCCTTCTTCTTCCCAAATCATTGTTCAATGTGTGATTGAATTTCTGTTTCTGATCATATGATGATGTTATTCAGATCATTTGTTTATGTTTATTTGATTATCATTGTCTTATGTATGGTCATAATGGTTTGAGGAAGGTATAACTTGTTTTGCAGGTCTCTTGGAGCGAGAGGAGCAAGAAGAGGATTGAAGAGAAAGCTTGGACCAGCCTTCAGTTAATCAGGTGTGGCCCTTTCTCATCTCTGAAACTTGCTGTTATATACTTGCTGAACATTGTGCATCTCTCTTTCAACCCCAGTACGTTGATGGCCTCTTAAACCCTAGCCATAGGACACTTTCCTTTACAACAGAACTGGCGACTCTGCAGTTGATCGGGTGAGTCATCCTATACAGATTGTAGAGCCTTCTCTCCACTATGTCCATCCATTTGAAATTTCAGATATGTGTCCTATCTCGGATGATTTCTTCCTTTCGGATGAAGTCTTCCTGGAGTCTTTGATACAGTCTGACCTTCTTTTTCAGTTGTGATTAAGTCTAACCCTGATTTGCTTAGTAAGCATTCCCTTTTTCTTATGTTGGTTTGTTGAGTCTTTTGATTCTTCATTTGAAAAGCAAGTCAGTGAGCCTGATGAGTTTGATTTTTTTCTTATGAATTTCTCAGCTCCTGTGATATTGAGTTTGTTCCTGCAGACTCTATCTCCCTTGTTGATTTTCGCTCCTCTTCTGAGGTTGATCTTATTGATTTTAAACCCTCAAGCCTTGGTACTATAGAATCTTCTTCGGTTGATTCTGCCTTGACTTTTCCTTTTGTAGAAGATAGCGAAGTCACAAGTGTTTCTGCCAAAGTGACCCGCATCGGATCATTTCTTTTGATGTTGTTGTTTCTTGGAGACAGGATTATTAGTTGGATTCACAACTTTTTATGGGCCTCACCTTGTTGTTCAAGTTATAATTGCATTTGCATATGCCTTGCTCGCGCTTATGAGCCTGATGCCGGCTTCCACGCTTTTCGCTCGTTGTATAAGCCCTCATCTTTGTTCTCATTGCCGCCTAGCCTTGTATCATTTTGCCTTTGCAACTTGACACCCTTTACCCCGAGGAGACCTTCTCTGAGTGTCCTTATCTTGCTCACTTTCCTTGCATTATGCATAGGTTTGTTCCTTGCGCTTGGAACTAGTTCCGCCTATCTATGACACTCGTCTCCTCGCATTTTGAGCATTCTTTCTGCTCTCCTTCGAGCTCGTTAAAAACAGTAAGGAGGCCGCGAGTTGACTTTTCCAGACTCGTTAAAACTTCACGGGAAATATTATGAGTTTTTTTAGGCCCAAGTCTGACTCCTCAAAATAGACTTGACTGCCGAGTAAACTTGTCCGTTCAGGCTCGTTAAGAATATGTGAATGGGCATCCACATTGGTGGTAGGTTATCTCTTTCTCGGACCATGTGGATTAATACAAGAAAGGATCACTCTCCTTTCTTCGGAATTGAGAAGAGTATTCTCAGGCATAGGTTTATCTCTTTTCTGAACCTGAGGGACTAAACTTACAAAAAAGGAACCCCCGGTATGAGCTTAGTTTTCTCTTTTTCGTGCTCTGGACCAAAACATGAAAAAGATTCCGAGTGTACTTTATGTCTTTGTCATGCTCATTAAACCTTAAAGAACAAAGCATCGAGTTTATTGTTGTAAGCCCCATTTCTCGTAACCAAATGGATCTTTCCGAGTGATCTTTCCTTCCTTCACACTCGTAAAACTCAGGCTGTATATGCTGCTTTTGAAGGAGCGTCGGGTAGGTGGTAATTTAACCTTTTTCGGACCTTCCTGACTAAGTACGAAAAAGGTGCGCCTTTTCTTCTTCGAAAGTTAAGAGAGTTCAAAAGTCGCGCATCACTCGCGGGTTGCTCTACTGCAGACCCGCGCATGTGTATCTTAACATTTTAAACTTTAAAACACGCGTTAAGTAGAGATTAGTTATGTCATATAACTGGATTTCCTTAACTGCTGTAACTTCTCTGACCTTCGAACTACCTTATTTCACCCACATAAATAGAGGTAGGGAAGGCCATGAGAGGGACTGGGATTTTATGCATTGTTATGCTGGAGGAATTGAGACTCTCTTTGCCTACACCTTTGCCCTGGAGGTCTTCCCCTTGTGTTGCAGAGCTTGGAGGCTGAGTTCTTTGGAGAAGAGAAGCAGCAGAACCAGATCAAGGTTTCGTGAGGTGCCAACTTGAAGAGAAGGTATATTTGTACTTGTTTTCAAGATTAATAAAGATGTGATGTCCTTCTTCTTCCCAAATCATTGTTCAATGTGTGATTGAATTTCTGTTTCTGATCATATGATGATGTTATTCAGATCATTTGTTTATGTTTATTTGATTATCATTGTCTTATGTATGGTCATAATGGTTTGAGGAAGGTATAACTTGTTTTGCAGGTCTCTTGGAGCGAGAGGAGCAAGAAGAGGATTGAAGAGAAAGCTTGGACCAGCCTTCAGTTAATCAGGTGTGGACCTTTCTCATCTCTAAAACTTGCTGTTATATACTTGCTGAACATTGTGCATCTCTCTTTCAACCCCAGTACGTTGATGGCCTCTTAAACCCTAGCCATAGGACACTTTCCTTTACAACAATAAGTCCCTGACTACCTTAACCATGGGAAGTACTTGGTTTCAGCCCAGAAACTCATTGTGAGGAGTACCACGGGAACCCCAAAGTAGCTGGCCGCTGAGAGGAACTTCCAAGTGAAACGGGAAATGACCCCCACCGATTGACTAGCACTCCCATGAGGAAAAAGTCAAGCATTATCTTCTCGTAACTTTGGTAGCCGAGTGACCACCTGAACCCAATAGGAATCCATTCAAAATGGGGTCCAAAAATCATCACCGTATTTCACCACTTGACATAGAAACAAGACACAATTGATCCCCCACGTTCTTCCTCATGCTTGAGAGGCGATCCACCACGGTTCAGGTCCTTGAACCAACATCATCAACACCATTCTTGAAAACCCTCTACACCATCAAAAGACCACACAAACTCTGAATCAGACTCAAAATCATACTAATCTAAGCCAGACCTACATACTGCACCATCAAGCCCCATGGATGGTGCAAAATCGGATCCATTTTTCGGCTTAGTGATTGGCATTGGACCCATGGTCCACATCCCACACCACCACCAACACCCCTCTGAGTGGCCCCAACATGGTCATGCAAACCGTCATAAGCTAGCTACCACCACCCATATTAACCAGTCAAGTTGTCCCACCTGTAACACATGGGGGTAGTGTCCCTTCCACCCACACTGTCCCACTTGGCATGCTTGGGGGAAGTGGCCCTTCCACCTACACTTCCACTCCTATCACACATGGGGGCAGTGGCCCTTCCACTCACAGAGTTCCTTTTACCACACTTGGGGGCAGTGTCCTGTCCACAATGGTGCCACAAGTACCCCCAGTTATGCAAGTGCATCATGTCCCTGTAAAACCCACCACCATTGTTGCCCCATCTCACATCAACCTTAGGTCAAACCTTCCTTTCATGGCATGTCTCAACATGCCTGACTTGGCTCAGTTAACAAATGACCCTATCCGCCATCAAACGTTTTGGCCTCCCATGCCAACCAAACTTCCCTCATACATTCCCAAGTTTGAAGGGAAGGAAGGGGAGTGCCCCCAAAACCACATCATGAAGTTTCACCTATGGTTCTCATCAAATAGCATTGTAGATGATTTGATCAGGCTCAGACTGTTCCAATGCACCTTCACAGGTGCTGCAGCCAAGTGCTACATTGAGCTACCATAGGCCAAGTACCCAGATTTTAACTCCTTGGCTTTCATGTTCCTGCAACATTTCCAAATCCTCATTAGATATGACAAAGGGGTGGAGATCTTGCTATCTTGCTGCCAGAATACTATGACCCACATAACCAACCACATCCACGAGTGGTGGCGACGTCATAGTTTGTGCAAGATTCATCTTGATGAAAGGATCTTCCTGGATTGATTCGTAAAAAAATTTCTACCACCTATAGCAAAGGACGTCGCATCCGAACGTCTCTAATCCAAAGCAAAGGCCATCTTGAAAGCCTAGCATTTTGATCTTATTTATGCACAGTCTGGATACCTTTACACTGTCATTCCAGATGCTTCCCGTGTAGGCACCTCTTAGTGGGATGCACTGGGGGCATCCCATGGTGTAGATGGCATCATAGGTTTTGTCTCTCACCAACCACAGCACCATCCGACACCACCTATAATACCACCACAACCAAGCAACACCCCTAGTGTTGCATATCAAAACCAAACTTTAGACTATGCAAGAATGATGTCCCAGTCTGGAGCCACAACTTCTTATGCACAACCTGCGCCACCATAGCAGGCCCAAGCATTAGTTTGGCCGAAACAGAAATATGTGGGACAAATTCCTACATTTGTGGCACTGGCACCCACCCAAGTATACTATGCACCACCGGTGCAAACTGTTCAAGCCCCCTCCCCTGCTCCACCTGCTCCATTGGGACAGGTGTTTGCACAACAAAACCGTCGTAACCAACCAGCCCCCAATTACCAACAAGGGCAAGCTAGGAATAACCAAGCCCGGAACCAAGGCAACAACAAACCACAGGGATTTGGTCAACAACCAAATCCTCCCAACAATGCTATAGAAAACTAGCTAGCCCAAAATCCTCAACAACCAAATGCACTGAGACACAATGCTCCGTTGCATACAAGCCAACCGTGCACACTATGCAAGGTCTACGGGCACTACACATACGAGTGTCCCTTCATGGGTCACACTAAGTAGGCCATTAGGAACATAGTTCAACATGCCACCAATACAACAAACCAAGCCCAACCCAACCCGACACCACCAGAATCTCCTCCTATGGTGCTCCAAAACCCATTACCAGTCCAAGGACTGGTGGAAATTGCACCTCCTCCCCAACCCAATCCCAATGGCTTGGGGGCACCTCCAACGACAGAAATAGGTGTTCACCACCTGCTAGCTATGACAACTGAAGAGGTCAATTTACAAACCAGACGTAATCAATACGGAACCAACACCAAACCTGCTAACACATCAGTGACATCTACTTCCAAAAAAACCAATTCTTCAGTTACCCCCTTTCCCGTGCCCCCCCATAGGATGGGTCACCAACAAGGCCACATCTAGAGCTTCTATCAGCTATAGCATCATGGATAATTTGGCCCAAACACCTACCACCATGTCCTCTCTTGTGGTACTCAAAAATTACCCAACGTAGCAAAAATACTTACTAATCGCCCTTGGTCCTATAGACCCCTCTGACTCCAAGTTGATCACATTTGACACAGAGAATGGTGAACTATGGATGCCATCAACCATTTCCTTCCAAATCTTGGTGTCTATCCGCAATTTGGTCATGCATCGGTGCATAGTGGATGAGGGGGCATCCACGTGCGTTATGTCTACCGTAGTTTGGCAGAAACTTGGATCCCCAATTATGAAACCATCATCTAACTACTCTGTAGACTTATGATGGCCATCCCACTAAAGCCCAAGGAATCCTCCCCCATGTCCCCATCACATTGTTTGAGAAAATAGTACTGATTGACATAGAGGTTGTTAATTCTCAATTGGACTATAACCTTCTCCTCGGAAGAATTTATATGTACGCCATGAGAGCCGTAGCATCAACTGTTTTCAGTCTCATGATGTTCCCCCACGAAGGGAAAATCTTGACGGTCGATCAACTAACTTATCATGATCCGCAAGGGCTAACAAAACCCACCAATGTTATCCCTACGATCAACACCATTGATCTACAAGGGCTAACCACACCTGCCAATGTTGTCCCTATGGTCAACACCATGGTTGACAACATACCAACCTCCTCAATGTTGAATGTGGGCCCTAGGTTGTTTTCCTATACCACCATGATGGCTTCTTTCCCCTTAGTGTCACCACCATTGACACTAAACGAGACTGTGGATTTGTGCATGCTCTCTTCCAACACTGTTGCACCCAAACATCAACCGCAGCTGCATCCCTAACCGAAACTGCAACACCATTCGTAGCCACAACACCATCAACAGCTATATCATCATCAACATCCACAGCATTATGTGCAGACACCACCACAACTTCATCCCCAAATGCAACCATTAGGGAGTTATCTGGGCTCCTCTCCAGTCCACACAATTCCCTTCCTCTTTACCCCGCCTGGTGTCATGAGCAAGCCAGTAATGGCTACCTTAAACTTACCCAATTTTACATTAGGAATTCCCATGTGGTACCTTGATCCACCAACCCAACCACCAATACCCTAGGTAGTATTAACCCTCTTGCAACCCATTGCGGTTGAATCTCATCCTCCTCTCGGCTCGCAAAAACCAACCACCACAACTGCACCTGCATCGCCCCACCCAAAAAGGGCCAAGGGAAAAAATGTGAAAGCTACCGTTGAGCCTCGACAGATCCCTCCATGCACCATCTGTGAAGAATAGGGCCATCCAACTCAAAACTTCCCTAAGATTCCCATAGTCTGCAAGCATTTAGATGCCATGGATAGAACGGAAAACCTCCCCATGGTTGAACTCACAAGCGGGCCGATAGTGAGAAACAAGTCATTGAGAACAAACCATGATTGCACCCTATGTGGATTGTATGGACACTATTCTCACCATTACTGGGACTTGTCCAAGTTTCGAATGGCCTTAGCCAATATTCGACAACATTCCCTTGAATCTGAGATCACTTTGATCGAAGAAGTCCATCCCCCACCTCCTTCTTTAGACACCATGTCCATTTACATGATGTCTAGTTCTACAGACCCTCTTGTCTCCACCATCACCAATGGTCCATCAGACTTGTCTCTTATTTTCTTTCGCAATGATGAGGAGATACTTGAAGCCTTAACCGCCCCAAGAATACCCATGGGATGACATGCACCATATACAACTGTAGCACCATCCGCAGCCATAGTACCAACCATAGTTGCAGCTCCATACGCAGTCACAACCTAAGCAATAGCTGCAACCTCAGTTGCAATCTCAACCTTAGTTACCAAGGAAATAGTGGGGTTCATTCCCACTCAACACGATCCTTTTCCTTTTTCTTTTCCTTTTCCTTTTCCTACCATCCGGGATCGTGAGCAAGTCTATCTTGGAAACCTACAATTTACAGGATTTCACACTGGGAGTTCCTGTGTGGTACCTTGAACCATCTACACTACCTCTAAGTACCCAAAGATGTGTTGACTCTTATCCAGCCAATTGAGATGATGTTGCACCTACCTCTGAGTCCATCAAAGACTCCTCCCGTCTCGAGGCCTACCCCTCTTCCTCCAACAGAGACTGGGGGCAAGGCCACCAAAACCACAACCAATACCATTTACATGATCTCTAGCACCACTTTCCCTTTCATCTTGTCAGCCATGCAAGATCCACCTGATCTATCCCGACACCACTTACATGATGACGAAGATATTTGTAAGATGCCTCCGGTTGTATCCCTTTCCCTTTAAACCATAGTGTGGAATCGGTTCTTCCCATAAAAGAATAGATTCCATCACTCTTCCTTACCAAAGACTTTCATCTTGGCAAGGGGGCATACCTCTTCACTGACTCAAATGGTCTCCTCTTGAAGAAGTTGCATAACATGCTCTACCTCAAGAGAGTCTATTCCTGATACCACCACTATGAGTCCCTTATAGCATAGTTTTTTTCATTTTTCTATCTTACAACATTTTTACCACAAATCATAAGTCCCCATTCAAGGTTAGCACCATTAGTTGCTAATCCAAAGTCACCTAGAGCATGTTCGAGACACCTCTCACACCTCCAAGCTCAAATTTCCTTCTTCTATCTTCTAATGATACCATAGTCTCATGTTTAACAAGTAATTTTTGGGACCAGTTCCCAGACGTTACCTCAATTTACGAGCCACAACATTGTGATGTAAGTGTCTTCAAACCTGTACTTGCATCACACTTGCTTACCGCCACTCATGTGGGTTTTTGGGCCACCGCCCATAAGGCACATCATTTTTATTTTAACATATAGTTTTCTACCTCGTCCACTACACCTTATGCAGATCTCCGAACCATCGTCCGGAGGATGGATCATTTCCTTTGCATGCATTTGGCATATATCTACCTCTGGACTTGTACTCACATCACATGTAGTCAATTCTGTCCATCACAACTCACACACAGCTCTCCTGACCTCTGTTCGAGAGCCACCTCGGTTTGCATGCCTCTGTCGCACCGAATCGCATGCCTCTACCGCGATCTATCCCATGCATGTATTGGTATGTCTAAGAGCCACGTGCTCCATCCATACTGCATGGATAACCTTTGGACCACTATCCACTGTATCGACATGGGGCACCACCTGTGCCATCGCAATCACTTGACCATACCAGAGTTTATTTTAAGCTCTTTTCTTACTCCTAAAAGAATGAAAAGATTGTTGATCACAGCTACTTCCTTTCCCTCTCGTTAAAGTATAGGAAAGGGAGACTACATCATCTCATTTATATCCTTTTTTGGACTATGTAGACAATCAAATGAAAATGACCACCTTGGTACATTCAAGACAAGACCATTCCCCTCTGCATACTTTTATGCTTTCTCGGGCAGAGGGGCCGAACTTTACGAAAAAGCTCACCAGGGGTTGTCGTTAAGCTCTTTTCCAACCTTCTCATCAAGAAAATATCACTGAGCAAACTTGGTCTCATTCATTCTCGTAAAAGTATCTAAATGATCATCCAATCAGTATAGGTTTAACCTTTTTTGTCCTGACTGGACTACCAATGGTAAAGAAGTCTCTCATCCCTTAAAGGATGGGCGAGCTCTCCTGTGTATAATTTTATCCTTTTTTGGGTGCAGGAGACTACCAACGACAAAGAGTCCCACTGGAGTTTTCTTCATGATTTCAGACTCTCTAAAATTGAAAGCACCATCGAGCATTTACTTTCTCGGGCTAACCAAAAATCCACAAGATCATACCACAACGGTGTCTCTAGACACCACCCCATAGATAATAGTTCGGCAGCTTTCCCACTTTGGGTTGCCTTTGTTCAGAGTACTTTTTGATGTGTCTTCCTTGGATCCCATCAATATCAAAAGTGTCTACCTCCCCCAAGTATTTCCCATATGCAATTACATTCCCGTTATTACAGCTATGATCCCTTTCCCATGAGTCAGTTTCATTTGCTTCCTGGTCCGCCCTGTCGTCATACTCTGAACAAAGGAAGTTTAAGTCCACTACACTCCCTCTTCCCCTATTCAAATCCTTCCCTTCCCCCCCCCATTCAATGTGTCATTCCTCAGATTGTCTCACACCTTTCGGTTTTCTGCCTCACACTTCTGGTCAAGGAAACACCATTTCCTTAACCAAGGGCAGGTCTCCCTCTATCGACAAAAACACATGCATTCCATAGGATAGATCTAGAGGTCCCTATATCCTAGTATCATTAACCTCATTGATGATTTCCTTGGACAACTTGAGAGGAGTCCTTAGTTCCTCTCGGGATGGTTGTTTCTCATGTGCTTGACTCCAGCTACATCATCGCATCGTTGAGATTCATACAGGGTATTGGTCCGTGTAGTATTTGGTGAAAGACCGCAAGTGTCAACTAACTCTAGCACATTGATGACTCTATCTAAGGGATCCCAATAGGTTCATGTCCCTTGTGATTTCTAAGTTGCATTGGAGACAGTGTTCAAAAGCCCCTGCAGTGCTTCTCTATAGATTTATGGTTGATACAGCATACTCATACCATAGAAACTCTGACTCTTCGTCAGTAAACTATGTAGCCTTCCAGATCCAGCAGACCATCAATCATGAAGATATAGCATTCCATGAGAATTCCATGGGTCCAATATAGTAGTTCTTCATATTAGTATTGTATTCAGCCTCTCATGGAGGCAACCACTATTTTAACAACAACTATACATGATCGACTCTTGTATTATAAAGCTTAATCACATTATTCTTTTGACATTGTTACGAGCATGGGGATGCCTGCTTCATCCATATACATGTCACACATTATTTGTATCTCACCCATTAATGGGAACCATATTAATACAAAAACCAAAAGCCACCATGTCCCATCCTAGGAAGCACCACCTCTCCCCAAGAAAATCCTATGATGTTCATTGGCCTTATGATGAACTTTTTCCCTCACACATCAGGGGGAAATTTGTTAACCCAAAAAATCCCACAATGAGCTCTACATGACCTACACCACCTAAATACATCTACGTACAACCCTCATTTGACCCCATTTGACCCCCACACCCTCAAGAAGGCTTAAAAATATGAAAGAGGGCTTAAAAAACCCTAAAAAGAGCCAAAATAGCTCTCATAGGGGATAAAGCCTCCAAAACGGGGCTAAAAGCCCTGAAAGGAGATTAAAACCCCCAAAAGAGCTAAAGATTGAGTGAAAGGGGCTAAAATCCCAAAAATGGGGCTAAAGCCCCAACCAAGGGCTTAAAACCCTAAAAATATTGAGAAAAAAGTATAAATAGAGGGGTGGGGGTCGCTCTCAAAACACTCCTTCACTCCCTATCATTATGTTTCTCATGTGAGAGCCTTGAGACCATTTCCCTCTCAATCCATTCAGTGTCCCTCTCCTCCATTCCTCCATTGAGCCATAGCTCTCAATTCCTAAGAGAGGTGCTCTCCTAAGCTAGGGCATGGTGGCCCATTCCAACCAGAAGGTATACTTGTTTTGTTTTTTGTCATGTTTATTTTAGTTGTTTAACATATTTCTCTTGCAGGTTTCTTGCTCATGTTTTGTTTCAGGTTCCCATTGATGCCTTGCAGCTCTTTTTTGTTGGCTAACAGTTTCATGCAGGGTTCTTGAGCCTAACCTTGTTTGCAAGGTTCTATTTCATTTCCTTTCTGTTTTTATTTGCATTCTCATAGGAATCCTACCCTTTCGTCCTATAGATGGAAGGCATCCGTTCTTTCCTATAGCAAGGGAGAAATCCCTACTATAGTTGAGGTATCATATAGTGGTACTCTTATGGTTTCTAAGGAATAGTGATCTTTTCAATCCCATTAAGCCAATTTCTTGAGTTTTGTTCAAAATTCCTATAAAAGGTTTATGGATTTCATAAACTACTTGATCATATTTTGTGAACTTATACAAACTATCATCCTTTTCCAACCATTAGATACTCAAAGTTGTGATTTATCCTTTTTACCATTACAGAGGACTCTATAAGTTAGGTTCCCAAATTATTAAAGGGTGCTATCTCAATGGAAGAGCGACTACCTTACAAGTAGGAGGTTGGTGGTTTGATTCCTCCATGCCCTAATGATATTATAATATCAGTTAAAAAAAACTAAATTAGTAACCAAAAAGTAAGAGATAAGTGACCAAACAATGAGAGATAAGTGACCAAACAAAATGACCAAAATTCATATATAAAATTACCAAAAATGGCTAAATTAGTGACCAAAAAGTGAGAGATGTGAAACTAGGCATTAAAAAGGATGCAACACGTGGCGCTAATGATGAATCCAAACATGGCATTGATATGGTAGGAAAATAAGAAGCGAAACTAGGCATTAAAAAGGATTCAACACGTGGCGGTAATGATGAAGACAAACATGGCGTTGATATGGTAGAAAAATAAGACGTTACTTTGGATGCAAAACATGGAACTACATAGGAAGAAAAATATGGTGCAACAATAGAATAAATATTTGGCGGCATTTTGGTAGAAAAAAACAATGCAAAAAAGGAAGCAAAAGTTGGTGCAAATTTGGAAGCAAAAATTGGCACATATTTGGAAGTAAAACATGGTGCAAAATAGGATGTTAAAGTGGTGGAAAAAATAGACGCAGTATTGGATGTTAATTTGGATGCTAGCATGGTGCTATTAAGGATGCAAATATGGTGCTAAAGAGGATGTCATTTAATAAGCAAAAATGGACACTCACTAAGAAGCAAAATAGGACGTGATTTTAGGAAACAAACCTCGACGTTGTTTAGGAAGCAAAATTGGATGCTATTCTGGAAGAAAAAAATAGATGTTATTTTGGATGTCGTAAAGGATGCTATCTAGGAAGTGGAAAAAGATGTTTTATGAGACACTTTAATTTGTGTCCATGACGCATCCCATTTAGCGTCTAGTTTGAACACTCAATGTAAAAACAAATTACACTAAAAAGGGACGCTAATTCTAGGATTTGTTATAGTGTCGATCCCTGTGTATCCTCTTCACTTGCACTTTCAGGTGGTCTTGTGAAGGAGAAATGGGGATCTCAAGTGTAATGGTCTATATTTATTTTTTGAGCATAATTTCGAGCTCTGTGTATCCTCTTCAATTTCACTTTTGAGTGGTATTGGGAATGAGAAATAGATATATCAACTGTAATAATGTAGACTTTGATTTTCAAAGCATATATTTTTCGATCCCTATGTGTCCTCTTTACTTGCACTTTCAGGTGGTACTGTGAGTCAAAAACATGGATCTCAAGTGTAAAATTTGTAGTTCATAGAATTTCAAAGGTCTTTGTTTATCCTCTTCACTTACACTTTCAAGTGGTCCTATGAATGAGAAACAAGGATCCCCCATGTAAAGATTCAAACAAACTTTTATTTTTAGATAATTGAACAACTCTTGAAAGTTTAAATTCAAAGAAAAGAAGAACCAGTTGATTAAAAACCTGAAAGATTCATTAAGAATTTAGAATTGATTTTCAAACCATAAATTTGGAACATTCAATTGAACATTCAGAAAGAGAACATTATATAAATGTAAAATCAAAATTGAATCATAATCCTACATTTTAACATCAGTTTGGGAGACTTATTAGAATTAGGAAAAACATTGAACATTCAAACATTTTCCAATCAGTGATAGTTGAAACAAATTTAAGACATCTTATGCTTAAATCCAACCTCTTTAAGCCTTGCTAAAAATTGGAAACTTATTTGAAAAGAAGAAGTTAATACTTTGTGACAATAAAACATCACTTCTTTAGTAAAACATCATTTTCAAATTCATAAGAAATTATTCTATTTTGAAATTTGCATGTTTGAAGGATCTCAAAGAACCTCTTACTCTTCCATAGTATAGAATTTCATTGAAGGAAAGAGTAGTTTGGATTGTGCATTTAATTGGTTGAGAATTTTGAGTCACAAACACCACTAATTTCACCATCACCCCTTTAAAATAAGAAAACTACCCTAAAATCAATGCTTAATCTAAATTTGATCAATATTTTATTTTAATATCACCAAAAATATTAGGCTAGGGATTTGTATTAAGATGGTGAGTTAACACTCCAAGCCCACAAAATTTGGAAACTAGTATTGATTAAAGAGAAATCAAATCCATTAGTATCAAAGAGTGCATGTCGGGAAAGTGATTCTAACACGTGTTAACCATGAGGTAAATCCAAATTAGTAAGGTTGGTACCCCCCCCTCTTGCTTATTTGGTGGAATATGAGAACATTATAGTATTTCAATTAAGTGACAAGTCCTCGGGGTGACATCACTTTCTTGAGATATCTAGTCTATGTGAGTTATCCTAGACTGATAATTGTCTCTCTCGACCACTGCTTGTGAAGTTGTAACCATGGTTTATTTTCCTAGGGAGTCACATAGGCTATTGTAAGTGGGGAATTATTATGGTACCTGAGATATAAGCAAGGTTGTTTCATCTCCTTGGGAGGGTTAGTAGCCAAGAGTTAAAACTTGCACCCTTGGTGATTGAAGACCAATGTAAATTTTTCCCATACCTTCATTATTTAGTAATTGTTGAGGCCTAGTGTCCCTTATGAGATACTAGTTTTGGAAGGTCCTCTAATCCAACTTTTCAATAAACTTTTTTTCTTTGGAAATAAGTTTTCTTTATTATTTTATTAGGACTTTTTATATGTGTGGACACTTTTCTTTTTGTTGAGTCTAGTTTCCTTTAGGATTGTTTGATTGTATTTTAATATACTCAAATAAAAAAATCCTTTTATTAAGCTTCATATCGATTAATCTCCCAATCCACCCATCAAGGTGGAAGTGAGTAAAGCTACCCAAGTTTGAAGGCCCCACTACATTATGGAGGAAAATACATGAACCACATATTTGTGACTTGGAAATTGAACTAATTGTAAACTGAATCAATTGTTACTAAAGAAGAACAACATAAAACCAAATATCAAAATTTGTCACATCATGGACGAAACATAGATATAATTGATGATATTACTCTAATTGAAATTAAAACAATAGAATATCACATAGTTTCTCACTTAAATCCACCATTAGCGCATAGTTTAAACCCAATCATACTTACATAAAGTGATTCACTAGTTAATTTTTTTTTAAGTTATAATAATATGAAAAACATTACATTTGATCCTTTGGATTCTTCATTAGTTCAACGGACCACATCAACGCAACCTCAAATGGTTGTAGGAGGTTATCAAAATCCTCTTATCACACACAATAGTTTTCTAGGTTATACTTCTAGGGGAAACCCTTTACCATGGAATGTCAATATTCTTGGCAGAAATAATGCATCCTAGAACATGAATTCCAATTGTATCTATCCTTCACCAATGGAAGGAAATGGCATAGAGGTTAATCCTATGGTTTATCCTGGAACAATTCCTAGGGGAAATCCAACTATCAATCCAATTACACAATGGAGTGGTCAGGTTTCAAGAAGTAGTCAATATTTTTGGAGCCAACCTTTGTAAGGAGGAAACCTACCTTGGAATGCTAGTCAAGACCAAGGAAAACTACCACCTTTGTAAGGGGGAAATGCACCCATTGGTCATGTTCCAAGAATTACCCAATATTTTTGGGGAAGTTTCTACAAGGAGACAATCCAACTTGGAATGATTTTCACACCCAAGGACAACATCAATGGAGTGGTCAAAATTCTAGGAAATAATTAATCTCATTGGATTCTAACCCCACAAAGGGGAAAATACACCCATTCATTAATTTTGTGGTCATATTTTAGGAAATATTCAATATCCTTGTATTCTAACCCCGGAAGGGGGAGATCCACCCATGAATCCCATTTCACAATCGAGTGGTGAGGTTCTAGAAAGTAACCAATAATTTTGGAACCAACCTGAAAAACTTGTGTTCTATCCAGCTACGCCACCACATGGATCTCATCTCAATTGTATGATGGGTTTCGTAAACCAACTTGAGCATATTACCCAAAAAGTAGTGAAACCCTTCACAACCTACAACTGGCCAGGATATGCAAAAAAATGTTAATCCTTCACCTTCTTTTGAAACCCTTACAATTCAATCCATGGACCTTAGGGGAAAGAATAAGAAGTAAAAGGGTAAGGATAGTGTTAATCCTTCCCATAATTATGAAATTCTCATGGTTCAATCCATATAACTTAGAGGGAAGAAGAAGAATTACAAGAGTAAGAAAAATGCTAAACTTGGAATGGGAGATGCACTAAATTTGAGTTAAGACAGTGGGAAACAACAACCTGATATTTTGGTACCACCCTTCCTACAACATCATCATCAAATGGTTTCTTTAGTGTTGGTATCTATGTTAGGGGGGAATTAGGAAAACCCCCCGCAGAGGGGAAATCATCCCAATGCCAATGTATTCATGTGTGATAATGAGGTGAACATTCAAAGAAGATATAATTCTGATGATGTGCCTCCTAGAACATTGGATCGATAGGAATCATAATCAAGTGATTCTCTCGCCATTGAAAAACCAACCACAAACATAGTACCACCCCCCCAAAGGTGTTCTAAATAGAACGATGCATAATCCTAACACACAAGCTACTCATAACGAAAATGTTGTTGAGGAAATAGCTCAAGCACCATGTGGCATGTCCAAAATGTAGATATTGCAATGTTGTCTTGTGCAAAGAAAGGAACTATTGTATTCAAATAGAGTTGTTGATCGATTTAATGCGACTTCGATCACCTTATAATTAGACCAATTAACCTATAGAATTCCTTCCAAATTTGCTTTTCAGATAAAAGTAATGTCTCATGGAAAGAAAATTTTTTGAACCATAGTTTATGAAGGGGCCTTAAATTGTGTCATGTCATTTAAATGTTACAAATCATTAGGACCCCCCACCTTAGTTGAATTTGATATTGTGTGAATATCATTTGATGGACATCCATTCTCTCCTCACTGATTCATTGTAGTATGTTGTATTGAATGGTGTGGAAAAACAATCACAGTGGATGTTGAGGTATAAAATGCACCTATACGTTATGTAGTTGGACACATGTGATGATATCTATAGTATATTCAGAGTCCCAAGTGATCTGGTTCCCTCATCAGGATAATATTATCATGATCGACCAATTAGATTGTTCCATTCCTGAAACTGTTGTTCATTTGAATGTTCCTTTCATTAGGGATTCTATAAATGTGGTTCAAGACATTAGCATAGGATCATTAAAAAATAATTCCCTCGTGGGAAAATTTATGATCCCGCCACCCTTATATGTTGTATAAGTGTCATACCAATTTATTCAAATGGATTTGATAGATTTGGATCAAAATCTTCCCTTGATGGAGGAGTATGATCTAGTTACTTGGTCCATTTTGGTTGTGATCTCTCCAAAATAAATTGATTTATTGGAAGGAATTTTATCCTCAAATGAAGCTATGTTTGAATTCATAAACAATTGGTTGCACCCACCTAAAGACATCTTTTGTGAGTCCACAAGGAGAAAATTTGGTTTAAATCTGTTGAAGTATAGGAGCACCCTTTTTATGTTCCTCGATATTATCAGGTATATTTGGAAGCATGTATATAGTTTTAGGTTATCCATCTATAAGGATGCATTTGCAAATTTTGCAACCCAAACTTTCCATAGGGTTGATCCTACTGGAAATTGGTGGGTCAACCCATCATATCTGTATTTTCCACCATTCCAACACAAGAGCCTACCAAACATGGGACACTATAGTCATCACCCTATTTCCATATTGGTACTCATTCTGAGTTACTCTCATAGGCCTCGGATCCCAAATAGTCCCATCATGACCTGGATTTTGAGACCACATACTTCTCTTCTATACAGTTCTCACCATTTCCTAACAGGCTCCCTATTTCGTGTCAATTTACATAAGAATGTGTTAAAATATTTGCATGAACATTTTTTCTTACTTATTTAGTTCTTATTGCTTATGTTGTGTATCTGCCTTTGGAGCTACTTTTTTCTTAAGACACCTATAAACCATGAACTATACATGTGAGAACTATTTGATTCGAGTATTTGAGGATAAACCATGATTCATGGTGATTTATGATTTTTGTGCTGTTACATGAATTGTCATGAAGTAAACCACATTTCCCCTTTCCTACTAGGCCATTTTAAAAATTTGGATATTTGCAGTTACTTGGTTCTATTTCGTCATCTGTCGACACATGATCCTTCTTCAGATAGCCAACTGATGGAGGGAACATCTGTAACAGTTGCAAAACTATCTCAACCCTTCTTTACAATATGTATATTTTACTTGGCCTAACCCATGCACTTGAAAAATAGAGTATGCCTATGAAACACGTGTTCCCTCCCATGTACAATAACATTATTTATTCTTTTTTCAATCTAATAAATGAAAAAGTACTAAAAATTAAAAAACACAAAAATTCAAAAAGGGGGATTACTGAATCTATTCATATCTCATCATTAATAAAATGACAATAGTCAGTCCGTATCACCCTTGAACAAGACACATAATTTTATATCTATTGTCAGGACACCACTTACATTTGCAGAAAGAAGTTGTACCATTAATTTGAACAGATGTCTATTGATGGGTTATAATTCTTTTCATCTATGATTCCTTTTGTTAATGCATCCAACATTGATGAATTTCATTATGCTTAGTTACTCGAGTCTTATGTTTCCAAGTTTCCATTTTGCGTTGTGTTATGCATTTAATGGAATTCAAACCAATCCAAGTGAATTAATTCCCAAAACCAAAGGCCAAGTGGAAATGGTACTAGAGGGACAATGATCAGTTTTCAATGAGGACTTCTAGACCAATGATACATAGCTCATGTTTCTCCCATGAGTCGTAAGGTTATTAATAATGGGAGGACAAAAGAAATGATCAAGCCATGGTTTACATGCTTCTTTTTTTCATTGGTGTCACTTCAATATGGCGTTATTTTAAAACTTTTTTTCCTCAAAATGACATAGCCCTCCCCTGGATAGATAGCACCCACATATGCTCCCAACAAGCATGTAGCTGGATGCCCCATTATCTCACCGAATGGATGACTTGTGTGCACCTGAACCACCTCGGCTGCACTCACACATCAATGTAAAAGGAAGACATAGATGGTTTTGTCATTTTCCCTGCATTGATGACTATGGGGGATAAATTCATATCCCAATGAATTCCTTGGGTGTAGGAAAACAATAATCCATTGAGAGGATTAAATTTTCTATGTAGGAAATTAATTAAGTAGGAACAATTAATTTTCATTAGAAGTGGATAAAGTATTTATTTCATAAATAAAGTTAATTGAAAATAAATAAATGAATAATGAACCAAGTGGTGTGAATAGGAGGATGAGGTGGACCTAGGAATCTTGGGAGAAAAAGAGGAAAGAGAAGACAAAAGCATGCACAAAGAAGGAAATAGCAGGAAAAGCAGGACAGTGAGAAAAACAGGAAATTTTAGGAAAGTAAGGAGGGTGAATTTTATAAAAGGGAGAATGCATGTCAGTATGAAAAGAAGGAAATAAGAGGGTGCAATTTGCAAAGGAAGGAAAGAAGGTCAGTTGGAAAGGTAGGAAAGCAAGGAAGACAAAGCAGTAAAGTTCATAATCCATTCATGAGAGCACATTGGGTAAGGGAAGTGGGCCACATGAATTCCAACTTCTCTATAAAACAATGATATCACATCACTATCAATACTTTTGTCATTTTGCTAATGGAATTGAGAGAATTGTGCTACTCAAGACTTGAGAGATGTGCCCCTAGTCAAGATGGGAGATGTGCCCTTGCTTCCACTAAGAGGATGAAGGAATTTTTATTTTATCATTGAGTTTTATTGCATTTTATTTATCATATCCAAGATTGTTCCAATTTATTGAAGAATATAGAAATATGAATTCTCCTTTTCTCTAGTGATTATTTCCTTCAATTGCACTATAGTGATGGAATGATTATGAAGACTATTTCCTGAGCTATTTATGAGATCTATCTATACTTAATTATGTTATTTATGATGTAATAAATATTCTCTTCAATTTTTATGCAATTTTGATTTGTTTTCATAAGCTTATACGTGAGTTAATTTGACCCTGCCTAGTTTTACATCCATTTTTTAGTAGTTTTGTTGTGATGAGCATAAATAATCCTCTATGAAATGAATTCTCTTCATTTATATTCTAATAGGATCTTGATATAGTCATCTGTTGGTTCCATGTTCAAATCAAGAAATTTTTATCCCCCTTTCACTATTTGGGAAGGATAGAAGTCGAACACAAGGGGTTGGATACATAACTAGTTTCAATAGTGTGACCCACAGAACCATTAAAATATATTTCATACCTGTAAAAATATATTTAAATCGACCCATAACTTCATATCATATTTCTAAAGGTATCCCTAATCTCAATTCTATCACCACTGGTTATTGGAGACTGATTTGTAAAGATTCTAGTTGGCATATGTTGGGACTACGAGGAGCCTAGAATTATACTTCAACCTAGATGATGTTTGAAACCTAAAAAGACCCAACATGTGCTTAGAAAAATAATAATTCATGAACATTCATTTTCCTTTTTAATATTCCCGAATCCTCTTTCTACTTATTCCTTAAGCTCAAAATTTCCCCTTCATATTAGCTTGTTTTGTCAAAATTTGTGTTCAAGAGTTAATGAACTATTGAATTTTATTTTGGTTCGTTATAGTGGTATCAGAGCATGTTCCTATAAACATGCTTGGGTATTCAATCATGATTCATATAAGATATGTATATCCCAAGAAGAAAGGTCCTTTAGGGGATGATTCAGATGGTATGAATTCAACTAAAGGAAAACTCCAAGGAGAAAGTGAAAGGTATTAATTCTTGCACATGATATAGGAACTAGGAATCAAAATCATCAAAGAATTACTAAAAAATACTCATGAATTGGAAAATAACTGGAACCAGAATGGTTTCCTCTCTATATATTTAATAAACAATAAAGGGTTACAATATCCATGCTGAGCAATGGCTTATCTCCATGAATAATTCGAATACTTAAGGGACAATTCAAATTCAATGAGTGAGTCTAGCTTAACAGACTCTTTGCCATGCAATCTCACTCAGTTAACCACTTGACTAAAACCCTAATTGACTCACCAAACCCTAACTGAATTCGGAGTGCAATAAATGACTGAATCTCAACTGAAGGAGATCAAACACATGTCATAGCAATCCAACCATCAAGTGCTAGTCCTGCATGACTCCAATGAACCCTGATGAAGTTAACTGAAGCTGAACTGACCATCAGAATTTGGTGGAGGCGCCTTGTTGACTCTAGTTCATTAAATAATAATAAATAATCATTAAATAATATATTTAATGAATGGAGGCACCTTAACTGACTGTAACTGACTGGTTGAACTGATTGTAACCACCAGTTAGCAATTAGGTGCATTAATATCACTCAGATCACCCCCGGAGTGCTCCAGTTAGCCTCCTTGACTGTAGGAGAAGGCTAAGTTAGCCTCCTTGACTGTAGGAAGGCGTGGGTGTGAATGGATTATGGAAATTAATGCTCCGGTGATGTCAATTAAACTTAGGATAGTGGTTTAACTAGGCCAATTTGACCGAAAGAGTGTGTATGATGGTAGATTTCTCCAACACCCCCCCTTATTCTATACTCAGGAAGAGTTAGAAAACATAGATGCATAAAATGCTAGGGCCCTGGAAACAAAGGCCATAGGTCACCCTGTACAATAAAGTAACTGCTTAATATAACCAAGGAAATGGGGAAAACCTCATGGGAAAAATACCCCCCCTCAAACTAAGCAGTAAATCAAGAATTGGTTCTTATATGTAGCAGCATCCTGAGATTGTGCATGTGAACCTATGAATCCAAACTAAATGAATATTTCTAGAGTAATCTTCCACTTTGGAAGAAGAACAATGCACTCAACTGAATCAGAAATATAAACAGTCGCACGGTGAAAACTGGACCCATGTAGAGCAACTGAAATCATTTGAAGAGAGAGCAAAGGTTCTTGAGGATTCGAACCATGTGTGGAACACTCAAGAAACTGATATGTTGCATATTTTAACAGCAAACCATGAGTGGTAAAATAAGCCCCAAATATTAGGAGCAAGTGTCCAAGCAGATGCAGAATGTCTTCCTCTTTACTTGTTCTGTGAGGAGATGAGCATGTGACCAAAGGTAGAGAATCCCTGGGACTCTGGAGAGTGAATTCTTGAGCTCCATAATCTGATATATATTCTGAAATAGATAATGAATCACACAATAAAATATCATCAACATCATAAGAGGAAACTAACACCAAATCCCCAGTAGCAAATTTGAAGAAGAATTGCGGTACTTGATTTTTCACACCGAAATTGGTGAGAGCAGCTACAAGCATGGCTGAAAGCTCTTGAATTTTAAAATATGAACAAAATAATATCATATCAGAATGTAAATCAGATCTAAATAATTTCACAACAGATCCAAAACTATGAAATGAAATCAAATCCCCAGCAACAATTTTGTAGGAGACTTGCAGTACTTGTTTCTTCACGCCGTTGATGAGAACAGCTACAAGCAGTACTGAAGGTTTATGAACCTGAAATTTTGAACCAAGAAATATCATATCAGATCCAAATAAGATCATATCAGATCCAATAAGGTTCATATCAGATCCAAAATTATGGTCAACTGAGACGGTGGATGCACAGTGTTCTTCTTCTTCAAAATTCTGAATTTTGGTGCATGCAATCCTGCAGGAATTTGCTGGAAGATCTAGATCATGGGGAGAGAATGTGTCACTCTTATAATCTGATATTTATTCCAAAATATCCAATTTTTTACATATTTTCACACCATCAGCAACATTAGAGGAAGAAAAATCAAATTTCTCTTCACTTTCAGAAGCAATTACTGGTAAATTTTGCACAGAATTCAAAGGAAAATCACCGGTGAATGTTTGCATGGAAGTGAAGAAGTATTTTTCTTCAATATCAGAGATTCGAATGTCTTCTTCTGTTTCATCAATATGAGAATATGATATATCAGAGATCTCATGAACTTCCGGAGCATCAGGAGAAGGAGTCACTTCATGGAGACTTTCTTCAATTCGAATTTAATGTGTAGAAGATTCTGCTTCATCTTCATCTTGAACAACTTCATCAGAGAGAGTAGAGGCCGAGACTTTTGAGTAAAGAACTCTTGTGGTGCTGGCTGTGATCTCCAAATTACTATTATAATCCTCATTGTGCTTGCCAAAGGTTCTGTCCAATTTTGTCCAAAGATCCTTTGGGTATTCAGTAGAACCAAGATTAAGGTAGTACAAGCTATCATCAAGGGCTAGACATATTGTTCCAACATCTCTATCATTGTCATTTAGCCAGTCATTCTCATTCTCATAAAACTCTTTTCCAAGTCCAATAGACACCTCATAGAGACCTCATCTCTTCAGATATGCAATCATCTTCAACTTCCATTCCGAATATCTTGTGAATGGGGTGAGAAGAGGGATTGATGAGTCCATTCGAAGTTGTACCTGTTAATACCTACAAATCAAAACAAAAAGGGCACCATAAGTTTGGATAGCCTGCACATTCTAGGCTTTCATCACACCCAACATAGTCAATCAAGCAAGCTTGATCAACAAGTTCTTTACTTGGGGTATTAAGTGGTAAGCCTTGGCTTCTGGTGCAGTGCTGTATTTTTGAGCTATTGCTCAAATTTCATGGATAAATCTATCAAAAATCTTGTTCTTGAGAGATTGTTATTCATCCCATCGCATGCTCTGATACCATATTAATTCTTGCACGTGATCTAGGAGCTAGGAATCAAAATAATCAAAGAAAAATTAACAAATACTCATGAATTGGAAAATAACTGGAACTAGAATGGTTTCCTCTCTGTATATTTAATAAACAATAAAGGGTTACAATATCCATGTTGAGAAATGGCTTATCTACATGAATAATTCGAATACCTAAGGGACAATTTGAATTCAATGAGTGAGTCTAGCTTAACTGACTCTTTGCCATGCAATCTCACTTAGTTAACCACTTGACTAAAACCCTAATTGAATCACCAAACCCTAACTGAAGTCAGAGTGCAATAAATGAATGAATCTCAACTGAAGGAGATCAAACACATGTCATAGCAATCCAACCATCAAGTGCTAGTCCTGCATGACTCCAATGAACCCTGATGAATTTAACTGAAGCTGAAATGACCATCAGAAGTTGGTGGAGGTGCCTTGTTGACTCCAGTTCATTAAATAATAATAAATAATCATTAAATAATCATTAAATAATATATTTAATGAATGGAGGCACCTTAACTGACTGGTTGAACTGATTGTAACCACCAGTTAGCAATTAGGTGCATTAATATCACTCAGATCACCCCCGGAGTGCTCCAGTTAGCCTCCTTGACTGTAGGAGAAGGCTAAGTTAGCCTCCTTGACTGTAGGAAGGCGTGGGTGTGACTGGATGATGGAAATTAATGCTCCACTGATGTCAATTAAACTTAGGATAGTGGTTTAACTAGGCCAATTTGACCGAAAGAGTGTGTATGATGGTAGATGTCTCCAACAAAAGGAATAGCATGGGATGAAATGCTGAGATCCAAAGTTTGATTACAAGAATGATGCAATGATTCAGATACATGACCCATAACATCATCTTCTCTATAAAATAAACCATATTATTTCTTGTTAATAATTTGGAGAACAAGAATGGCGAAGCAAGAAGCCATGGGTTGCCACAAGAAGAAAGAAAGAGACCTAAAGGGCTTTATAATGATTTATATTTTCAAGTAATGGGCCTTATAATCATCCTATTGAGCTCATGCGGGAACCTTCAAGAAAATATAGGCCTACTATGCCCAAGTTCCTTGATGAGAAAATAGAAGAGTTGTAGATCCACAATGAAAACCTTGCTACAGTGGAGGACAAGCATGTTGAATATCTCACACTGAATGAAGAATGTTGAAGGGATTTGACATTCAAATAGTTTGTAAAAAAAAATAAAAAAAAATCAAGAGGTGGATTTGGAAACCATAATCATAATTATGAGCTGAAGAATGTTATTGGAATAATCTCTTATCTCTACATTGATGGTTCATCAAAGTATACAACTAGCTCGTGGGTCCAAAATCTAGATACATACTTTCAGTTAAACCCAACAGTTGAGAGAGAAGATATCAAAATGGACATCATATGCTTGGATGGAAAAGATAATGACTGGTGGCTTCATGGGATGAAGACCCTAAGACATGACCAAGTGACCACTTATCATGAATTCACAAGAAGATTTCTTGATAGATTCGAAAGAAGAGACCCTTAAATATCTTATAGAGAGCTTGCACATGTGAAGCAAACTAGAAATCTTGAAGCTTACATATATGAGTTACAGAAGTTGTATTTTATGTTGACCGACATCTCAGAATCTAGATTGATCCTATTGTTCATTGAAATATTTGTTGAACCCTTGAAAGGTTTGGTGAAAGCCTATAGACCCTCCACCTTACAAGAGGCACTAAATAGGACAAGGGATTTGTAAGATGTTATTCCAAGGAAAAAGGTTCCCTCCTAGGATGAATGCTCCTTCTCAGTTCAAGAACCAAAGGCCACCAATGAATATACCTATTGAAAACTTCAAAAGGGATAACTTCTATAAATATCACGATGAGCTGAGAAGGATGAGGCTATTTTTCACCTATCAGGAACCATGGTTTCCAAACCATAGATGTGCTAAGGGTAAGACACACTATATTCAATTCTTTTCACACAGTGGAGCTAAAGAGGAAGAGAAAGATCCACCAATAAATGCAGAGGCAGCATATGAAATAGTAGATGAAGATAATCCTCGTGAGGTCAGAAAAACTGGAGTATTGTCAGGGGTTCCTTCCTTCTATGTCTCTCTGATTCAAAGGAGTGGTGCAAGGGAAAGTAGTCAATTTTTTTGTAGATGAAGTAGCTACATATAACATCATTGATTCATGAATGGTGGAAAAAATAAATATTTCCACTGAAAAAATTGGGGGCTTCACAATTAGCATACCAAGTAATCATTATATGGAATGATCTAGTTGGATTCCTAAATTGCAAGTAACTATAGGATATTACACTATGACATATAGCATTTATGTGGTGAATGTAGCTGAAAATTATATGGTTTTGGGAGTACAATGGTTGCACTCAATTGGGAAGTATAAAAAATACTATCAAGTCCCTCAGATGAAATTACAAGATGTTGGAGATAGCACAGTACCCCAAATATATTCAAAAGTTACTTCAAAAGAATAAGAAGGTGTTTGGGGACCTTCCTCATGGTAGGCCACCAGACCATGGGGTTGAGCATACGATTGAACTGGAAATAGGGATTTCTTGTATTAAATTTAATCCTTACAAGCACCCTAATATATTGAAGGATAGTATTGAGTGAACCATCAAATAATTGATTGATTTTGGGTTCATTAGACCAAGTTCTATCCCTTTTGCTTCCTTTGTGGTGCTTGTTAAGAAGAAGGACGGGACTATGCACATGTCCATAGACTATAGATATCTCAACAGAAAATAAAACATTCTAAATATATATCATATTCAAATGATTGATGAACTAATGGATGAGCTTCATGTGGCTAAATATTTTTCAAAGGTAGATCTTTGCTCTAGTTAGAAGCAAATCAGGATGAAGGACGAAGATATTCAGAATATAGATTTCCACTATCACCATGAGCATTTTGAGTTCTTAGTGATGCCTTTTTTATTGACTAATGAACTAACAAATTTTTAATCATACATGAACTGAATGTTTAACAAGCAGCTCTGTAAGTTTTTTCTTGTTTTCTTTGATGATATGTTAATCTATAGTAGAACTTGGGAGGAACATCTCCATCATTTGGACATTGTACTAACTCTTTTGGAAGATCATCCCTTCTATGCTAAGCTATCTAAGTGTGAATTTGGAATGGATGAAATTTATACCTTAGTTATGTAATTGGAAAATAGAGTAAAGGTCCATATGGAAATGATCCTAGCTATTTTGGATTGGCTAAGTCCAAAAAACCTCACTGGAATAAGAGGATTCATTGGAGGATTGTGTGCTTACTACCAGAAGTTTGTCAAAGGTTTTTGCAAATTATTATCTCCATTGATAGATGTTACAAAAAAAGGAGCTTTCATATGGTTGGAAGAATCAGAGTGAGTATTCAAGATAATGGAGGAGGTAATGAGTAGTTCCCCTTCTTACACTTCCATATTTTTCTCAACCATTTTTTTCTATAATTTGATACCTCAGGAAATGGGATTAGAACTATGTTAATGAAAAATAAACACCCCATATCCCTTGAAAGTAGGAATTTTCAGCCACATGAGAGGCTCTACTCATCATATGACAAGGAAATGTTGGCTATCATGCATGCACTAGTCAAGTTTAGACAATATTTGGTGGGGAGTAAGTTTTTCATAAAAAATGATCATAATATTTAAGACACTTCCTGTCACAAAAATACTTGAATGATAGGAAGAAGAAGTGGGTCAGCAAAGTATAAGATTTTTATTTTGACATTGATTTTTAGAAGGGAAAGATGAATGTGGTATCTGATGCACTCTGTAGAATACCAATGCTTGCAATGCTGAAATTGCATGATGATTGGAAGGTACAACTAGTAGTAGAGTATTACAAAAACTAGTTTGCATGTGATTTGTTGAATGTGATGATTCATGATGAATATTATAAGACCATTAATGACCTAATGTATCATAAATGAAGGATCTATTTGGTTCCTATTTCCACACTAAAAAGGAATATCCTAGAGGCTTCTCATGATGTGCCCCTAGCAGGACATCTGGGGTTCTTGAAGACATACCGAAAGTTGAGAGAAAGGTTCTCTTGGAAATGAATAAAGAATGATGTGATGTATTATATCAAATAATGTGTGGAATTCCAAAAAAACAAAATGCAGCACACTCATCTGCTTTGTATATTAAAACCCCTTCCCATCCTAAAACAAAAATGGGAAAGTATATCTATGGACTTCATCACCGGGTTGCCCAAAATCTAAGGTAAAGATAGTATTTTTGTTGTGGTTTATAGACTAAAAAATTTTGCACATTTTTTTGTTTTGGCCACTAATATTACAGCCATCCAAGTGGCTGATATTTTCATTAACGAAGTCATCAAACTCCGTGGCATTCCCAAGTCTATCATTAATGATCGAGATAGTAAATTCACTAACACTTTTTAGAAAGCATTTTTCAAGTTAGTGGGGACCACATTGGACCTAAGTTCAAGCTACCATCCATAGAATAATGGTCAAATAGAGAGGGTGAACCAATGGATTCAAGGATATTTTTGGAACTATGTCACTGGGAAGCAAAAGACATGGTCTATGTGGCTGCACTTAGGGGAATTTCGTTACAAAACTACTTCCCATATATCCATTGGAATGACATGTTTCAAAGAAATTAATGGATATGATGAAATCACATTTGTAGATATGATACTTGAGTATTGTAGAACCCAAAAGGAAAAGGATTGGCTCCAAGGGATTCAAGACATACTTAGAACACTCAAGTACAACTTGTTAGTAGCACAAAATCAACAGAAGGTGAATGCAAACATGCATAGAACATAAATAACATTTCAAGAATGGGATCTAGTTTATTTGATGTTGCATCCCTATAGGAAATCCTCATTGAATTCAAAGGGATATGATAATTTGCAGCCAACATTCTATGGCCCATACAAGGTTCTCAAGAAAATTGGGGAAGCAACATATGAGTCGGAATTGCCTTCGGGAGGTAAGATCCATGTTTGAAGAAGGTAGTAGGGAAGAAAATCAAAGTATCCAAAGAGTTTCCTCCCCTTAATGATGAAGAGAATTTGGTTTTAGTTCTAAATAAAATTATGTAGGTCAAAGAGAGGAGATTGAGAAGCATAATCATCAAAGAATACATAGTGCAATGAGAAGGGCTACCTAGTGAGGATGCAACTTGGAAATCAGGGCATATTTTGTAGCATCCTGGTTTGAAATTGCTTGAGGAAAAACAATATTGGGAGGTGCAGACTATCATTTCCCCTCATTGATGACTAAGGGATGAATTCCTATCCCAATTAATCCCTTGGGTGTAGGAAAAGAATAATACATTCAGAGGACTAAATTTTGTATGTAGGAAATCAATTAAGTAGAAACAATTAATTTTCTTTAGAAGTGGAAGTGTATTTGGGCTAAAGTATTTATTTCATAAAGAAAGTTAATTAAAAATAAATAATTTAATAATCAGATAACTGTAGCACATAGGAAGATGAGGTGGACCTTAGATTCTTGGGATAAAAAGACGAAAGAGAAGACAAAAGCATGCACAAAGAAGGAAACTACAGGAAAATCAAGTTAATGTGAAAAGAAGGATTGTTTAGGAAAGTAAGGAGGGAAAATTTTATAAAAGGGAAAATGAATGTCAGTATGAATAGAAGGAAACAAGAGGGATGGTCTCCAAAGGAATAAAATAAGGTTAGTTGGAAAGGCAGGAAAGAAAGGGAGGAAAAGCAGGAAATTTTCTAATCCATTCATGAGGGCGCATTGGATAAGGGAAGTGGGCCATGTGAAGAGTGAGTTTGAATATGAAGGAAAATTTCTCTATAAAAAAATGATAACGCATCATTGTCGGGAATTTTGTCATTTTGAGAATCGAATGGAGATCATTGTGCTACTCAAGACTTGGGAGATGCAGACCTAGTCAAGCTAGGATATGTGCCCCTACTTCTATTGAGAGGATGAAGGAATTCAAATTTCATCATTGATTTTTATTTTAGGTTATTTATTAGATCCAATATTTTTCCAATTGATTGAAGAAGCCAAAGATCCGAATTCTCCTTTTCTCTGGTGAATAGTGCCTCTAATTGCACTATAGTGATGTAATGATTATGAAGACTATGCCTTGAGCTACTTCTGAGATCTATTTTGAATTTTTTCTATTTTTTATGATTTAAGATTTATTCTTTGCAATTTTTACAACAATTCAAGTTGTTTTGATAAGCTTATTCATGATTTAATTCGTCCCTCTCTAAGTTTACATGCATTTTTTTACTAGTTTTGATGTACTGAGCATAAAACACCCTCTATGTAATGAATTATCTTCATTTATATTTGTATATTCTCCCAATACACTTTTATCTTGGTTCTAAGTCAAAAAAAATCAATTTGTATCCTCCTTTCATTGTTTGGGAACTCCATAAGTTGAACCCAAGGGGATGGTCACACAACTAGTTTCACTAGTGTGACCCCCAAATCCTTTCGAATATATTTAAGACATGTAAAAACTTGTTTATAATAACCCATAATTTCATATTATATTTTTGAAGGTCTCCCCAAGCCCAATCCTATCAACATTGGTTGTTGGAGACTTAATTGTAAAGGTTCTAGTTGGCATATGTTGGGACTCCGAGGAGCATGGAATTAGAATTCAGCCTAGCTGATGTTAGGAACCTAAAAGGACACAACACATTTTTCTTAGGAACCTAAAAATTCATGATCATTCCCTTTCCTTGTTGTGATTCTTGAATCCTCTTTCTGATCACTCAAGCTCGAAATTTTCCTTTCCTATTAGCTTGTTTTGTCAAAATTTGTATGTAATAGTTATTGAACTATTTAATCTAATTTTTGTTTTTTATACGTATGCATACCAACACAAACACTACAGATGGACACTAGGACCTAGGTGATGTCATTATGATGTCATCTGAATGTTGACCAATATGAAGCCACCATGTGTCAAATTTGAAATTTAATTGTATAATATAGAGGAACAATAAAAAGAGCATGTTTTTACACCAAATGAAAAATGAAACAAGATGACTCCACTATAGACAAATAAAGAAGGATTGTGCACCATATCCAACCACCCAAACCAAGAATCTAAACTAGTGCAAATATGACAATGAATGCAATGAAAAATAATGATTATTCCAATAGTAAAAATTGATAATAAGTTTCCAAACACACCAAAGTGATTTTTCCATACCAAGGGTAAGCCTCAACCTCAACCTCACAACAGGGTTAAATGAAAAAAGGATTGATTTATAACCATGGTTTAAAGAACCAGTAGTTTTGGAAAGGCAGTAAAGTGAAACGAGGTTTCAAGAAAGACTTGGAAGGAAAGAAGCAAAGACATAAAGAGAATTCAAGCTCATTATTCAGGATCAAGTATATTTTGAGAGATATTTTTCTCAAGACTACAAGATCAATAGATCACTAGGGAAGGGCATATTATGAGAATAATGGAAGCTTTACGATATTTAGATCTCATGTTTGTATCGACTAGTAAAATCCATTTATTATTGTATTCTTCTTTTTAAATTCACAAGCTATTCAAACTTTGTAATATCTTTTTATCATCAATAAAATATTTGAAAAGACTGCTACCCTATCATGTCTGCATTATGAATGTGATGTGTATCTAGGAAGAAAAATGATTTCATTTAAACAATCACTTGTCTCTATGAATGCTTGTCGTATTGAATAGTTAATGGAGTATTAATTTATTGTTTGATGTATTAATGTTGTAGTTTTATTTGCCATGTATTTCATCAAGCTATGAATACTTATGTTAAAACTATTGAATTCTTAATTTCTTAGTAAGTTATTCTTTATATAAATTGCAAGATTTATTACCAAGAATACATTTTATATTTCACGTTTTTCCATGCATTCTTCCACTCACCCCTTCATTAAAAAAAATCATGAATATAAATGTGTGAAATTCCTTTAAAGATGAAATTCTTACAATGATCCTGCATGTTTTCCCTATGTTACCTAAAAAAAGAATGTTCTATAAATATAAATCAAATTAATTTTGTATCATGCCTTGGCATAGTTCTTTTATAGCTCAGAATATCTCAGGGGATATTGTGCTCATTTAGTAAGGAAGAAGTAGAATAACGCAACCGTGTCTGTTATAGCTGATTTTACCACACATGGTTGATCACATATTTATGGTCTTCCCTGTCCCCTGATCGATGGATTCTTTCAAGTGTTCGACCTCAACACATCTATTCACACTTGTTAGATTGCACTGTGTACCTTGATTCCCATTTTCATTATCAGTGGGTGATATTGCATCTGTTAACAGTATACATCAATGACCTGTAATCAGATGATGGACTACTATGTTCGACCTCAACACATCTATTCGCATAGTAGGACATGTACTTGTAGTGGTTCGTGTAGAAGACCTTTTATTTTGGTGGCATTCCATATACGCTACCTCTTTGATTATGCCAGTGTTCATGAGATTTCATCTCTCATGATTTGATTCTTGTGTCTATCATATATCTTCATCCACTTTGGATATTCTGATCTATTGTATATTGTATGTGGCCATGACCACACATGTCACATTTTGTATATCATGCCTATAAGATTTGAATATATAACATGTCACTAAGGATTCTCACGTAGAGCTCATGCAGAAATGAGTTCAGAATGAAATATGGGTTAGTTGAGATAAACTCCCAATAATCAATTTGGCATCTCACTAAGTTGTGACAAAAAATTATACTATTGTTATTTATAGAAAGACACCTATTGCAAGTGAATGCCTTTATAATGTCTTTTGCATTGTAACGAGGGGTCAAATAGCTCATGTAGATTAAACAAAGAGACATGGTTTTGTATCCCACTCTCTTCTGGACTACCCTTTGGATACTTTATTTCTCAAGTATGGCCATTGTACTCTTAAGTATCAGGACTGCTCCATGTATTTGTAGTCATATGCAAATATTTATCATTGTATTGTACTGATGAGTGCCTGGTTCTTACACATGGGTGTTCATTACTCCACTTCTGGGATGGATTTGATAATGTATTTCAACCATCATGTTACCCCTCTGACCTCACACATTAGGGGGCATTTGTTATAGCTGATTTTACCACACATGGTTGATCACATATTTATGGCCTTCCCTATCCCTCTGCAGAGCCTTTAAACCCCATGGACTTATATTATCCTTTGATGTTCCAAGATCATCCCTAAAAAACCCCTGTTTATTGTTGTACGTGACTTTTAATCCCATACTCTCATGTACACATAAATTTTAACCTCAAACCTACATACATTGGGATGTGTGCATAAGTCCAAACATTTTTGGAATTTTCCTCATATGAGTTCGAATAACTTGACTCTTGGCCTTCGAAATTCCTTTAGAACGCTCGGTTTCAACCCTCCATTACACTTTTGGAGTGCTATATAAGGAACCCCTTGGATACATTGAAGAGGAGGAATTGAAGAACAAATAAACTATAGTCCATTGTTGCCACAATTTGATTGTACTTGAGTCTGCATCCCTTTGTCCCTTTGGAGCACTTTGTGTTCTTCCCGATCTTTCCTTTTCTTGTGAGCTTACTATCGAGAGATGGAGGATTGAGGCGGTGGAGGTGCAGGTGGAGGACTCGGCTTTTCCGGTTCATAGACGTGCCAACAGAGGTTGTTACTGTTGTAATCTCTAATTTTATTAATAGAAATATCTTTTCCCGTCCAATTATGTGCAATTGAATATGAATATTGAATTCATGGATGTGTTTAATTAATTATGCATTATTGAATACATATGGTAGATTAGGTCTAACACACTATTATAGAGCATGCTTATCTTGTTTGCTGTTGTTGAGAGAAAATTGCTAATACAAGCATCAATTGGAAATCTCAACAAGGATCTACTTCAACCGTCGAGAAAAAGGTATGATTCAGTATCCCTTAGTGTTAATTTTTTGGCTGCTCTTGCATATTGGGAAAGATTGATTTCTAGTGTCAAAGCTATCTGTTGTGGTACACCCCAAGCCATAGGAAGTTTCTCTCCGTAACAATGTCATATATATGGAAAGGTTCAAGGTATATATGAACAAAATCAAGGAAAACATGGAATGGAAACATTTGTACAACATATCAAAATGAAGAGGATTTATGGGTTTAACATGGTATTACAACATGTTCTTCAAGAACTATGTAGATTTGATGACACCACTATCAAACTTGCTCAAGAAAATTTCCTTTTAGTGAAATAGCAAGGTGAAATAATGTTTTGAGACAATCAAGAGTGTTATTTAATTAACACCCATGTTAGAAACTCCTAATTTCACAAAAAAAAAATTATGGTGGAATGTGATGTTTCATGTTTTGGAATAGAAACAGTGTTAATGTTGGAAGACCATCTGGTAGCATTTGAAATTTGAAAGCTCAACATGAAGGAAGTTTTAAATCTACATATCATAAGGATATGCTTGTTATTATTCTTTCCTTATATAAATGGTATAAGTATCTCTCGGGTACCTTTTTTTTTGAAATGCACCTACCACAATAGCCTTCAATACCTACTTTGAAAAAAATATCTACTTTGATAAAACATGTTTTTCACTAAGAAACCGAAATGTATATAGAAAGTTTTCACTTTCAATATGGAAATAATGCATGAAAAATGCAATGAAAATTTCATTCTCAATTCACTACGATGCATGAATTAATAGGTAACAACATGTGAAACATTGATCATAATCCCTAATTAGCTAGATGAAATAAGAGTGGGGAAAAACTCTAAATATTCTTCCATCATTGATAACTTGGGAGAAAATTGAAAATTTGAATGGAGAAATGATATTATTTGGTACAAAGGGAGTATATATCTAACTTCATCCCAAAAATTTAAAATAAAATTCTTAAGGGAATAACATGATTCTCCAGTTGCAGGACATGTATGATTATTTAAAACTTAGTACAATGCACATGAATATTTTTTTTAAGGGAATGAACAACAAAATTCTGAAGCATGTCATTGGAATTGATACTTGTCAAAGAAATAACATTGAAAATGTTATGTCATGAGGGTTACTCTCTATTCTCTACACATTCATAATCAAAGGTTAAAAGGAATTTTGATGAATTTCATTAAAGTATTTCTCATGTCTGATGGAAAGGATATATGGTTGATAAGATAGCTAGGTATGCTCACTTCATGGGGGTATATAAAACAAATTCAATAAATACAATATTTTGCAAGAATATTTATAAATTGCATGGATTTTGGAAGGTCATTATTAGTGGCACACACGTAAATTTAAGGGCAATTTTTGGAAAGACTTATGTAAACAAAATGGAATGTTTCTTAATATGAGTTCTTCATGTCACATTCAAATAGATGGATATATATAAATAGTAAATAAGCGTTTGGAAACCTACGTTAGTTGTTTTGTAATAGACAAGAAGAACAAATGGTTCTAGTAGTTAAATCTAGTATAATGGTTGTACAATTCTACTTACTACATTTCCACCAAAATGAATCCCCTCCAAACCTTATATGGTTGTGAACCACCAAAATGGAACAAGTTTTCATTATTTAGGTCTAAGGTTCCAATAGTAAAGAGTCAACTAGGGGAAGATCAAAAGACTATTAAATTACGAAAAGAGAATCTACAGATCCCACAAGTGAATGAAACAACACACATTCTCAAAAAAAATCTAAAACATAGTTTAAATAAGGTAATTGGGTGTTTGTAAAGCTCCATCCCTATAAATAGTTGTACCTCAAGTATAAAGGAAATAACAACTTGGCTCCTATGGTTTTTGGGTCATATCAAAATAAGGAAAGAATTAGCCAAATAACATATAGATTAGGGTTACCTTACAATAACCCCATCCATAATGTGTTTCATGTTTCATGTCTCAAGAAGGTGTTAGAAAAACACAAAAAAAAGCAATATAAAATTATTATATTGGATGACGAAGAAATAATTATTTAATATCCCAAAGGTAAATTCTCCACTAAATAAAGGAAACTACATTCCAAGACTAGAAGACTCATCTTGAGAAACATAAAGTTTCTTTTAACAACACATGTTATTTCCCTTGTTTTGAGAACAAAGAAATATTTAAAGGATGGGAAAGGTAATGAACATATAAACTAGATTAGATTAATTAAATAAAGATAATGATAATAAGGCATCATAAATAATAATACAATAAACTAATAATAAATAATATTAATTACTAAAAAACATGAGTAAATGAAAAAAATATTATTTAAACTAAAAGACATTCTTTTTCATTTGAAAATGCATAAATATAGTTATTTATTGGTCTCAATTTTACTTACATTTCATCTCTCATTTAATCAACAATTATCTATTTAAACATTGATATTATTTTATCAAACCAATTTTATGCATTTTGGCCACAATAGCCATGCAAAATAGATTCAAAAATAGTATAGAATGATGCATATACTCTTTATTAGGTCAAATACAAATATATCCAAGTGGCACAACAAGAAGAGCTAGAATGCATGCAATGAAATATAATAGACTATTCAAGGCCAATGAAATTCAAAAATTGAAAATGAAAATAATTTTTTTAAAACATACATTAAACAAAGAAAATCAAATCTATAACCACAAATGGGAATCCATGTTAGAAACATGAATTCCTTAATCAAAACCAAAATAATAAGAACTTGAGACACAACACTAAATGAAGAAGGCCTAGTTAGATTTTGAAACTACGGTCCCCAAGTCACTTAACTTGTGGTATGTTGAGGCTTTGACATAAAAATATACAAAAATAAAAGAAATTAAGATAGCCTAACTAGAAAGAGTGGGTGGTTTGATGTGGAGGTTGATGGAATTTAAATCATTGATAAGATCCAATAACTAATTTTTCATATGCAAAATTAAACACGATAAAATAGTACACTTATTTAACCATAACATGATATGATTCTCTACCATTATGATGTATATAAAAAATAGATAAATTCTTGAAAACTTCCCTTTTTATTGAATGGAATGATATAAGGTGTATAACATTAACATTTTATACAAATATATTTACAAATTGTGCATAGTTTGTTTAAACATTCCAATTTCACTTTCATGATGATTACATTCATGCATAGGTATTCTATGAGTTCATGGTAATATGACTCATTTTTTGTTGTGTGATTCTCACGAAAGATCTTCATTTGTTCTTTGATCCCCTTGATCTCCATGGTAATTCAAGATGAATATATTTGTACTTTTTCATGGGCTTTTATGAGGATTTTTCTTTATCTATAAGTGCTAAAAGTTCAATATTTTGATTATGTTAAGCATTGGAAAAAATTAGTTACACATTTTGCAATATTGAAATTGTAGTTACATTCTAGATATTAGCTATCAACTATTCTTCAAAGATCATCCCAATATTCAGGTATGCCTGAGATATTATCTAATATCCCAAAGATATTAGCCAAATATATATAACATATTATCCATTCTCTATCTCTTGTATGAATTTAGAAGGGGTGAGTATATTCGATGGTATATTTAATTATTCTCTAAAAATTTGGAGGGATGTGAATATATTTTGAATCTAAAAAAGATTCAAACCTTAAATTTGTTAAATTTGTAAAACCCTTAACCTCATAGAAATGTTGATGTCCTCATCTAATCTCTTATACTTTTTCCCCTATTTGTAGCGGTATGATATTCATCCACTTCAATTTTCTTTACATTTTTGTTTATTCACTATTTGACTCAAATGCAGAGAACTTTTCAATCAATTTTTAACCATTTTTTTATAGATAATTATGACATATATTCTTACTAATGTTTCAATTTTTTTTCTTCGAAATCTATAATAATAAATAAAAATTAATATGAAAAATAAGACAAAATTTAATGTGCTAAAATGGTTTAAATGATGATACTAGATTTTGGTCTAAACAATGAATAAAGAACATCCATGAATTAAAAAAATGAGCTCTTGTTGTAGTCTATGTCTCCATTGTGTCCTTCCTATGGCTCTTTGGCATCAACTTTGTGAATACCATTAGATGCCATAAATGGGACATAAAAATAACTCAAAAGGAAAAAGGTAAAAGATAAAGGAGACTTATAAATAGTCTTAAAAACTAAATCATAAATGGAAAAAATATGCCGAAAAAGATTGTGCATCCCATTTCTTCACCATTTGTTTTCATTCCAATGTCGCATATCTTAGCTCACTTATTTTAGTACCATATTATTCTAGTTAAACATTTCCTAGAATTATTGTTACCATATAAGTGATTTACAAATTATAATAAATCATACACTAACACATAAGAATTAAATTCACATACTTACATATATGACGCACACACACACTTAAAGGACACACTCCTACAACATAATAAACACTCAAACATAGTTCCCAATGTAAGTGAGTATCTTATGCATGTGAGTGAGTTACTTATTTGTGAGTGTGTTGTGTAATATTTGCATGATTACATCACGTATGTGTGTACTGTGACTCTTAACTGTGAGGCCAATATATCAATGCATAATTAACACCTAGGTGCATGAGCATGTGAATTTGTTGCTTCTGTGCATTAATGTGTCTGTGATGTGTGATTGTATATACTATTCTTGTGTACAATGCATAATTATGTGTGATTTCATTTCTTACATCCTTGAGTACATTTCTTATGTGTATGCAACTAAAGCACATATTTAAGAAGTCCATTTGCACTTGATCCATACAACCCCATAAGTGATGCACTAATAACTAACCTATATACCTACATAAAAAACACACTTGAACATAAGTGTTACACTCATAGGAATACGATACACACTGAGACATAACTGATGCACTCACTCACATAAGTGATGCACTCATACACATAAGCAATTCCGCCACACTAAGGTGATGCACTTACATACCTAACCCATACACCCACAAAATCACACACTTACGAATGTCATGAACACACACCAAAACCACACACCCACAAAATCCATCTCACACACTTACGAATGTGATGAACATACGGCCAACCCACATAAAAATATAATTGACACAATCATAGAGATAAGCCACAAATTCACATAGATAAGATACACACTCATTTTTAAGTTATATAGTTACACACATAAGCAATGCAATATTTTTTACAAGAGAGTTATGGTGCTGCTGCAAACTATATACCAAGTCTTTTGTAAGAGTTTGATGCATTTATCTATTACCCAAAATTACAAAAATAAAAAAATAAAACTATAATTCTAAGAGTTGGGTGTGTTAAGTTAATATACATTCAATTTGATGGGGCCATGATTCATACATATGAAATTACAATTAGGCATTTAATACCTTTTTAGAAAATATTGCATTGAAAAGAAACATTTGCTTGGAAAAACATATCTTAGAAATAAACCATTTAGATGCAAAGGGATTTAAAGTTGGACAAAAATTATAGAAACAAAATTGATACAAAGGGATGCAAAGTGGATGAAAAAGGATGCAAATTGAAATATCAATAAGCACAAATTTTGATGTGAAAACGACACAAAAATAGTGCCATAAATAAAATGAACTATAACTCTTGAAAGCATAAAGAAGATATGGTGAGACATCAAAGCTTACCATTCATTCCATTTTCCAATTTAAATAAAATGATACACATTAAAACATTAAAGTTAATGTTATTGTAGTGCACGTATACCTTTACCAAAATAAAAAATAGGTAAAAAATAAAGCTATTGTAAAAGGGTGATAATGAAGTTATTGTAAAAGAGTAATAATGTAAGACAATGATATATGATAACAAAACATAACATATTAAACTTTATAAAAACATTTATCTAAAAAAAACTAATATTTAATCTAAAACATTTAATATAAAAAATAAAAGTAAATAAATAATGTTTTAAATAACTTTTACCATTTTATATTTTTAAAATAACATTTAATAAATCTTATAAATAACATAAACAACAATATATATTAATTATTATAATATAAATAATAATATTTTGAACCAATTTTTATTTTTTAATAATAAAATATTTTTTACTAATAAAAATCTAATCATTAATTTAAACAAAATTAATAATAAAAATCTAATCATTAATTTAAACAAAATTAATAGACAACATATTATATTAATTAATTTAAATGATATACGTTAATATAATGTTTTCTTTATAAATAATATCACTAAGGAAATGGCTTGTAAATCTTTACTATAGCATATAAGGTTTATGGTTACATTCGGATTAGTCAATACTATTAATATATGATTTTATTAAAAGTAAAATTCCAATTCCTCTCATCAAAATATATTTGTACTATGTAAAGTAGCATTTAAACTTTACATAAAGTAAGTTAACCTTCTATGTATCTTCGAGATAAAACAATCAGAATTTAGATCACTTGACCTCATATTATTAACGCTTTTCATCCCATGTTTCTTTTGAATACTGAGAATAACTATATACTTAGTACCAATGGAGAATAATTGACAAGTGCCACGTGAATGTCTCTTTAAATACTCGAGTCAAATTCCATGTTCACACAAATGTCTATCTATAATTCATAGAATACTCCTAACATATTTCCTTTATAGTAACTTTGTGTTGCATGGTAGCTTTTAATATTTGTTGAAGGAGTAGGATCATGAAGTATGATATATTAAATGCAAGAAACATCACGGACCAAACTTTCTAGTTGAGTGGGAGCAACCATTGCCATGGTCTAAAGGCAAGGGATATCTAAAAGAGAATGACTTGTCATTCCCTTTCGTGCTTCTAGGAAGGTGAATGTTTGTGGCATTCAAAAAAAATAAAAAAATTAAGAGACATGTATACAACAAGAAATCCCATTAAATTTTCCAACACAACTTTATATATATGATGCCATTCATTTCGAATTTGTGAATGTACCCATTCATATTTAATATCACAATCAAACCTAATCTTATTATATAGTTTCGAATATTCTTAACTTAATGAAGTGAAACTCTCTCCAACCAAAAATGTGGTAAGAGGATAGGATGGGTTTAAATATATGGAATTCATTAGTATTAAAATATTACGTTATAAGCTCTGTGGCAATACTATTTTCCTTTTTTGTTTTTGGTTTTGGGCATATACGATAGTAAATTTGTGTTTAGGGCATAGATAAAGTGTGTGATTCTATTCAACCGGTGGGAAAGAGAAAAATTCCATAAAGTGCGAGGTTAGATGAGACCCACCCTGTCGGGAGTGAGATCCATAGCCGCATATAGAGAGACAGAACATCATGGGCTCCGTGGGGGTCATACAAACCCTAATAGTACTTCTGACTGAGCCTTGAACCCTTTTAGCTTCATCCTCCTCATTTTTCGTGTTCGATTATGGTTGATCTTGAACAGAACGCCATGTCTGCTCTATGCTTCCATATGCTGCGTTCCCCTACGCTATGTTGCGGTGAGGTCTCCACCAAATTCTTTTGTGAGAATTTTGTTGTTTTCTCTTTGATTTCATACATCTAATTCATGCAGTAGTATTTCTGATTCGAAAGGAAGATTATCTGCCAATTCTTCCAGCTTCTTCGTCGCCTAGTGTATTCTTTGGAAGTCATATCCAGTCTGTAATTTTCATGGGAATGTTCTATTCTTCTGCTGCTTCTAGGTGGCTTTCAGAGTTGAAGAATGGATTCTCTATTCAAAGAGCGGGGATGCAGCTTGTGCACTGAAACAGAATAGAAATATCTGACAAGCGCCAACAACAATAACTACAAATTCAGTTACAGATCTTGAAGGCCCAGGATCAGTATAGTACCAGTCTGTTTGGCGTTCTAAAGTGACAAAGCCATGATGAATACAAGAAGCTACAACCCTAAGAGTGGGAGTAATCTCAGTTCCATACCTGCAACCCAATATCCTATTTCCTTCACCGAATGGTTGAAGGCTAAAGTTCCTTCAGGAACTGAACCTAATTCATATCAGGATACTTTTCCCAGAACTGCCCTTAATCCTCCATGCCTGGACTCAGCTTCAGCTACTCCTAATTGTTCCATGACGGAAACATGTATTAACCCATCATCCTCGTCTTCGTTAATGCATTTGGTAAACCTGGATCAGTATCCTTTTCTGTGCTACAAACCTTCTGAACGGTGTGATTCGCCTCCTCTACGTGAAGCTCTTCCATTGCTGAGCCTGAGCCCTCCAAGGCCCTCAGAAACGGCTTCCATTCATGCAGGTGGTCGAGAGTTCGAAACGGACGAAGATGTTACTGTAGCTCTGCAAATTGGCCTTCCTAATAACGACACCAGTTACTCCAAGCCTTTGAACGCTGATTCCGTGGATACAGCCGACATGGAAAATTTGGAGCAAGGAGGCAGAAGAATTCTTGCAGAAGGCCAGTACTGGATACCAACTCCGTCACAAATTCTCATCGGTCCTACACAGTTCTCATGTCCCGTCTGTAGCAAGAGCTTCAACCGCTATAACAACATGCAGGTATGTCCTACGTTAATTTATATGTGTGGAATCAACCACGAAGCAACGATATGTTGCTGTGGATTTTTTCCAACTGATAGACCAGATTTGCCAGGCTTTTGAACTCTCAAATAGTCCAGGGGAAGTTAAATTTTAATTCTAATTATCTTCATCACGTTGAAAGTCAGCATCTCCGAATTGCTCGCACAGATCATTGTCACTGGTTCTCCATTCCTGGTTGTGTATTTGTGCCAGTAAGGTCCGGTTTGGAATTGTCCACAAACCGGCTTCGGTTTGAGATTATTAATATTCTACAGAAGGGCTAGTTACAAATATGCATATGGCTACAGGCCCTATATATATTTATGAATTATTAGACTTGTAGGCTATCCCTACTAGCTTTATCATATATACCTGTCTCGTGTCTTATCCTGTGACTCCTACTGAAGCTTTCTTGAATCTTCTGTTTCAAATGGTATATAACTCACCAGAATGAACGGATTTTCAAAGGTAGAATTCTAATAAGTGCAGGATTTATGTTCATAGATTTACAATTGCTGTTCTTGATATCTTTACATGCAAGATGTAAATAGCAGCAATATACTTTGGACATATGTATATAGATATCCATTGGGAAGATCTGTTGAGAATCATTTATGATGACATAATATTTGGAATGACAAATCTATTTTCTTGAGTTATTGAATTGACATTATTCTCCCATATTGTAAACTTATATGTGCAGATGCATATGTGGGGGCATGGATCTCAGTATAGAAGAGGCCCAGAATCTCTGCGAGGTACACAGCCCACAGCAATGCTGAGGCTCCCATGTTACTGCTGTGCCGAAGGATGCAGGAACAATATCAATCATCCCCGTGCAAAACCGCTGAAAGACTTTCGCACTCTTCAGACTCACTACAAGCGCAAGCATGGCACCAAGCCCTTCGTGTGTCGTAGGTGTGGAAAGGCCTTTGCTGTGCGGGGTGACTGGAGAACACACGAGAAAAACTGCGGAAAACTTTGGTTTTGTGTATGTGGTTCGGATTTCAAGCACAAAAGGTCTCTGAAGGATCACATACGAGCATTTGGTCATGGCCATGCTCCTCATCATGGAGATCTGCATACTTTTGAAGATGAGGACCCCGCTTCTGAAATAGAACAGGACGATGAAACTCAGTGACCCATACCAGCAAATTATGATCTGATCTCATGTACGGATAAAGTAGGTTCCATGTTTATATCTTCTTATCTTGATCATGTATTCTGAAAGCAACTAGAGACTCCATGCTAACTAACAAAATACTGCTATTTCTGTTCTGAATCATCGGTTTCCTAATAAGCATTTCTGGATTTAGGTGCATGTACAGATCATGATTTAGACACCAGCAGATCTGAAACAGTATATATTTTTGCAGTAGAATTTCAGACAAATATCTCAATATAAAGATTTTTACTCATCTTGATGCAAAACCCAATACTTCAGGTCCCCATATTTCAGACGTTCCATTAGAAAGTCACTTGACTTATATATTCCCCTTGAATATCCCTGTGCTTGCAATGCACTAGCAATGGCTTAGTAAGAAATGGACTGATCTTCCATGAATTTTTCCTTCTTGTAAGTGAACGGGAAAGCCGATACAAGCTTTCTTTTCTGTATTCTCTTCTAGATCTATTGCTCCTATTTTAGCTGACAGATAATGTATGTATACAATCAAATATCCAGGACATATATTTCAGTGGTTCTAAATTCCTTTTTGAAGTATGAGAAATCAAGCATTCTTTGTAATGGTCTAAGAAAAATTGTTTTAACCAGTTCAGACTGCCATGGACGCTTTTTAAGTTTTGTGAAATTCTCTGGCAATCGTCACTGACAGAGGTCCTTGTCATGTCGGAATGAAAGCTGTCAGGTTCTGAGGCTTTGTTTATTCGTTTTGATTGATTAATGTTCACCCACACGTATGCTAGTTTCAGCTATAATCAGACTGTGACTGACAATGTTAAGATGAATACAGACATTTGGAAGATCACGAGAGGGATGTATAAGAGTTAAAAATACCTACTCCATAGGGATTAAAGCCAGCTGAATGCTGTCACTGGTACTAATGGGATTATGAACCCAATTAGATCCCAGCAACCGTCTCGATCCCAGTCCTGTACGCTTATAATAAGAGATAATCCATTGGATATAGTGTGTCTGCATTCACAACGCAACTTTTAATACCATGACAGGGAGTCGGATCTAAGCCGAACTCGGTTGCCGATTACAGTTAGGGTTTATGCGTAATTTTGTAATTTAATCAGACTGATACCATCGCTATTATACCTTCAACATACTTAAACTAATATTAATTTTTTTTTAAGAAAAGGCAATCGATCTTCAACAATCTTCACAGATCTTGAAATTATAACATAATGTTCACAGATGTTGAAATTATTTGTCTGTGAACAGTACTGCTTATACGCTGGAGTGACGAATAAGAAATGGGATAAACGTGATAATTCGTTCACACATACCTCGAAATAAGCCCGACAGTGAGATCTTACGGGCTACATATCTAGATGACATCGCAAAAGCTTAAATTCTTATTTTATAGTGTGTAGGCCATGGCCGCACACGACATGGGTACGCTGTGGGGTTCTTCAGCACTGTTTTACATCTTACTTCTACTGTTTCATTTTCAAGGTCATATTTTATTCTCTACTTCATTAGGATTATACAGTGAAATTGAGATGGTCAAATAGGGTGTAACTTTGTGTTAGTCTATGTACAATGACAGGCATTTGAATAATATCCTTTATTTTGCTTCTGTTGGGGGGGTGGGGGGGGGGAATACGGCAAATAAAACTCCCAAATCCATTATTTGGACGGTTGGACCTCTGCATTTTTCTCCATTGAGGATGACTGATATAGTTCTTGGACGGTTGGACCTCTGCCATTTTTTCTCCATCGAGCATGACTGATATAGTTCTCTGACTGATGCATACCTCACGTGGGTTCTATTTTTTTATTTCTAAAAGGTTATTTTGAGCCGCACGAGAAGCCAATGGTGATCCAAATACCTATCTGGGTGTGAACATACAAATTGAATTAGGGTTAATGCAATCAGTGTGTGAACATACAAATTGAATTAGGGTTAATGCAATCAGTGTGTGAACATACTAAATGAATTAGGGTTAATGCAATCACTGTTCAGTATATCAAAAGAGTCAAAGGTTTAGTCAAACAGATTGTTCAGTTGATCACAGATTTAATGATTAGTTAAAGGGTTAATAAAATAGATAATTTCCAGTATTGGGCATTTAGATATTTTTGTGTTAGTAAGTTGAATTTTCTATATGAAACACAATAATCCAAAACAAAACAAAACAAAAGATTTGTCGCCAATAGAACTGTGTATTGGCCCAGAGCCTGGTTAGAATTTCCTAGATCAAACGCAATAGTAAAAAACATAAAAGCTACTGTGGTATGTAAGTCGTATATATTTAATGCTATATCGGCTTTGTATAGAAGTTTAAATTTATTTTTCTTCCTTCATTGATGATCTTAATGGCGGGCAGGAAGGGGAACTTGGAAAGTCTTAGAATGCTCAATGTGGTTAGGAATTTCAAATAGCGGACACCCGTCAAAATTGCCGGTAACCATTAAAATCTGAAACGTTTTCTGTATTCTAAGCCAGATTTTGACGGTCTCCGTAAAATCTTAGCTGTATTTGACGGGTAAATTGACCCATGACGAGCATTTACCCGTCAAATTCAATCCCTCCTTCCCATTTTGACTAAATCCAACCTTAAATTTAGCCCTACTCGTACAGATCTTAAATATGATCGATTGTCGCAATATCGAGAACAGAAACACATTGTTTTCAGGTCCGGCTTTTAATGTTCATTAATGGTGTTTGTGGTAAATTTTGTATATTAAATAGGGTCCCATTAAATAGTCCTCTCAGCTCTGCAACAGAAGCTACAGGCTCCGGCTGGCTTGTAGGCAAAACAAGAAAAAACAGTTGTGCTTCTCTAACTCCGGTTAACAGTTCATCGATTCCCATTCTTATACACAGGCAGGTGAACTTCTATGGAAAAGAAGGTTCGACCTACACGTTACAGTCTCCCGTTTACTAATTTCCTCTCAATAATAATCAAACGACTGATACGTGACCGGCGTCTTGATCATCAACTCCTCCTCTATAGTTTGAGACTTTTAATAAAAACCTACAGGCAATTAGCACGGCTATAGCCACATATCTAAACCATTAAACCATAAAAATGACAGTACAGTTTTCTTTGTATTTCATCATATACTGAAAAACATGTTTCCCTGATTATAAAACATAGTAAACAATTCTAGATTTGGAATCAACAAACCTAGGAGGTATACAATGTATGAAAAGATATTTGACCAGTTTAGGTAAAAAGGATGGTAGGTGAGTCGATAAAGGTAGAATCGTTTTAAAATAAACAATTCGATTTTGTAAACTGTGTCATTGGGATTGCGTTAACAGATCTTTGAAAGGCGAGGAATCTCTGAACCCTAGTATTGTCTTGAAATGATGAATGTTTACCATCTAGGTGTGTGGCATCTCTCGTCTGGAAAGCCAATGTGAATAAAGGTATAGCGTTTTATCTGGAAAGTTATTCTCAAACTTTGTAATTACAGTATTTCTCAAGTTCTCTTTTTAGCTTTACAGTATTTATCAGATTTCAGTTTTTAACTTTTAAAAGTGAATATGTTTACCGGCAAATCCATAGAGAATGTACCTGAAATTACCATTCACAATCGTTAGGTCTTAGAGATTTACTCGCCCCTCGTAATGAAAGACTGATCATTGTATCCCTCTCTAAACTATAACTTCTGTCATTTCCTGCAACATTTGATTCGAAATTTACATTTTTCCAGATTTAAGATACATACTATGTTCAGGACGGAACAAGGGATTTGTTAAACAGTTTTCATGATCTGGGTGACATTCATTAGGCCCGTTACTCGCCCCTCGTAATGAAAGACTGATCATTGTATCCCTCTCTAAACTATAACTTCTGTCATTTCCTGCAACATTTGATTCGAAATTTACATTTTTCCAGATTTAAGATACATACTATGTTCAGGACGGAACAAGGGATTTGTTAAACAGTTTTCATGATCTGGGTGATATTCATTAGGCCCGGTAAGGATCAAAATATCACTTAGAAATTTAATGCACATAAACTTCTGAGCTCCAAACTTGCACTGCTAAAATTTGACAGCTATTTAAGCGCTATGCGACTGTAAATGTGGCTTATATTGAACTTTATCGAATAGGTGGCTCCCGGTTGTAATGCAACAATCGATATCAGTTATCCATAAACTCTTTCCCATTCAACGATGAAAATGCTAGACTCATTGATATGGAGATGCTTTGGGCCTGTGAGAAGCGCCAGTGGGATATTCTTGTAGCCATCCTCAATCTAAATATTTCTAACAATGTGGAGAAAATTCTAAATGAAAAATCCAGAAATAGGATATAGAGGAAAGCTGAGACTTCTGAGAAACTTCAGTTGGATTTCCTTGTAGCTATCAAGCCTCAGTTGTATTCTCATTATCATGATAATCAAGTAGCAAGCGGCTTCTTCTAATTTATATTTTGTTTGGAGGGCTTGATCTCTTCTAAAAGTTGATGCCTTTATCATATTTGGAAGCAATCCTCCATCATATATGAGCTTTTAGCTCCATATAACAATAGTATTAGATGGAACCGCTTAGTCATGAGCTCAAATGCAGGAGATTTTTATCATTATTAAGAGAGATTTTTTCCATTTTTAATAAATATAATAATTTGATATTAAAAGTTATAATGAATTTTATTAATTAAAAATTATTAATAAAATAAATTTAATTGTTTTTAAGAGATTGTTAGGTTGAATGAATGAATTATTATTGTTAAAATAATTATTAGAAAGTAGTTTCTTAATAAATTTTATAAAACTATAAATAAATACTTGAAAAAGATTTAAACATAATGGACTAATGCTTTTTATATCATTTTTACTATCTCTAAAAATTATTATACATATGAGATTATTCACACACTAAATGATGAGTATATTTCCTTAAAGGTTAGGATGTAGCCATTCATTATATGTAGGTGTGGGTAACCATACATGATACAATGGTGAGGGCCTTGAGATAGTCTTATTATTCTGGGTATGTTCCTTTGGAGTTTGTTTGAACAAATTATTGTGTATATAATGTAAATCCTAGAATATAAATAGGAATTAGTTTGATGGTAGAAATTTTGTGTAATTCATTTTAACAAAACTTACACCTCATGCTTAGTGAATATGAAAGTCAATTCTTATTTTTATAAATATGAGATGATGATTTATTTGGAATGTATTAATACACCTTTGTCTTTTAATAAGAACTCAAAGTAATTAAAAACCTCAAATTCACTCATAAACCTTAGAGGATAATAACAACAACTCCCTATATAATATTTGTTATATTCAAGTTACAAATATTGGTTAAGCACATTAGTAATGTCACCATTTAAATTTTGAAGTGTTCTTTCCTCTTCTTTATATAATATTTATTATATTCAAGTTACAAATATTGGTTAAAAGCACATTAATAAGGTCACCATTTAAATTTTGAAGTGTTATTTCCTCAAAGAACTCACCCAATTAGGAATATGATTTATCTATAACACAAGTCAAAACTTGCAATAGAAAAATTGCAATGGACTACATTTGGGACATTAAGTGGTTTGCATGTGTGTGGAGGCACCCACCACAAATATATATGATGAGTAAGTATGAATTAATTAAATATATACCATTTACATATTTAAATTTTAGTATACTCACTCATATGGTGAGAGAAATATACTCTTTCATTAGTTAAAATTCCATTTGAATTCACTCTTCCTCTTCATTCTATGAGATAAAATTCCATTTGAATTCACTCTTCTTCTTTAGTCTATCTCATACTAGTTCCTTTCTAATTATTTATTAAGACTGTAAGTCTTGTGTTTTTTCTTTGTTATTGTTATATTGTTGTTTTCATTATGGGTATTCTAGGATAATCATTTGTAATTATATAGTTTATCTTCTATATATATTGAAGAGAACTAGTTTTATAGATAATCAAGAATTATTTGTAAACATAAAATGTAAAGGATGCATCTTTATCGAAGTGTCATTGCTACCCATTCATGTTTATCATTCTAAGGGCATGGAAGTTCTATTTTTTTCCAATTTTATATCATTTGGGGTATTTGGTCCATAACATTTGGTATGAAAGTGGATGATCATAGTTTTAGAATCCTTCAATGAAAGTGGATGATCATAGTTTTAGAATCCTTCAAACGATACACCTTACCATTTTCACTCTAAAATTTTTGGGGGTTATTTTCAATGAGAAATATTTTCAAGGTGGATAGAGGACATATAGAATTACATTGGATAAGAATTTAAGAATTTGTCTTACTAATCATTTTGAAACGATAGGATTTGCAAGGCCTGGTTTTATCTAGTTTGCAAACTAGGATTAAACAAGTAATTATGGTAATAAATTCATATATAAATATTTCAAGATCCAAATTGGTGCCACTAGTTGCATTGGAAAGAAGACAACCTAGACTAGACATAGGTTAAAATTTAGACCTAGAAGGGAAATATTGGCAAGGTAGTAGTCCATACAAATTTTTTTCTTGAAATCGTCTTGAAGCAACAAGTTTTGGTAATTTAATGATACTTTTTGCTAAAAGAATAGTTTTAGAAACCCTAATACCGCCACATCAAGAAGTAATAATCAAAATGAGACTATTGGAAAGGATTTTGAAGGAATATCCTTGACAAAAGAAAAATAATAAAGATATGTAATTAGGATGTCTAGGTTGGAAGAGAGTCGATGGAATAGAATCTACAATGAAAAGAAAGGTTGGCATCCTAAATATGGTAAGCAAAGTAGAATTCAAATATTTTAAAGATGATGTCTGAGAGAATATCAAAGAAAAATTGGAATATATGACAAGCAAAGATGATCTCAAAGAAGTGAATACAAAATATGATCTCAAACAAATGACTAACAAAGCAATTAAAAAATTTAGCTAATTTAGAGTTAATGAAGGTATATGTAGTACTAGAACCAATCAAGATGGTTACCTTTTATTTAATATATCCTTTTATCAAGAGAGTTTGAGGAATAATAATGCATATGAAATCATGAAAGTGTATGGTTGATATAGTTTTTTACAGTTATAGAATATTGGAAGGTTCCACCTCTTGTTTCTTTTCCTCTCACAAACTATTTAGAATAAATTCATCTTCCCACACTTATGATCCTTGTTGTAGTTGTTGACACAATTAAAACATAGCTTGTTTTCTCTTCTTTCATCGATTGGATTAGGTGCCAAACTTGTGGGTTGAGTGATGGTAGGATTGAGAATATTGCGATCTTAATAATTTTTAGTGTCAACCATTTTGGTAGTCATATTTTTATTTTCAAATCTCTTTTCCACTGTAAAGAAATCTTTATCCGAGGATTTAATCTCCAAGAGGCCTAATTATGTTGAATGTTCTCCTTTAAAAATCCCATAAGGAGATCCAATGACTTATTCTATGGAATGATATTCACTCTAAGACACACCTTTTGTAATTTTATATTGTGTTATTTAACTCTACCTCTTTGCATAAGATTTATCAATGGATAAAGAAGGTGTTGGTCATACTATCCCCATAATTTTCTACCAATTCATCCATAAAAAAGGATGAAAATACAATAAAGTATGTTTTGTTTTCACAAAGGAATAATTTGCACCACACAAATTGATCAAGTTTTAAATACAAAGATGCAATAGTTACCGTTAGTAAAGGTTTCACTTGGTGTAAATAGTATAATTTCTCCATATGGAATATCCACGTTATGAGATCATTACCGACAAACTTACTCATATCAATCTTAGGAATGGAATAGTTCTTAGGATTTGAATTGAAATCATGATGGTATGGATCTTAAAGTGATGACCAATCATGTGTCTATAATCAATCCACTTGTTATCCATATGGACTGATGCAAAATCATGGAATCCTTTAAAGGCATTTTAGATGCCACATAACACTGAAAAAACATGGAATCTCTCACTTTAGGTGACAATTAGAGGTACTTCCCTAATGGATTTGAAGATGATGTAAAAAGACAAAACTTAGGTAATTGAATAAGATTTTATAATATATAAATTTTATCTATATAAAATTTGTGTAAATGATTATAAACTTAATTTCCCTTAAATTGGGTTTTCAAATTTTTAGCACATCATATTATATATGTTTGTGCGAGTACAACACTATATGAGGTAAATGGTGTCATTTTTTGATAAAATCTTGCAGACATATAAAGGACATATGGTACTAGTGCAACACTATTTTTTCAAAAAAAATCATGAATTTTTATTATTATTAATTATTGAAGTTTGAAAACCTTTAAATGAAAATGTTCTATGTGGGTGCAATACTTTAGGGGAAAAACTTAATGAAATTCTTGATTTCTATATATAAGAATGTAAAGATCGCTCTCCTCTAGTGCACCATATAGTTTTCTTGCGAAATGGTGAAGGAAAGAAAAAGTTATATAAAAAACAATCGATGTACATCTATTTTTGAAAACTAACATGTGTGATTTAGAAAAATAATAATAAATAAATAAAACATACATTTTTAGGAAAAAATTACATATTCAGAATCGTTAGATCGTATTCTACAATATTCCATATTTTCATAAAAAAAATAGTGTGTTTGCCCTATCAAAAAATGCCATCGAAACTAAGCGTATTCATAGAGTTTTGAAATACAGGAAATAGCCCTAGTTTATTTGTCCTAGAAGATAGGTTTGGTAGCCCGAAGCTTTTTCCAAACATCATGCCAAGCCTTGTTCCTGCTAAAATTTTAAATTTTACAAAATGCATATGCGTTAAACACATATGCAATATAACACATATGTGTTATAACACATATGCATTTTATGTCGCATATGTGTTATAAGACATATGTGTTTTATATCGCATAAGCGATATAACACATATGCATTATATCACATATGTGTTTCACTACGTTAATTTAAAAAAAAAAATTGCATGTACATTTGTCTTGGAACACCATACACTTTATCCCTCTATAGCCAACCTTCCCCCCTTTGTCTATCTAACACACATCCACATACCCTCTCTCCATTCCTCTTTATCTAGAAATCATTATTTCTCTCCTTCACCATCCCTCAACCCTCTCTCTCTCTCTCTCTCCCCCTTCCCTCTCTCCCTTCTCTCTTTTCCCCTCCCTCCCTCTCCTTCTACCTCCATGTGTTCTATCTTCTCAATCACGCCATACCTCACTTTATCCCCCTNTTACACATATATTGGTCTTGTAAAACCACACCCCCTCTCATTCTATAACCAACATTCCCCCCTTTGTCTCTCTCACACACATCCACACATCCTCTCTCGATCCCTCTCTATCTAACCATCGCTTTTTCCAAAAGCCTAACTCTTTGAAACATACGAAGCAGTAGGGGGTTCCAACTGGTGTAGACTCAGTTTAACTAATGTACTACTAAATTTGAATCTAGGTAAACCCTAATCTGACTTACATCATTAGCAAGGGATTTAGTCAATAAACCAATCATTGCGTGATATTCTACAAGATTGTTTGTTGCGGTGCCCAAACAAGTTCCTGCTGAACTTACCAGATCATTGGTAGGAGAGTACAGTACCTAGGTTTCTAACACAAGATTCAAGGTGTAATGATTAGCACCATCCATGAAACCGACATAGGTGGTAATTTATTCATTTTAAACATAAGACTACATAAGTGTGTTTGTGAAGGACACATCTTACATTCACACTAAATCTACACTTCTCAAAAAAGACACACAACACTCTATAAACACTATATACAACAAACCTATGCTAGATGTCCTAGGCATAGTATGTTTTAAGGTATATCCAATTGCGAGGATCTCCCACAGGTATTCGATCCTAATCTATCAACTCATAATCCCCTTTCTCTAAGACATGGATGATGATATAAGGCCCATGCCATACAGATTCTAGCTTTCTAGCTCCCAACTTGTCGTGTTTCTAGTCGTAAGTTAGGACCAGGTCACCTTTGTTCAAAGAGTGAGGTTGAATGGATCTTTCGTATTGAGCTTCAATCCATCATTTATGCACCTAATTTTCTAATTTAGCATCACGACAGGCTTCATTAAGCTTGTTTAGATACAAGAAACATTCTTCTTCCAGAGTGGTGTTGGGTAGAGGTTCCACAATGAGCTTCAGAGAAGGGATTTTGCACTCTATAGGAAGAGTAGCCTCTAGTCTATACACCAACTGAAATGGCGTAAAACCAGTGGATGTCTTGATGGTGGTTCGATAGGCCCATAATGCGGAAAATAGTTGTAAATTCCAACTGGATTTGGCTTGTCCTACAATCCGTTGAAGCATGGTTTTTAACACTTTATTGATAGCTTCAACCTGGCCATTGGCCTATGGATAGTAGGGTATGGAGTTTCATGGAGAAAAACCAGGTTAGTACTCAATTTCGAGATCATCTTATTATGAAAGTGTCAACCGTAATCGGTCACGATGTCCCTAGGAATTCTGAATATGGAGATAATATGGTTTAACAGAAAAAAAGCAGTTGTTTTTCCATCTTTGACATATGTAGGCATACACTCTTCCCATTTATTGAAATAGTCCATGAACACAATAATGTAGCCATGCCCCCTAGCTAAGGTAGGTATACAATGCATGAAACTGATGCCCCATTTTGCAAAGGGACCAATTGTTATGACGGGATGTAACAGAGCATGATGGGTGCACTTTTTTTTATGTAAACAACTGACAAGGTGGAAATTTATTAATGGAATCTATGAGATATTTAAAGATCGAGGTCCAAAAGTAACCAGCACGTAATATATTCTGGGTAGTAGCCATCCCAAAAAGATGACCACCACAAGCTCTGGAGTGACAATCATTCAAAACTATCTCAACCTCTTCATGATTTAAACAACAGCGTAATATTGTATCAACGACACATCAGTAAAGGGTATCATTAATGATAAGGTAGTATTTAGCGTGATGGCGGATGGGACGATGTTTATCATGGGTTGCATTGGGCTGAAACCCTTATTTCTAGAGGTAAAGAATTAAATATCCATACCAAGGGTCAAATGTACTAATGAGGAATAAGGATTCATGGGGAAACGAATTAATGGGCTCTGTATCCTCAGTAATATGGGGAAGATCACACACAATCTCTACGAAGACAAGAGACTTCTTAGAACTGGAATTTGCAAATTCCAACTCAAATTCCTGGAGGATGACAATATATCGAGAGTATTTTCCCCCAAGCACTTGATGAGTCAAGATGCAATACACGGGGTTAGAATCTTCATATACAGTGGTCGTTCTGAAAAATATGTAGTGACAAAGCTTCTGAACCGTGATGATCGTGGCTAGAGTTAATTTATCCACATGTGAGTACCGAGTTTCAGAGTCCAAAAGACTCTTACTCAGATAGTATATCACATGTTCATGATTGTGCTCATCCGTTTGAACCAAAACCATACTGATGGTGGATAAGGATGCAACCACATATAAAGAGTAGTCCTTACTATAGATGGGTTCTTGCAAAACAGGCACATGCGTGATGGCATGTTTGAGAGTATTAAATGCATGCTGTTCCAGTTCATCCCAAATGAAGGGGGTATCATTCTTTAATAAACACATGAAACTGTGGTTTTTCTCAGCATAATTATAGACAAAACGACGTAAAAAATTTACTTTCCCTTACAAAATTTGGATTTCAATAACATTTGTAGGGGCAAGTAAGGCCAAGATGGCTTCAATATTCATAGGGTCTATGTGGAAGCCATCCTTGGACACTATGAAACCAAGTAGTCGACCAATCTCAACACAGAAAACACACTTGTGTGGATTCAAATGTATGTTATAGTGGTAACATCTGAGAAAAATGGCTCTCAAATGATAAATGTGGTGATCCCGTTGCTACGAATGGGAAGGCATGTCTTCAAGGTATGGTTCCACAATGTGTTTTATGTCATGGAAAGCATAATACATGGCACGTTGAAAGGTACTGCCATCTTTATTTAAACCAAAAGGTAACTTTCGATAGGTAAAGGTCCCCCATGGGAAGATACAATCCATTTTTTGTTGATCGAATGGGAGTATCTCTATCTGATTATAGCCAAAAAAACCATCCATGAATGAGAATATAACACTTCCAGCATAGTTATCAATGATTTGATCAATGTATGGGGTAGGGAAATTATGCTTAGTACAAGACCTATTCAAATCCTAAAAATCGGTACAAACCCTAATGGTACCCTATTTTTTATGGACATGGACAATGTTAGAAACCCATTCAGTCAAAGGTAGAGGGTAGATAAACCCAGCCTTAAGAAGTTTTTCAATCTCTTCCTTAATGGTTGTTGCTTTCTTCGTATGTACTTGTCTATGTTTCTTACGGACTGGCTTGGCATCAAAGTAAGTCCTTATCTTGTGAACGATGATGGAAGGATCTATCCCTGGAATTTTTTCATATGTCCAAGTGAAAAATATCTCTAAATTCTTTAAACATGGCCGTATAAGATTTTATCTGTTAAGGTGAATAATTCTGGCCTACATTGATGTTCTCTATGAATCTGGGCTTCACTGATATATCAACTGAAATAGTTTTGGTAATATTACTCAAATTACCCTTGGACTCAACAACATGGGTGAGCACTGATGGCTGAGGATTAGTTACGATATTGGATTAAATCATTGTTGCAAGATGGTTCTACACCCTATGGAAAATGGGAACGAAACAATATCGATGATGATGATCTTTCCAGGGCATCTCATCGAATGAAATGACTTCCATGATGGACTCATCAGAGAGAAGGGTATGTAAAAGATAATCCATAGATGGGGGGTTTCTAGCCAATACGGTAGGTGATATGGGTCTGAAGCCACCAACATATGATCGTTGATGGTGGTATCATTAGTGGACTTAATAGCATGGTACATTTCTTTGAAATGTCTCACTGATGTCAGATCATCAACTAACTTTCCTTTATCTAGGGTGTCAAAGCTTGAAGCTGATATCATGTTTGCAGATGTTGCCTATGAAGTAGGAGGAGGATTGTTTAATGGAAAAACTTTGATGAGTGAATAATCCTTCAACATACCTACTCCAATGTTCTGATATTGAGGGGATGAAGAAGCCAAAAGTGGAACATTGTTCACAGAATTGGAAGTCATGTCTGGTGAACAAAATTCCAACTTGTCAATGGTAACGATCTTCCTTCTGAATGGGAAATGGACTACTCAACATACAGATGAAGAAACAACTTGCATTGTGTAGAACCAGTTTTGACCTAGAAGAATATTGTAGTCCAAAGGATCATTAACAACTTCAATGTGAATGGAGACTGATTTCCCCCCCAGTTCTACCCGGAGAGAGGGAAGTATTCCATATGGTTGAAAGTCATGACCATGAAAATATTTTAATGTTGTGGGTGAACAGTTGATCTTAGGAGAGATGATATCTCTCCAACAGGATAAATACATGACTGAAGTTGAGTCTCCCTCATCCAATATGGTACATCGGATTATCTTCCCAATAGATTTGGTGGATAATTGGAAATCCAATTTATGGGAGAGCCTAGACTTAAAGTCATCCATCTTGAAGGCGATAATGTTATTCTATTCAGGATCCATCGCTCCAAGAACTGATAACAAGTTCTTCCACTATGTAGGGCATGTTTCGAGTACTTCGAGAGTCGACATAGCGCACAATTCTTGAGCCATATCTTCGATTAAATTGTAGTACTAGGTGGTTCATGCATTAGGATTAAATACAAATTTTCAAAGTGTACTCTTAGGTGGCTAGATAATTGCATCAAGAACATATTTTTCAATTTGAAGACCATTAGTTGGAGGGGAGGGATGCTGAAGTTTTTTCTGTTGGAGCATTATCAGTATTCTTCTCTAGTGGAGGGTCATAGTTCTGAGATTGAGTACTGAGACCAATTGATTCACTTGACATCATTTTAACTTCATATATGGAAGACGAAGAAGTCCCATGTAAGGATTGATGGTCAATCAATTATTATTGGGTAGGGAAAGGATTTGTAAGGACTGCTGAGGTGGGGGTATTTTTAAATAAATTTACTGACCTCCTCATGATGAGGACATTCTTTGGTGAAGTGGTCACCTCCACATATAAGGAAGTGGAATTTCACCTTTCTCTTGTTTTTGGAGTCAACATCAGGGTTCTGTGTTTTATTATCTTCTTGCTAGTTCTCAGATTTCTTGGATGTATTCTTTCCTTTCTTATTTTCTCCTGAATATTCTGACGATTGAACCGCGTACACTTCAATCGAAACAGTAGGAGGGGAAACAGTTTTGGGGTTTGAAACAGTTTGATTTGGTTTTTATTTTTTGAGGATGTCTGTTGATTGTGTTTGAACAACACCAAGAATTCCATCGGTGGGTGGTTTTGTTGAAGGTCTTGAAGGATCTGAAGTAGGAAAAGAAGGGTGAGGAATTAAGTCATACAAAGTTCCTGACTGGGAATAGATTAAGTCAAGGCACTGAGCATAATTGATAGCTTTATCTTCGGTAACAACAACTCCCATGGAGATATCCCTAGCAATGGGGGGAAGCAGAGATTCAATAAACCAATCGGCAAGTAAATGATCGGGAATGGGAGCCTTAATCAACATACATCGTCATCTCCGCTCATGGATATGATCAAATATATGAGTAGAAGTGGTTTGGTGAAGTGATTTCAAAAGTGTTAGAATTTCATCATTAAGCTAGCATTATGTTAGGATCTTTACTGAGAGAATAACAAGCACAACAATCAAACACAAGTACTGACAATGAACACAGTGTTTATCCTTAGGGAAACCATAAATGGTAAAAACCCCGCAACTTCCTCAGAGATAGAATCAGCACCAAAATAGAAAATCCCCAAAATAGTAAGTGATCTCTCGACAGCAGTAACCTTCTTCTTATCTAGCCCCAGTGTCTTCACCTTCCTCAACTATGAGCTACACTTGAGTGTGTATGAGTTGTGTGATAAATAGAGAGTCCAACTCTCTATTTATACTAATCCTGACATGACTAAAACCCTACTAGGGCCGACCTCTACTAGGAGATTCTAATCACCCTAGTGCCCTAGGACTGCGGGGACTTTAACCTTTAGACAATAGGAGGGTTACCCACAATGACTTGACATGACTTGTTTACATGATAGACCTTCCCATTAGGAACATCGGGGCATGACATAACTCAAGTACATCCTAGAATAAACATTGGGTTACATTATATAAGAAATACAAGTGAAATACATTTCGAAGTTACATATACATCAACACTCCCTCTTAACTAGGAAGGTATTCTTTCGACACAATTTTTAGCACAAGTCTTCTTCTTTGTATATTTGGATCATCATCGACTCTTCGTCATCTGCAAGTCTTCTTCATCTTCAATCCATCTTCATCTTCAAGTCATATTAATATTCAAGTCATCTTCATTATCGGATCTGGATCATCACTAGATCTGGATCATCATGGGACATCATCACTGGATCTGGATCATCACTAGGCATCATCACTGGATTTGTATCATCACTTGATCTGGATCATCACTGGGCATCATCACTAGATCTGGATCATCACTCGATCTAGATCATTTCTACTGGATCATCATCACTGGATCTGGATCATCATCACTTAATCTGGATCATCACTGGGCATCATCACAGGTTCTATCTCTTGATTCTTCTCGTCATTGGAACCTCTACAGAGCCAGTCCTTTTTTATACTGGATGTATCATCTCAGAGCTAGTCCTTTTTCATACTAGATGGGGCATCACAGAGATGGTCCTTTTTCATACCAGATGAGGCATCATAGAGTTGGTCCTTTTTCATACCAGATGAGGCAGCTACTCAGAGCTAGTCCTTTTTCATACTAGATGAGCCTTCTTAGAGCTAGTCCTTTTTCATACTAGATGAGGCATCAAAGAGCTGGTCCTTTTGCATACCAGATGAGGCATCACAGAGATGGTCCTTTTTCATACTAGATGTGTCTTCCCAGAGCCAACCCTTTTTCATGCTAGATGTGCCATCTACACAGAGCTAGTCCTTTTTCATACTAGATGTGTCTTCATAGAACTAGCCCTTTTTCATGCTGGATGTGGCATTCACATATACCTGACAATGGAAGGAACCAATCCTCTCACCATGTCACAGCTCTTACATCCGACCATGGAAGGAACCAATCCTCTCACCATGTCAGAATGGCACAACACTTACATCTGATCATGGAAGGAACCAATCATCTCACCATGTCAGAAGGGCTCAGCATGAACACATCAATTCCTCTTGGGAGGAACCTCGATCTGGAGAACACCAAGCTTCTCCCTGAAGTACTCAAACTTCACCCTAGCCAATGGCTTAGTCAACACATCAACTATCTGTTCATTCCCCGCAACATACTGGATCTTCACTGCTCCTTTCTGCACCATATCCCTGATATAGTGATACTTGATCTCAATATGCTTCGACTTGTCATGGAATACTGGATTCTCTGACAACTTTACACAACTTTGGTTGTCACAGCATAAACAAGTAGCATCTAACTGGAGATCAAATAAATCAAACAGTAGCTTCCTCAGCCATACTGCCTCACAACTAGCTAAATAGTCTGCAACATACTCTACTTCAGCTGTACTCAGTTGTTGGAGACATTTACCTTCATACTCACTCCTTCGGTCAAATTGGCCTAGTTAAACCACTATCCTAAGTTTAATTGACATCAGTGGAGCATTAATTACCATCATCCCAGTCACTCCCACGCCTACCTATAGTCAAGGAGGCTAACTTAGCCTTTCCTACAGTCAAGGAGGCTAACTGGAGCACTCCAGGGGTGATCTGTGTGACATTCATGCACCTAATTGCTAACTGGGGGTTACCTTCAGTTCAACCAATCAGTTACAGTCAGTTAAGGTGCCTCCATTCATTAAATATATTATTTAATGATTATTTATTATTATTTTAATGAACTGTAGTGAACAAGGCACCTTCACCAACTTCTGATGGTCAGTTCAGCTTCAATTAACCTCATCAAGGTTTATTGGAGTCATGCAGTACTACCACTTGATGATTGGATTGCTATGACATGTGTTTGATCTCCTTCAATTGAGATTAAGTCATTTATTGCACTCCAACTTCAGTTAGGGTTTGGTGAGTCAATTAGGGTTTTGGTCAAGTGGTTAACTGAGTGAGATTGCATGGCAAAGAGTCAGTTAAGCTAGACTCACTCATTGAATTCAAATTGTCCCTTAGGTATTTGAATTCTTCATTGAGTTAAGCCATTGCTCATGCATGGTATTGTAATCCTTATTGTTCATATAATATACAGAGAGGAAACCTATTTGGTATTCCAATTATTGCTAATTCATGTGTATTTGTCAATTGTTCTTTGATGATTTTGATTCCTAGTTCCTAGATCATGTGCAAGAATTAATATGGTATCAGAGCATGCGGCGGGACGAAGATCAATCTCTCAAGAACAAGCTTTTTGACAGATTACTCCATGAAATTTGAGCAATAGCTCAAGAATCCAACACTGCACCAGAAGCCAAGGCTTACCACTCAATATCCCAAGTAAATAACTTGTTGATCAAGCTTGCTTGATTGACTATGCTAGGTGTGATGAAAGCCTAGAATGTGCAGTCTGTCCAACCTTACAGTGCCTTTTTGTTTTGATTTGCAGGTCTTAATAGGTACAACTTCGAATGGACTCATCAATCCCTCTTCTCACCCCATTCATAAGCTATTCGGAATGGAAGTTGAATATGATTGCATCTCTGAAGAGACGATGTCTTTATGAGGTGTCTATTGGACTTGGAAGAGAGTCTTATGAGAATGAGAATGACTGGTTAAATGACCGTGATAGAGCTTATGGAACAATAGCGCTGGCCCTTGATGTAGTCTGGACAATATTGGAAAGAACCTTTGGCAAGCACAAAGAGGATCATAATAGTAATTTGGAGATCACAGCCAGCACCACAAGAGTTCTTCACTCAAAATTCTCAGCCACTACTCTCTCTGATGAAGTTGTTCAAGATGAAGATGAAGCAGAATCTTCTACACATTCAATTCGAATTGCAGAAAGTCTCCATGAAGTGACTCCTTCTCCTGATGCTCTGGAAGTTCATGAGATCTCTGATATCTCATCTTCTCATATTGCTGAAACAGAAGAAGACATTCGAATCTCTGATATTGAAGAAAAATACTGCTGCACTTCCATGCAAACATTCACCGGTGATTTTCCTTTAAATTCTGTGCAAAATTTACCACTAATTGCTTCCGAAAGTGAAGAGAAATTTGATTTTTATCCCTCTAATGTTGCTGCTGGTGTGAAAATATGTGATACCTTGGATATTTCGGAAGAAACATCATATTACCAGAGTGATCCATTCACTCCCCATGATCTAGATCTTCCAGCAAATTCCTGCAGGATTGCATGCACAAAAATTCAGAATTTTGAAGACGAAGAAAACTGTGCATCTACCGTCTCGGTTGATCATACTTTTGGATCTGATATGAACACTATTGGATCTGATATGATCTTATTTGGATCTTATTTGATATTTATTGGTTCAAAATTTCAGGTTCATAAACCTTTAGTACTGCTTGTAGCTGTTCTCATCAACGGTGTGAAGAAACAAGTACCGCAAGTCTCCTACAAAAGTGCTGCTGGGGATTTGATTTCATTTCATAGTTTTGGATCTGTTTTGAACTTATTTATATCTGATTTACATTCTGATCTAATATTATTTCGTTCATATTTTAAAATCCAAGAGCTTTCAGCGATGCTTGTAGCTGCTCTCACCAGTTCCGGTGTGAAAAATCAAGTACCGCAATTCTTCTTCAAATTTGCTGCTGGGGATTTGGTGTTAGTTTCCTCCTGTGAGGTTGCTGATATTTTATTTTGTGAATCATTAGATATTTCTGAAGCTATATCAGATTATGGAGCTCAAGCATTCACTCTCCAGAGTCCCAAGGATTCTCTACCTTTGGTCACAAAATCATCTCCTCACAGAACAAGTAAAGAGGAAGACATTCTGCATCCGCATGGACACTTGCTCCTAAGATTTGGGGCTGATTTTACCAGTAATGGTTTGCTGTTCAAGGCTGCAACATATCAGTTTCTTGATTGTTCCACACATGGTTCAAATCCTCAAGAACCTTTGCTCTCTTTTCAGATGATTTCAGTTGCTCTACATGGGTCCAGTTTTCACCGTGCAGCTGTTTATATTTCTGATCCAGTTGAGTGCATTGTTATTCTTCCAAAGTGGAATAT
>LPNX010505578.1:437570-448528 GCA_001517045.1 Pseudotsuga menziesii
TAGTCAGTTAAGGCACCTCCATTCATTAAATATATTATTTAATGATTATTTATTATTATTTTAATGAACTGTAGTGAACAAGGCACCTTCACCAACTTCTGATGGTCAGTTCAGCTTCAGTTAACCTCATCAGGGTTTATTGGAGTCATGCAGTACTAGCACTTGATGATTGGATTGCTATGACATGTGTTTGATCTCCTTCAGTTGAGATTAAGTCATTTATTGCACTCCAACTTCAGTTAGGGTTTGGTGAGTCAATTAGGGTTTTGGTCAAGTGGTTAACTGAGTGAGATTGCATGGCAAAGAGTCAGTTAAGCTAGACTCACTCATTGAATTCAAATTGTCCCTTAGGTATTCGAATTCTTCATTGAGTTAAGCCATTGCTCATGCATGGTATTGTAATCCTTATTGTTCATATAATATACAGAGAGGAAACCTATTTGGTATTCCAGTTATTTCCAATTCATGAGTATTTGTTAATTATTCTTTTATGATTTTGATTCTTAGTTCCTATATCATGTGCAAGAATTAATATCAGTGCAACACATGACTGCTTCATGCTAAACCATGAGATCACACCCAATCCCATACTGAAGCAACACCCTGAAGTGCTCTTCCTATCGATGGTACTGCCTGCTCAATCTGAATCAACATAACCCTCCAGGTTAATCCTTTGATCATCCTTATACTTGAGCCCATAATTTACTATACCCTTCAGGTACCTCAGAATATGCTTTGCAGTAGTCAAGTGAACATGTCTCGAATCTGTCAAGTATTGGCTCAAGGTGTTCACAGCAAAGTAAATATCTGGTCTTGTGTTCATCAGGTACATCAAGGACCCAATCATCTGACGATACATTGTGGCATCAACTGTCTCTGATGAAGCATCACTCAATAGATTCAGGTTTGATTCCATAGGTGTGGTTAATGCCTTGCAGTTCATCATCCCAAATCTCTTCAAGATCTCTACTACATACTTTCCTTGTCTAAGAAAGATTCCAACTGTAGTCTGCCACACCTCCATACCTAGGAAATAATGCATCATTCCCAAGTCCTTCATCTCGAACTCAACAGCAAGCTTTCTCTTCGTATCAGCAATCAACCCATCCATACTTGTCACAAATAGATCATCTACATATAGTAGAAGTATCATTGGGTTGCCATCTTCAACCTTGTAGTAAAGGTTGGAATCTGCTTTACTCTTAGTAAAGCCCAAATTGGATCGAAAGCTGTCAATTCTGCTGTACCATGTCCTGGGTGCCTATTTCAAACCATAAATGGATTTCTTCAATCTACACACATGAGACTCCCTGTCATGTGTCTCAAAACTGAGTGGTTGCTCCACATACACTTCCTCTTCTACTACACCATTCAAGAAAGCAGTCTTGACATCCATTTGGTGTATCTTCCATTTCATCACTGTAGCCAGAGCAAGTACTGATATGATGGAAGTGTATCTAGCTACAGGTGCAAAGGTTTCTTCATAGTCTATTCCTTCTTTCTGAGAGAAACCCCCAGCCACAAATCTTGCCTTATACTTTTCAATGCTACTGTCTACAGCATGCTTGATCTTGTAGATCCATTTGGAAGTTACAACGGACTTCCCTTTTGGTCTTGGGACAACATCCCAAACATCATTCTTCATGATCGATTGAAACTCTTCGATCATCGCATCCTTCCATTCTTTTCGTTCTGCCGCTTCTTCATATTTGGAAGGTTTTTTCTCAATGAAGTCACATAGTAAAGTTACATAAATGGAACAGGATCTGGTCCTCTTTCTTTCTCTAAGATTCTCTTATGGAACCCCATATCTTTCCTTACCTTGGATAATCTCTCATACCCAAGCAGGTTTCCTTTTGTGAGGATTCTTCTCCTGTGGTGGATCTATAGGTCTTTGTGGTTCTTCAAATTCTCAATCTTCTTCTTGAGTTTCTTTGTTCATGATTGTATCATGAATTTTGGGAGCTTCTACTTCTTCAGGTTCTTCAGCAGGTTTCTTCTTGGATTTGATGTAGGCCGAATCTTCATCAAATGTTACATCCCTATTGATGTCAATCTTTTTGAACCCTGAGAAGTATATTCTATAAGCCTTCGAGCTTTCGGAGTATCCCACAAATATACCCTTCTTTCCTAAAGGATCTAATTTTGTTCTCTTCTTTTTTGGAATGTGTATGTACACAGGACAGCCGAATATTCTGAGATGGCTGACTTCTGGTTTCTTGCTGGAGAAGACTTCTTCAGGAGTCTTTTTCTCGAGTACTCTATGTGGAGTATGGTTTTGTACATACACTGTTGTTCTGGCTGCTTCTGCCCAAATATGCATAGGAAGATCTTGATCATGAAGCATAGCTCTTGCAGCTTCCATGATAGTTCTATTCTTCCTCTCTGCAACCCCATTCTGTTGTGGATTGTAAGGAGTGGACAACTCCCTCTTAATCCCTGAGTCCTTACATAGTTCCTTAAACTCATTTGAAGTGACTTCTTTGCCATTGTCTGATCAAAGAGTCTTGATCTTCTTTTCAATCTGGTTCTTGATCAAGGCTTTGAATTCTTTGAACTTGCTAAACACTTCATCTTTATTCTTCATGAAGTAAATCCATGTCTTCCTAGAAAATTCATAAATAAAAGAAACATAGTACACATACCCGCTTAGTGAGCTTGATGACATTGGTCCGCATACATCAAAGTAGATGATTTCCAAGATTCCTTTTGCTTTTCTCTCACTGCTTGGAAATGTCTTCTTTGTGTTCTTTCCTTTCGCACATCCTCTGCAGACCCCTTCATGTTTTGCTTGAATTTATGGAAGACCTTCAACAGCGTTTCTTGCAAGTGGTAGTGCTTTGTAATGCACATGTGCAAGCCTTCTATGCCAAAGTTCATTTGGTTCTACTGTGTCATGAACCAAAGCTTGATTTGGTTGGCCCTTCAACTTGTATAGACCTCCTTCTTGTTCTCCAATCACTATTGCATCGTTAAAAGTCTTTCCCTTTGGAAACATAATAACTTGGCCATCTACAAAAGCAACCCTCATTCCTTTTGCATCCAATGCAAATATCGAGAGAAGATTATTCTTTAGTCCTAGAACAAATATTACATTCTTCATCTTCAAAGACTTTCCAAAGTCTAGTTTATAGAATGATTCACCACTACCTTTTATGGGATACTGGTAGTCATCCCCAAGTTTCACGTTGTGAGGTGACTCATGTTCAGATAGCTTCACAAATGATTCTTTGAATCCCATCATGTGCTTGGAAGCACCAATGTCTATAAGCCAATCATTTCTTCCATGTGAAACAGTTCCCATGAGAGTGGAAATTAGAACATATTCATCTTCACTTGAAGAGTCATCACTTTCTTGTCTGATTCTCTTTGTGGAAGGTTCATCATCCTCTGCAGCATGGGCATGATGTCTTCTCTTGTTTCCCTTCTTCCTTAGATTTATTTTTTTAGGGAATAATTTGGATATGTGACCTTTCTCATCACATGTGTAACATCTAATAGTATTTAGATATTTTCTAGAGTGTGAGATCTTACCTTTGGAGTGATAATTGCTCCTCCTGTTTTTCTTGGAGTGAACTGTGAGAGCTTGATTTTCACTACCCATCTTCTCTTCTCAAGCTACTATACGAGCTTCTTCTTGAGAGCATTCTTCCCATAGTCTGCTGAACTTGACTAACTTCTTTCTGGCATAGATTCCTTGAATGAAAGAGTCCCATGTTCTAGGGAGACCATTCAAGGTGGTCATCACGATTTCTACATTTTCCACTTCTTCATCTACTTCTTCTAGCTACTCCTTGATCTAAGAAACCCTTGTAAAGTAAGACTGAATAGTCTCAGCATTCTGGATCTTCACATTCTTCAATTGGTTTCTCAAAGCCATCTTCCTATTTATGTTCTTCCCTTCAAACAATTTGGTTAGGGCATCGAACATAGCTTCAGGTGTCCCGAGGGAGGACACCTGTGGTATGAGATGATCCTTGATGGAATCAGGAATGATTCTCTTTTTCATAACCAAGTTCTTCTTATGCAAGGCCTTAGCCTCATCTCCCTCTGGAACTGGAACCTCCTCATTGATATAGGAGTCCAACTCATTCTCTTCTAGGACCAGGGAGATCCTATACTTCCAAGCTTGGAAGTTATCAGCTCCCTCAAGATTTTCATCAAGCTTGGTATGATGAGACATCTTAAACTGAAAACCTCAAATGGAATCACAAAATATTTAGATCTTACCAAGTCAAGATGTCAGATCTAGATTTGGAGCTGAAATCCTGCATTGCTCGTTCAGTAGCAAATTAGGGTTTTGCTTTTCTAGAGATCTGTCCACCCAAATGCCTTGAAATTTATTCCTAACTTTGATTTTGGGGAGGAGATCAATCCAGGCCTAGGCTCACTAAAAAATTCCTCTTCTGTGAAAAGCCCTAATTTTCGGTAGTAGTGTCGGGTCCAAAACTGAAAAACCTCAAAATTGGATTCTGCTTCGACAGAAAGATGCGCCCTAAGGTGGAGAGTTATTCCAGCTTACTTTTGCTGAAAATCTGTGGAGGAAGATCCAAAAACTAGGAATCCCTAGTTCCCGCAACTGCACAGTGCCTTCTTCTCGGGTTAGCTTTGATACCATGTTAGAATTTCATCATTAAGCTAGCATTATGTTAGGATCTTTACTGAGAGAATAACAAGCACATCAATCAAACACAAGAGACAATGAACACAGTGTTTATCCTTAGGGAAACCATAAATGGTGAAAACCACGCAACTTCCTTAGAGATAGAATCAACACCAAAATAGAAAAGCCCCCAAACAGTAAGTGATCTCCCGACAGCAGTAACCTTCTTCTTATCTATCCCCAATGTCTTCTTCTTCCTCAACTATGTGCTACACTTGAGTGTGTATGAGTTGTGTGATAAATAGAGAGTCCAGCTCTCTATTTATACTAATCCCGACATGACTAAAACCCTACTAGGGCCGACCTCTACTAGGAGAGTCTAATAACCCTAGTGCCGCGGGACTGCGGGGAATTTAACCTTTAGACAATAGGAGGGTTACCCATAATGACTTGACATGACTTGTTTACATGATAGACCTTCCCGATAGGAACATCGGGGCATGACATAACTCAAGTACATCCTGGAATAAACATCGGGCTACAATATATAAGAAATACAAGTGAAATACATTCCGAAGGTACATATACATCAACAAAAAGGTCCATGACTGTTTCATATCATATTGGCAACTGAAAAATGTGTCAAGAAGGCCATGGCTAAGGTGTTGAAATCCCGAAAGGAATGTTGAGGTAGCTCAATATACCATTTTTCATCCACCCCTGTTATAGTTCTCTGAAAAAAATGTAGATGCATTGAACCATCAATCGGAGAGTTAGATGAACACCACAAATGAAATTTCATCACATGATTTTTAGGGTCTTCACAGGGTTTGGCAACGAATTTTGGTATATCAGAGGGTAACTTGATAGGGATAGATGACCATGGAGAGTCATGATGTATGAGGTCATTAATAAATCTAGACAAATCTAACAGATCTAGTGTAGCTAGAAATGGTAATTGTTGATTAGGCTTGGGTTAATGGTAATACTGATAATCCATATTTGGACCAGTAGGGTCCTAATAAAATTGATAAGTGGGTATTTCCAAAGTTTCCGTAGCCGGTTGATTAGGTGGTTGTTTCTAAATGATCCCCTTGAGTTTGCACTAGGTGGTGGGCCTCCTAGGGAAGTTGGACCTCCAAAAGGTGGTCCTCCAGGTGGAACTCCAAAGGGTGGTCCTCCAGGTGGACCTCTAAAACTGCCATTAATATTCAAAAATGGTCCCCCAGGCATATATACATTTGATGAATTGGGTTTCCCCCATGGGATATAAGTATTTCCAGGGTAGAGCATTCTAGGATAAATAACCCCTAACAATGCAGGTTGATAAGTTTTATGGACCATAGGTGGTTGATTTCCTGGGTAGGTATAACCACATAAAGGTTGACTAACGACATTTTGAAGCCATGAAGGTTGTCCCAAGCCAGAAGAGGGGATGAACATGTTGGTTTTCGTAAGAGGATCACTAGCTATCGGTTGTCATACTGCTATATTTTTCCCCATGTTAGAAACGGTTCCCCTAGTTGGTAAAACAACTTGGGTCAGGGGTTTCCCCCTAGGGATGGGAGATACAGGGGAGTTAGAAAGAGATGGGGGATTCAGGGTGGGTGGGGTAGGGATGGAGGGTTGACCTGGATCATAGGTAACCACTTTTTGAACTGGTAACCCTGATTTAAGAGCCACATGAGATGGTGAAAGAGAATGGTATCTAGGTGGGGTTATTTCTAAATGGCAGGGTAGAGGAGAAACACTTATCATTTTTATATTTTCTCCTAGGTTAGGAAAATGATCACGAGTTTCTTGGACTGGTCCCAAGAATTATTCATTCAATGGAGCTTCGCAAACGGGGGTAACATAAGATGGCCTAGTAGTCCCATATTCAGAAATCCCATGTCCTAAAGAAGTTTCCCAAAATGAAGAAGCTACACCAAACTCTATTGCAATAGTATCATCTGACGGGTGGTTGAACACCCAATCTGGTGCACTAGGTTGACCTTCCATTCAAAAATGAAAAGAGGTTTATTTTGTAGAAGGTTGTTGGACTATCAGAGGGATTTGAAAAGAGGAAAATTCATCCCCAAATTCAGTAATAAGAACCCCTTCTACGTGTGAATCAGCCATAGTTGGTTGGTCCATGGTTTCACCTTTGCTTTCTTCCACGACAAGAGGAGAGTTAGGTGGTTAACCTTGAAACCTTCCAGATCGTCTCACAGGAAGCTCATCTAGGGTTTTGGGTGATTAATTCTACTCTAAATTTATATACAATGAAGATATCACACAATAACAATCATACAAAATCTAAGGTTACAAGCAAACTTAAATGATAGGAGGGGCTAATGAAAATCGGTTCCTCACTAGGATTGTCAAGTTGTCACAACTCGCGATATACCGCAGGGTCCAACAATAAAAAATGACAAGGAATATTTGGATGATTGTGGAAATTGAACCGAAGTGATAGATCAATTACACTCACAAAATTGCACCAAAATTGCTAATCAAACATGCACAATTCATACAAAAGGATACTGAAATTGGAACATAACTTAATCCTGTATTGAATAAGTGTACATAAGCCAACCATATGAATTAATAGGCTAATAAAATATATAATTACAAGATACATTCAAAAGCACTAGGTTGCGATTCTAATTGGTCAAAAAGCAGGCTTACTAAATCAAGTCAAATCCCCCATAGGTGCAAAAAGGACTTTCCAAATCTATGAATATCCTCATGAATTAGATAAATAAAATGGGAAAGATAATAAGTGATGGAAAAACAACTCATTCATGATTTTTTTTGGAGAAAAGTAGGATAATGTGGTCAAAAAACAAGACAAGTTCCGCTAGAATAGGTTTTCCTTTATGCCTTAAAACTGCTGTAAAGCAAGGAAAATTTCTAAAAAAGAAAATATCCATGTCGATACAACCAAGGAAATAGGAAACAACCCAGTGGGAAAATCCTCCCTTAAACATGGACAGGAAACAAAATTTTGGAAATTTTGTTATCAACCATTCTTCACCACATGATCAACAATACACAACAGTGATTTGATATTACTGAAGGTTTTCTTACATAATACTTTGGTGAAGATATCTGCTACTTGTTCAGAATATGCGCAATAGAGTAGAGCAATGGTACCATCATGTACAAGCTCCCTGATATAGTGCATATGGATCTCAATGTGCTTGGTTCTTTGTCTTTGAACTAGATCAATGGATATTCGAATGGTGCTTTTATTGTCACAATAGATGACTTTTGAAAACTCTAATTCAAAACCACATTCTCTAAGTATCCGCTACAACCATAAACATTGAGTAGCTACATTTACAACTCCTCTAGACTCCGCTCTGTAGATGAGAGTGCTATGGAACTATGCTTCTTACTTGACCAGCTTATTGGTCCTTCTACAAGCATGAACACATATCCTGAGGTATACTTTCAATATGTGTTGTCACTGTTACCACCTAAGTTGTACTTAGTGGTTTTTTATCAAGTGAGCCTGGTGAACCGGACAAGGATAACTTGTTTGGACTTCAGAAGACCTTCAGTCTTACTTCTAGGAAGCTTTGTTGTACTATATCACATGTTCATACCCCATAGGGGAATTGTAATAAATGTTCTAGCATGATAGTGTTTGTAAAAGACTCGGTCTCTTAGACTTTATTTGTCAATCCGATCAGCCCATGGTGTTTTTTCCCTTAGTTATTATTGGTTGTTGAATAAACGACTGATAATTTCTGAGTTTTTCACTCCATACCTCCAAAGTTGGGGTCGTCGGCTTGGCATTTAGGCCTATTGAGGTTATTAGAGTTTATGTGTCAATGTATAAACATGCTAGGCATCATGGTCGAGTCATATAAACATGTCTAAGTCCCCCTAGGTTTTTTCAAATTTTTTATTTATTTTTATTTTTGTGTTTTTTATTAAAATTTAATTTTTCCAAAACTTAGGCTATTTTTTAATAGTTTAATTGGAAAATTTGATTTTGTAATTAAAGTAGGCCAAATAATCAGTTTCAGTCATGTAGGTGCTCATTTTCAAGCTAAGAGCACCATGTAAACCCATGGACCCGCTATTTCCTAGTTTTGAGTGATTTTCATCACTCAGGTCAGAAAGCCCCAAAAAATCAATTATTGATTATTTTAATTAATAAATTGATGAATAATGGAGCAAATCCAAAATCCTAGATCAATGGATTCTCAACCGATTTGATTGAAATCAGTCAGATTTGAACCATATTGATTGGATCTAACAAATCCTTAACTGAAGGAGGTGATCTGGACAGATCGAGAGTTGAAATTTAGCATCCTTTATGGGGAATTTCGCCCTCCCTCTCTCCTCCACATATTTGGGTTCATCTAGATGAGTTTTGTTGGATGCTTTAGTCAATAGGTTGAGGTGTCAATCAGATAAGCCCCTTGATTGACAGTTGCACTCACTGAGACTCAGATCTAGCTCAACTAGACATAGATTAGGCATTGATGGACTCTCCTTCAGCTATAGTGGTCTACCTCCTTGGGATTTGTACCCCCTGGGCTGGATCTCCTTTTCTTGTATAAATAAAGCTTAGGTTGCATCTTCCAAGCTAGTTAGAGTTGGATTGAAGGGATTTCTATTGTAATACTGTTGTAATATTTTGATTGTTGGAATAAAGAATCTTTGGAGGCCAAATGGTGTAATGCTCTCATGTGTGTGGATTAAGCATTGTCTTACGGCTATTGATGTTGCTGGCTTTTCTCTCAATTTCTGCATCTGAACCCTGTCTAGCTTGAACGATTCAGCTGAATCAATAGGAGTATAGTTGGACAAGTAAGGCTACTTGTTTTTTCTATATCTCATAGAATATATGTTTGAATATCTAGATTATACATGTTTAATAAGTTTATTTGCATGTAATTCTTGTCTCTTTTTCATATATATATATCTAGATCTCATGAGGTTTCGTGCAGGATTGTTTGTTTAGCTTTCAGGTAGCAAGGATTGGACAAGCTGTGGATCTAGTTTGACTCCACTGTAAATCCAAAAACTTTGTGAAGGAATTGCCCCTCTGTATTCTACTAACAAGTTTCCATTGCAGATCCATCCAACAACGGGCCTTTCCCCTTCTCTTCCTCCTTTCTATTAAAATCAATATTCCGGTTACCTGTCTCTTCCTCTTATGATCATATCTAGTTCTAAGAATTGAATATATATTGTTAGATCTAGTTTATAAGAGTCTTTCTTCTTAGATATATAATTTCATAAAGAATATCATTTCATAAAGATAGATCTAGGTGTAGGAATTTCCTTTTTTGCAAGTAGCTAAAGCATAGATCTAAAGCTTGCTCATAAGGTAGTTTATTTTTTCGTTCTTCAAAGATTTAAATTCTGCAAGAAAAATGCATATCTCATTGGCTTCCCAAACATCAAGCCAAGATCCCAAGGAAAGCTTTCTTTCCTTGGTTCCTTTTTGCAAACTAGATTAGCCCCTTTTAACAATTTTTTACTTAGTTTTTTTTCGGTAACTAGCGTGGTGACCCAAAACACTTTTAAAGTGTGTTTGGGCACATTTGATTTTAATTGCTCACTATTTTTTATCAGGTATAACAAAAAAGAGGAGGAGGCTACCCATTTTCCAACTCTTGGACGAACCAGAGCTTCCCAGAAGCTTCCCCCACCGCCGTGTTTTGATTTTAGCTTGTTACAAGATTGTTGTAAGCCTTTGGATCCTAGATAACAAGGAAAAAAGTGCATCAATTTCAATTTGATGATATTTTAAATCACTGCTAATAAAAACAAAAGATATTTTCGAATAGGCTCTTTCGAGCCTATTCACCATCCCCCTGGGGGGATTTGCGTTCGTGTCATTTTTTGCTTTTCGTTCATCTTTTTTCAATCTAGTGTAGTACTAATCTATAGGGTAGTATACTTTTATTTAAAATCATTTCCATATTCCATTTCTATTGGTTTCAAAGTAACTTTAATACTTACCCCACGAGCCTCCTTTTGAGCCGAAAGGTGAAGAAAGGTTCGTGGTAGTCTAATTAGAAAATTGTGGTTTGCTTATCTTTTTATGTTTCATTTTCTATCATCATTTGTTTCAATAACCATAATAAAATCAACCCCTCCTTGATTCCCCGATTGAGGTCCGCTTGGACCAAAAAAGGTTCCTAGGGGTTTTTCTTTTTAATAAGAACAACTTGTCTAAAATTTACTAAAATTGACAAGACTCCAGTGTGTATGATTTGCACTTGGCTATGGTTCATCCAATTAGTCAAGCTGCATCAAAATCACTTGAGTGACTAGAATAATTAGGATTCACTCTCCCAAATTGACAAACCATCAGGTGAAAATCCAACACCTTGATCAAACCATT
>LPNX010505578.1:448732-465849 GCA_001517045.1 Pseudotsuga menziesii
ATATTTCTACCATGTGACCTAGGTGCGTGAAAGGCAGCAAAAGTCACCTGCCCAATCACTGTTAGTAAATCCAACTAGCTCTAAGTTAGATTTTGCTTTGTAGAAAATTGCATGAGTCCTTGTTCTCTGAACAAAGTTTAGGATCCTCTTGGATGCTCTCCAATGGATCTCATGAGGCTGATCCATGTATCTTGAATCCACACTAACTACATAAGATAAGTCAGGTCAAGTATGCGTAAGATAAAGAAAACACCCAATCAACTGCTTATACAGTGTATTATTTACCATACGAGAAGAACCTGCTTTCTCAAGCTTAACTCTTAAAAGAAATGGAGTCTTGGTTGGATTGCAATATTTCATGCTGAACTTGGTGAGAAAATTTGAAGCATGATTGGACTGATGAAATTTTATTCCATGTTGGGATTGAGCAATTTCGAGACCCAAGAATTGGCTCATCAATCCCAAATCTGTAATAGAAAAGGCACGGTTCATTGCATCCTTCAAGGAGGCAATCTCTTTCTTTGAACTTCCTATAATCAGTAGGTCATCCACATAGAGAACAATAATCATTAAATAACCATGAATAAACTTCAAATATACATTAGGATCAGACTTGCATCAAACAAAACTCAGTGACAACAGAAAGCCATCAATCTTGGCATACCAAGCCCTGGGGGCTTGCTTGAGCCCATACGATGATTTCTTTAACCTGGAAACTAAAGATGGATTAGATAAAAAACCTTATAGTTTATACATATAAATTTCTTCATTCAGATCTCCATTTATAAAGGCACACTTCACATCCATGTGATGTACCTCCCATTGCTTCGAAGCTGCAATGGCTAGAGCTAGCCTTATGGAATCCATGTTTTTCATTGCTGCAAAGGTCTCATTGTAATCAATAAAATGTACCTGAGAGTAGCCCTTGGATACCAATATTTACTTATATTTCAAAGGTGAACCATCAGCAACCAACTTAGTTTTAAAGACCCACTTACACTTCACTAGCTTTCTCCTTGGGGGGAGATCAACGAGTTCCCATGTGTTTTTCTTCTAGAGCGAGCTGAATTCTTCTTTCATGGTTGTTTTCCATATTGGATCATGTGCTGCATCTTCATATGTCTATGGATCAGAATCTATCATCAAATAACACTTCTTAGCAAAGAGTGGATCTTTCACACAAAGGGAACTCTCAAATTGAGATCTAGTCCTCCTAGTATCATTAGGTTTTCAGCTAGTTCCCAAGCTACATGAATGGTTCTTTCTTCCCAATTTGGTCTTGTAGGTATATTAGGATCTGAAATTAATTCATCATTATTAGACATATCAGAATCAGAAAACTCATTAGTCTCTTCACTTACAATCAATGGCTGTGGTGGTGAAGAGGACTCTCCAACTTCAACTACTGCTAAAGTCTCTTCTTCGAACTGAACACTTCTTTCAATGAAAGATTTGTTAGTGCTCAATTTTATCAGCTTGTACCCTTTTTAATCTTCAGAATACCCAACAAATAGCCACTCTTGGATTTGGGGTTGCAAAGCCTTCCTCTTTTCAGTTGGAATTCTATCCCAAGCCTTTGAGCCAAAAATCCTGAAATGGGTCACATCTGGCTTGTGCCCACTCCAAGATTTAGAAGGAGTCATACCATCAAGATTCTTATGTGGAACCCTATTCTGGATATAGGATTCATAGTTTATAGCCTTGGACCAAAAATTTGGTGGCAATTTTTTAGCCTCCATCATGAAAGTTGCCATCTCCTTTAATGATCTATTCTTTCTCTTAGCAACACCATTTTTCCATGGTGTGTAAGGAATAGAATGCTGCATCTGGATGCCTACATCTTTGCAATACTGGATGAAATCAAACTTGACACACTCACCACCATTGTCATATCTGAGGATCTTGAGTTTCCTCCCAGATTGGTTTTCAACCAAGGCTCTAAAGACTTTGATGAGGTCAAAAACTTCAGACTTATGATTTAGGAAGTAAACCCAACAATACATGGGAAAGTCATCTATGAAAGTGAGTGCATATTTGTCTTGAATCATGGACATATGAGGGAATGGACCAGAAATTTCACTTTGAATCAACTCAAGAGGTGCAGAGGTTCTCTCATGACTATCTCTCTCATACTTGTGCTCTGGTTGTTTTCCTAGGATATAACCTTGACAGACTCCCTTAGAAAACTTGATCTTTGCTAACCCTATGACCATATCTTTGTCACTCAAATGAAAAAATATACTTGTAGTTAAGATGGCCAAATATTTCATGCCAAAGCTTTCTTTCTTCATTAGCATGAGTAAGAAGAGCAAATGGGTTTGAGTAGGGTATAAAATGGGAAAACTTGTATACCTCCAAAGTGTGATCAACAACACCTTTTGCTATGAATTTACCATTCAAAATCTCTATGATTTCAACTTCATTGGGGGAGAAGATGATTTTATTTGGAGACCCAGTCTAAGTCATTTAATACACTGACAAGATATTAGAGGCAAGACCTGGAACATACAACACATTATTGAAATTACCATGTTCAAGATCAATTTTACCCTTTCCCATACCGTCAGTTAGAGAGTTATCTCCCAAAACTATTGGTGAACCTTTTGACATGTCAAGAGAGGAAAATATCTCCATTGTCGAAACCATATGTCTAGAATCTCCAGAATCAATGATGAAGTTAGGTGAGCTTGAGTTGCTAGAAACCAAGGCATGTCCTCTCTCCTTGTCTTCTGAATTTGATCCTCCTTTCATCTTCTTTGAGAAATCAGGAAGGGATATGTTGTTCTACTCGAGGAGTTGGGTTAACATGTCAATATTATTTTTCATACAAGAGCTCTCAGGATGATATCCATTACTGTAGTATGCGCACTTTCTCATTTCTCCTTTGTTCTTCTTCTTCTTTTGGGGGTTCTTCTTGGAGCCTGAGGAGTCCTCTTAGGACTTTTCCTTGTCTTTTTTTTTTCTCATGTGTCGTTTTATATTTTTTCTTTCTTTTTGAATCCATATTCAAATCTCCAGCAACCAAATATTGGTCTTTGGAAGGTTTGATGGTGCCCATCATCACCAATTTATCTTTCTTCTGGGTGAGGGATTCCATGAACTCAAAAAGATTAGGCATCTTCCAAGTTTCAGATGTTAATTTAGTGGCATAGAAGTTCAAAAAAAACACTCAATAGTTAGAACCAATATTTGAGAGAATGGTCAAAACTATTTTCTCCTTCTTTTCAATCCCACATTGTTTTAACTGCGAAACAAGGGCCTTAAACTTGGTAAAATAGACTTGCAATGATTCGAAGCTAATGGGACTCAAGGAGATCAATTTATTCTCAATTTGATGTCCTATTATCTCATCTATATTTCCAAAAATCTCTTCAATATTCTCCCACAACTCATTATGAGATGTCAATGATTCAATATGAAAGAGGAGGTCTCTTGAAATAATCAGACATAAAAGACCATAGGCCTCATCCCTCCTATTGTGCCATTTGATTTTCTCTGCAGTTGCATTGGGCTCTGCCTTAGTAGTCATGGTAACCTTGTAGAGACATTGCTCTCTCAACAATATCTCCATCTCAGCTTTCCATTCGAAGAAATTGAATGGATTCAAGATGATCCTTTGAGATTGGTCCATATCTTAGCTCATGTGCCCTTCAATCAGCAGAATGTGCTCCCATTCAGTGATATCAAACCCGCAATAAAAATTTGGAAGGAGAGAAATCGATATACAAAGGCTCTGATACCATGTGGAAATTGAACCCAACTGATAGATCAATTACACTCACAAAATTGCTAATCAAACATGCAAAATTCATACAAAAGGAGACTGAAATTAGAGCATAAATTAATCTTGTATTCAATAAGTGTACATAATACAACCATATGAAGTAATAGTCTTCTCAAATATATAATTACATGAGATACTCTAAAGCACTAGGTTTCTATTCGAATTGGTAAAAAACAAGGCTTACTAAATAAAGTCTAATCCCCCATAGGTGCAAAAAGGTCTTTCCAAATATATGAAGATCCTCATGAATTAGCTAAGGTAAGTGGGAAAGATAATAAGTGATGGAAAGAGAATTAATTAATTCTTTTTTTTGGAGAAAAGGAAGGAGGATTATGTGGTCAAAAAACAAGGCAAGTTCCCCTAGACTAGCTTTTCCTTTATTCCTTAAAAATGTTGTAAAGCAATGTAGCTTTCAGAAAAAGCAGATATGCACTTTTAGGAACTAGGAATAAAATAAGACTTGCTAAATATGTTTCCAGGATGATTCCAAAGTGATCCATTACATATTTTAGCAAGTATTGACTTCTAGGAACATGTGGAAGTCAACTAGCATAGAGAGGGAATCTAGGAATCTAGGAATAAGACAAAAATGATTTAATTAATGTCAAATATGGGTAACTATGGGTTGATTATTCTAACAATGATACCCTTGTATGAATACCCAAATACCTAGAAGGCACGTGCGTAGTAGCTCCCTATGTGTTGTTCTCGATGTATTGCTCCAACAAGCCGCCCAAAAGGATTTTCTTAGTTGGTTTGGATGTCCTAGGGGTGTATCCCGATATACACTATGTACGTGGGAGATCAAATCCATATTGTTGTTGTATGATGCACAACGTTTGAAAGTGGCCTTCCTATATACCACTGAGTACATGAATTTCCTTTTGATATACCTCAAGCGTATGTGAAAGGTCACTTGATATACCAGAAATACGTGGAAGAGCCACACGATCTCCAGGATGCAGTGTAGGAAAATAATGACAACTCTTATGTTTTAAGACATTGGAACACGTCTCTATCCTATCACTCAATTTACTAGAAACTTTTATCCTGAGCTACCATTGATTTTATCTTAATGGTTAGTGAATGTTTGTGGAATGTGGATCAAGATGCAATGTTAAGATCTAGATGCAGTGCAACTCTTCTCTTCGATGAATGGTACCTAGAGAAAGTGAGAAACTTTTATTTTTACAAAGAAAAAATACTATGCAACTTTCAATGATTTTAACTTCAAGATTTTTCAAGAAATTTCCAAACACACAAGCATTTCTAACACTAGGACTATAATATCTCTGAAAAGAGAAAGAACGAACAACTTCTAATGTCTAAAAAACTATGCTTCCTCAATCAAGTGCATAAAGAAATATTATTCTAACTACCCAAGAAATCCAAAAGAAATCAAATCCAAACCAACATTTTTTGTTTTAATATGATGTGAAAAAGAAAGAGATCTAAAAGACCACACTTAAATAATTGCAAAGAAACTACATATATTCTTTCCTATAGTCCTAATATCAATTTCAGAGAATCAATCAAACAAACCATAAACCCAAAACTGCAATTCATAAACATTTTTTTTAAATTTATAAGCTTCATATCGATGAAAACTTCTAGATCTAAACTCAAAGAAGGGAGATTAGAATACAAGGCTATCTGACTTACCAGTAAGATAATGCAAACCAATCAAAGAGGAACACAAAATTTCAAGAACAAGTTTCAAAACAAGGGATGGCCTACCTCAATGCACAATGAAAGGATACACTAGGGCTCCGGGAGGGTATCGATGCACCTTGTATACTAGATAAAGGCGTCAATGGTGCACGATGTAGTAAGAAAACATGCATTAGTGGTGCTAGTTGGAAGAATGCAGAAAGCGTTAGGGTATGTACGACACTCTGTCACCCTTACCCAGGGGAGTTAGTGATTCCCCAGACTTGACAAGGCCAGTAACCTGCAAAAGAAACCAATATGGATCAAGATGGAACAATAGTGAGGTAAAACACAAATCATAGAAGGAAATTGAAAGCATGCTAAGGTGGATCACTCACATTAAAATCTCAAATGAGTTAAGAAAACAAGAATCATAAGTTCACAAGAAAAAGTGTTATTAAAAATATCAAATATAACTGGATCTTCTATGGATATGATCGGATCTATCCCTGATCTGACTGGATCTATTCCCTATTACGATTGTCAATTTTTGTTACCAGGAATACTTCAACCAGTTCAGACACTGCTTTCTCTTCTATCTTGCATGGTGCAAGTCTAGAACAAAAAGACGCATCAATATATCCTCTCCCTAGATAATTGTTCTACTTGAATAAATAACTCTCTTTACCTTAGATATGGAAGGTTGTCCTTGTTTCAACGATCTTATTATGATCTACTATACTTGTAAAAAACACAATAAACAAGACAATGGATGAGAGTAATAATACAAATCAATAATATATATATGTGATCAAGGAGACTAACAATAAATCATCAATATTAACATAAATCATATATGGGAAAGGGACACAATTTTGTATTAAGTATGAAAGGATAAAGCTACAACCAAATACTTGATGTTAATAGCTTTTCCTTTAAAACATTTTAGACACACTCAACACCTATTATCAACCAATACAAACTCTTTCTCACAACACTCTCTCAAATTTCCTCTATACCAGACTTCAATCCAATAACATAAGGATGCTCTTCTTGGTCTCTCCTCACAGGATCTATGAATATTTATTTTATAGGCCAAAGGAATCCCAAATGAGTTGATATCTTTTGGGAAGAAGATATTGAATGATCCATATGGGCTAGGAGGTTGAGTTCCATCTCTCCCAAGCAGATGGGATCATCTTCCATGAGAGATTTCGCTTGGAAGCTTCTTGAAACTTCTACTTTTTTCTTTTTGAGCTTGCTCACACTCCTTGAACTAGGGTTAAGTGCATCAGTGCACCTTTTGGTTAAGGGAAGGGAGCCGCGGGTGCCTTATTCCAATGGTCAATAAGTGTCATACCTGGTTGTTGCTCTGTCATAGAAGGAAAAGTGTGCCATAATAACTAGGAATGAGGAGTAAGATCCCAAAAGAGGTTTTGTCTAGGGTTTTTGAGGGATTGAAGCATTGGTATAGAGTTTAGGTGTAACATGGTATTCTACCATATGGTAATAGAGAAGGAAATAGGATCAATGCTGATGGTATTTCTAAGGAATCTCTTCTAAAGACATGACTTCCATGATCGATTCATCAAAGAAAAGAGTGTGCAAAAGGTAATCAAGAGATGGGGGGGATCTAACCAATATGGTTGATGATAAGGGTCATATTCCACCAAAATATGATCATTAATGGTGGGGTCATTGGTGGACTAAATAGCCTGGTAATTTTCTTTGAAATGGGAAAATGATGTCGAATCAACAATTTATTTTCCTTTGTCTAAAGTGTCATGACCCGTAGAGGATATCATGTTCACATACATTGTATGAGTAGGGGGAGGGTTAGCTAATGGAAAGACTCCCATAAGTGAGGAATATTTCAAAAGACCTACCCCTACATTTTGGTATTGCAGGGTCATAGAATCTAGAAGCATGATATTATTCGTAGAATTAGAACTCATGTCTCAGGAACAAACATCTAATTAATCAATCATGACTATCTTTCCCTATAATGGGAAATGAATTATTTTAAACATAGATGAAGGGACAACTTGCATAGTGTAGAACCAATTCTTACCTAGGAGAATATTGTATTCTAACGGACAATCGAAAAAATTCAATTTTAATGGACATCGATTTTCCAAGTTCAACCTAAAGGGAGGGTAGTAGTCCATAAGGAGAAAACCACAACCATCAAAGGCCTTCAAAGTCATACGTGAACTATTCATATCTAGAGAGCCAATAACTCTCTAGCATGACAGAGACATGATAGAAGTTGAGGCACCTTCATCTAGCACAGTGCGATGGAATTTATTCCCAATAACTTTCATGGATACTTGGAAATCTAACTGATGAGAGAGTCTCGACTTAAAATCATCTAGTTTAAAGGCGAGAACGTTACTATTTTCAGGATCCATAGCTTTGATAACCAATAACGTATTTTTCCTTTCAATAGGGAACATTTGGAGTACTTTGAGGGTAGACATATCACATGGTTCTTGGGCCAAATCTTCGACTACATTGTAGTATTGAGCATCCCATGCATTAGGGTTAAATATTGATTTTTGAATTGTACTCTTTGGAATCCAAAAAATAGTGTCAAGGATAGGTTTTTCAATATGAATATTGTTGGTAGAGGGAGGAGTGTGTGAGAATAATCAACCCATAGTTATCTACCTTAGACATTAATTAATCCATTTCTGTCTTATTTGCCTAGTTTCCTATATTCCACTCTATGCAAGTTGTCTTCCACATGTCCTAGAAGTCAAAATTGATAAAAATGAGTCATGGAGCACTTGGGAAACCTCCTAGAAACCATATTTAACATGTCTGCTTTATTCCAGATCCTCCCTAGTGCATATTTGCTTTTTCTGCTATGTTGCCTGCTTTATTGAGATTTATGGCGAAAGGGAAAGTAAGACTAGGTGTATTTGACTTGTTTTTTGACCTCATCATCCTCCATCCTTTTCTCCTAATAAAAGAATTTATGAGTTCTCTTTCCATCCCTTATTATCTTTCCTACTTGACTTTTCCAATTCGTGAGCCTCTAAGTGGATTTGGAAACTGCTTTATGCACCTATGGGGGATTTGACTAGATTTAGTAAGCCTACTTTTTGACTACTTCAAATGGAATCCTTATGCATTCAAATATCTCATGTAATTATATATTTCAGCAGCCTATTAATTCACAAGGTTGGATATTGTACACTTATTAAATATAGATTAGTGTTATGCTCCAATTTTAGTCTCCTTTGATGTTAATTTTGCATGTTTGATTAGCAATTTTGTGAGTGTAATTGTTCTATCTCTTGGGTTCAATTTCCACATGGTATTAGAGCCTTTGTAGATTTATTTATATCCTTCCATATTTCTATTGCAATTTTGACATCTTGACTGGGAGAATATTTTGCTGACTGAAGGGCATAGTTCTGAGCTATGGATCAATCTCAGAAGATCATCTTGACTCCATTTAACGTCTTTGAATGGAAAGAAGAGATGGAGATACTGTTGAGAGTGAAAGGTCACTATAGGGTGATTATGAAAACTGAGGCAGAGCCCAATGTAGCTGCAGAGAAAATTAAATGGCACAATAGGAGGGGTGAGGCCTATGGTCTTTTGTGTCTGAGCATATCAAGAGACCTCCTCTTCCATCTTGATGGATTGACATCAACTAATGAAGTATGGGAGAATATTATAGAGCATTTTGGTAAGACAGATGAGATGATAGGACATCAAATCGAGAATGAATTGATCTCTTTGAGTCCCAAAAGCTTTGAATCCCCGCAACTCTACTTTTTCAAGTTTAAAGCCCTTGTTTTGTAGCTAAAACAATTTGGAATTGAAAAGAAGGAAGAGCAACTAGTTTTGGCCATACTCTAGAAGCTTGGCCCTGACTATTCAGTGTTTTTTTTGACCTTCCATGCCACCAAGTTGACAGCTCGATCCTGGAAGATTCCTATTCTTACAGAGTTCATGGAATCCCTCACACAAGAACAAGATAAATTGGTGATGATGGGCACCATCAAACCTTCCAAAGACCAACCTTTGGTTTCTGGATATTTGAGGGTGGATTCAAAAGGAAAGAAGAAATCTAAGAAGCCACCTGAGCAAAAGAGAGACAAGAACAAGTCACAAGAGGAGCCCCAAGGCTCCAAGAAGAACTTCCAGAAGAAGAAGAACAAAGGAGAAATGAGTAAGTGTGCATACTGCAGTAAGGGATATCATCCTGAGAGCTCTTGTATGAAGAAGAAAATTGACATGTTGACCCAACTCCTGCAGAAGAATAACATCTCCCTTCCCGATTTCTCAAAGAAGAGGGAAGGAGGATCAAATTCAAAGGATAGAGAGAGAGTACATGCTTTGGTTGCTGGCACATCAAGCTCACCTAGCTTCATCATAGACTCTAGAGCTTCAAGACATATGGTTTTGACCAAGGAGGAATTCTCCTCTCTTGACATGTCGAAAGGTCCACCAATAGTGCTAGGAGATGACTCTCTCACTGACAGTTTGGGGAAAGGAAGGATTGATCTTAACCATGGTAAGTTCAGTAATGTATTGTATGTTCCAGGTCTTGCCTCTAACCTCTTGTCAGTGTATTAGATGACACACACAGGGTCTCCAAAGAAGGTCATATTCTCCCCTGATGATGTTGAGATCACAGAGATCTCGAATGGTAAATTCATTGCAAAAGGAGTTGTAGATCACACTTAGAAGGTATACATGTTTTCACATTTTCTACCCTACTCAAACCCCTCTACTCTTCTGATTCATGCTAATGAGGAAATAAATATTTGGCATGAAATATTTGTCCATCTTAACTATAAGTATCTTTCTGATCTAAGTGAAAAATAAATGGTCATAGGGTTACCAAATATTAAGTTTTCCAAGGGAGTCTGTCAAGGTTGTATCCTAGGAAAACACCCAGAGCATAAATTTGAGAGAGCTAGTCATGAGAGAACCTCTGCACCTCTTGATTTGATCCACAGTGATGTTTTGGTCCATTTCCTCATATGTCAATGAGTCAAGCCAAATATGCATTGACCTTCATAGATGACTTTTCCAGGTATTGTTGGGTTTACTTCCTGAAGCATAAGTCTGAAGTTTTTGACCTCTTCAAAGTATTTAAGGCCTTGGTTGAAAACCACTCTGGGAGGAGAATCAAGATCCTTATATCTAACAATGGCAATGAGCATTCAATCCCTTACACACCACACCAAAATGGTGTTGCTGAGAGAAAGAATAGATCACTGAAGGAGATGGCAACTTGTATGATGGAGGCTAAGACTTTGCCACCAAAGTTTTGGGCTGAGGCTATAAAATGTGTATCCTATATCTAGAATAGAGTGCCTCATAAACAGCTTGATGGTATGACTCCTTTCGAAGCTTGAAGTGGGCACAAGCCAGATGTGACCCATTTCAGGATTTTTGGCTCAAAGGCTAGGGTTAGAATTCCAACTGAAAAGAGAAAGGCTTTGCAGCCCCAAAGCCAAGAGTGCCTATTTGTTGGGTATTTTGAATATTCAAAAGGGTACAATATGATCAAATTTAGCACAAACAAAGGCTTCATTGAAAGGAGTGTTTAGTTCCAAGAAGAGCCTTTAGCAGCAGTTGAAGTTGAAGATTCTTCTTCACCTCCAGAACCATTGAATGTAAGTGAAGAGACAAATGAGTTTGCTGATTCTGATATGTATGATAATGATGATTTAATTCAGATCCTAACATTCCTACAAGACAGAAATGGGCAGCAAATACCATTCATGCATCTAGGGAAATAGCTGGAAATCCTAGTGATCCTCGGAGGACTAGATCTCAGTTTGAGAGTGCCCTATGTATGAAAGACCCTTTGTTTGCAGAGAAGTGATATCTGATGGTTGAATTAGACCCATAGACATATGAATATGTAGCACATGATCCAACATGTAAAACAGCCATGAAATAAGAATTCAGCTCACTCCAGAAGAACAACACTCGGGAACTGGTTGATCTTCCCCCAGGGAGGAAGCTAGTTCAATGTAAGTGGGTTTTCAAAACTAAGTTTTCTGCTGATGGTTCACCTTTGAAATAGAAGGAAATATTGGTAGCCAAGGGACACTCATAGGTACATGGTATTGACTACAATGAAACCTTTGCACCAGTGGCAAATATGGACTCCATAAGGCTAGCCTTAGCCATTGCAACTTCGAAGCAATGGGAGGTACATCACATGGATGTGAAGTTTTCTTTCCTAAATGAGGATATTAATGAATATATTTACATGCAGCAACCTCAAGGGTTTGTTTCTAATCCATATTTTGTGTCCAGGTTAAATAAATCATTGTATGGGCTCAAGCAAGCCCCCAAGGCTTGGTATGCCAAGAATGATGGCTTTCTGCTGTCATTCAGTTTTGTTCGATGAAAGTCTGATCCTAATGTTTATTTGAAGCTGATTAATGGTTCTTTTATGATTATTTTCTTGTATATTGATGACCTTCTGATTACAAGAAGTTCAAAGAAATAGATTGCCTCCTTGAAGGATGTAATGAACCATGCATTTTCTATGACTGATTTGGGGTCGTTGAGCCAATTCTTAGGTCTTAAAATTGCTCAATACCAACATGGAATAAAAGTAAATCAGTCCAAGTATGCTTTAGATTTTTTGAACAAGTTCAACATGAAATATTTCAATCCAAGCAATACTCCCTTCCTTTCAGGAGTTAAGCTTGAAGAAGCATGTTCTTCTCCTATGGTAAATAATACACTGTATAGGTAGTTGATTGGGTGTTTGATTTACCTTACACACAATCAACTTGATATTTATTATGCAGTAAGTGTGGATTCAAAATACATGGATAAGACTCATGAGATCCATTGGAGATCCAAAAGGTTCCTTAACTTTGTTCAAGGAACAAGAACTCATGGGATCTTCTACAAAGCTAAATATGATCTTGATTTGATTGGGTTTACTGACAGTGATTGGGCAGGTGACGACACAGATCAAAAGTCAACATCAGGATATGTGTTCATGCTTTCTGAAGGACCAATCAGCTAGTCAAGCAAGAAACAAAGTGCCATAGCACTCTTGTCTATAGAAGCAGAGTACAAATGAGTTGTAAATGCAGCAACTCAATATTTATGGTTGGAGGGGATACTTGGTGAGTGTGGCTTCGAATAAGAGTTTTCAACTATTATCTATTGTGATAATCATAGTACCATTTGAATATGCAATGATCTATTTCAGATACAGAGAACCAAACACATTGAGATCCATATGCACTACATTAGACAGCTTGTGCATGATGGCACCATTCACCTAATCTTCTGTGCATCTTCAGAACAAGTAGCAGACATCTTCACCAATTTTTTTTGTGAGAAGACATTCAAAAATCTCAAATCACTGTTAGGGATTGCTGATCATGCTGTGAAGCATGATTGATGACAATATTTTTAAATTTTGTTTTACTGTCCATGTTTAAGGGAGTATTTTCCCACTGGGTTTTTGCCTCTTTCATTGGTTAAATGGACATGTAGTATGCAAAGGGTGACTAAGCCTTGTTGCTAGGCCCTATATTTTTTTATTATTTATTCATAAATTCAAGCTTAATGGGGGGTGTTAGAATAATCAACCCATAGTTAGCTACCTTAGACATTAATTAATCCATTTTTGTCTTATTTGCCTAGTTTCCTATATTCCACTCTATGCAAGTTGTCTTCCACATGTACTAGAAATCAAACTTGATAAAATTGAGTCATGGAGAACTTGGAAAACCTCTTGGAAACCATATTTATCATGTATTCTTTATTCCATATCCTCCCTAGTGCATATCTTCTTTTTCTGCTAAGTTCCCTGCTTTATTGAGATTTATGGCAAAAGGGAAAGTAAGACTAGGTGTAGTTGACTTGTTTTTTTCCCTCATCATCCTCCATCCTTTTATCCAAATAAAATAATGTATGAGTTGTATTTCCATCCCTTATTATCTTGCCTACTTGAATTTTCCAATTTGTGAGCCTCTAAGTGGATTTGGAAACTACTTTATGCACCTATGGGGGATTTGACTAGATTTAGTAAGCCTAATTTTTGACTATTTCAAATGGCATCATTATGCATTAGAATATATCATGTAATTATATATTGTAGTAGCCTATTACTTCACAAGTTTGGCTATTGTACACTTATTCAATACATATTAGTGTTATTCTCCAATTTCAGTCTCCTTTGATGTTAATTTTCCATGTTTGATTAGCAATTTTGTGAGTGTAATTGTTCTATCTCTTGGGCTCAATTTCCATAGAGTGGAAGCTATAGTCTTATCAGATGGATTTTTATCATCTTTGTTTTTTGGAGGTCGGTCATAGGCCTATTATTATGAGGTAATATTAAGATTTTCACTAGACATCATTTTAACCTCATCTATAGAGGATGAGGAAGACCCATGCAAAGATTGATGGTCGATCAAGTATTGCTGGTAGGGAAAGGATCAGTGAATACTGTCGGGTTGGAGGGATTTTTAAAGAATTTTCTCACCTCTTCACATCGAGGAAATTCCTTTGTCAAGTGGTAACCTCCACATATGAGGCAGGGAAAATTTTCCTTTCTCTTATTCTTGGATTCGGCATATGTGTTTTGTGTTTTGTTACCTTCCTGTTGATTTTCATATTACTTGGATTTGTTCCTTTGTTTCTTCTTCATTCCCAAAGACTTCAAGGATTAAACTGCATTCACTTCAATTGAAACAATAGGATGGGAATTAGTATTCATATTCAAAATAGTATGATTAACATATGCGGTGGACTAGTTTTGTTTTTTCGAGGATTTTGTTGTCGACTATGTCTAGACAGAACCAAGAATTCCATCGACAAGTTGTTCTATCGAAGGTCTTGAAGGGTCCTAAGTAGGGATAGGAGCATGGGGGATCAAGTCATACAAAGTGTATGACTGAGAATAAACCAATTCAAGGTACAGAGCACGACTAATGGCTTGTTCCTCAATAAGAACACCTCCCATGGAAACGTCCCTAGTAATGCATGGGAGCAAGGATTTGGTGAACCAATCGATAAGTAACTAATCGGGAATGGGAGATTTTATCAACCTATGTCGTCATCTAAAATAATTTATATGATAGAATATATGGCTGGAAATGGTTTGGAGAAGTGAGGTTAAGAGATCCATACTTGTTTCATATCGGACGGTAACTGAAAATGTTGAAATATTGTAACTTCAAAGGATATTCTAAATGTATTTTACTGATGTACCCCAAGGGAGATGTTCTATTCCTCCGTAGGGATGTTATTGGTCATCATAAAGTCATGAGGTAAATCCTCCATTGTAGTTCGGGAAAATAGTACCATAATGAATATAATATAATATTGTTTGAGTCTTCCTAGGTGAATTCAACCTAGTCAATTTACTGGGGCCGACTTGTTAGTGTAAAAGTCAAGTGACTTAAAGTGTATAAATAGAGGAGTTGTGCTCCTCATCATAACACACAACCACACACTTGTGTAGAGCATAGGAGAGAGAGAGAGAGATGAAGAGAGAGAGAGATACCAATACAGAGGAGAATACATTTTTTGGGGTTTTTATCTTATACTTATATATAGAGGAAGTTTTGTTGGGTTTTCTTCCCCTTGAGGGTTTCCAAGGATAAATATTGTGTTTATCTTTTGATTGTGTTTCTTCAAGGATTATGCATATTCTACTGTTGTGAATTTGGATTAAAAACTAATGATATCTAGTTGAGAATATGAAATATTAACACGATATCAGAGCTATCCATAATAGAACAACTTTCACAAGGTGAAACTCTCTCTCCTTTCCCTCCGAAAGAAATCAGGGTTTCTGCAACATTTTGGATTTTTAAGATATTATTGTATAGAAAGTTGTGCCTCCCTAGGTCACATATATTGAGACCTAGATAGAATTTTTTGAGTGGGTCAATCTCTAGGAAACCCAAAACCTAGTTTGGCCCTAAACTAGAAAACTCCAAAAAATCAGAACCATAAATCCACAGAAACTGCAACCTAAAAAGAAATTTTTGAAGGGTGAAGATTGGGATCTCCATAAAACAAGTAGACCAACCAACTCGCCTCAGTTAAGCACATCTCCTGGTAATTTTAGCTTTTCATTTTGATAAATTTAAATTTTTAGTCACCTCTTGGACCCCAAGCACTAAGCTTGAGGACAAGCTAGAAGGAATATAAAACTTCCTAGCATGGAAATGTAGTATTGGTATCATTTTTAGAGTGAATTATATTGAGAAGTACATCAAGGATGAAGTTGCAGAACCAAAAGAAGATGAAGCGAAGGGGAAGTATAAAACATACCTAATCAAGGAAATGAGGATCATTGTTGATTCTATCAAAGATCACTTGATCCCTCAAGTGTCATCCAAGAAGAAACCAAAGAAAATGTATCATGCACTTTCCATAATGTACAAGGGAAAGAACATCAAAATGAATATGAAATTGAGAGCTCAACTGAAGGGTACCAAGATGAATAAAGGATAATCAATTCAATATTACTTCACAAGGGTCTCCCAGTTTAGGGAACAACTAAGTGCCATTGGAGACACCCTTGATGAATATTAAGTAGTTATGACTAATCTCAATGGTCTCAATATACCTTGGGATTCATTCATACAGACTCTATGTGACATAAAAGAAGGTATGGAGTTTGAAATTGTATGGGAAGATTGCATCCAAGAAGAAGCTAGAGTAGCTAAAAGAGAAGCTCTACTCAGAGAAAATGATCAATCTCTAGCCATCCATACTAAAAGAAGAAAACAATCAAAATTCAATAAGGATAGTCACAAGGAGCATAGAACTCCAAATAAGTTTCAAAAGAAAAGAGAAAACAATAAAAATAAAGACTACTCAAAATATCAATGGGTGATTCCATGAAGGTGGGTAACACTTTTTGGCCAAATTTGGCCATGAAAACCTGATTTTTTACTCATGTGCTAGATTGAATCCCTTGAACACATATATGCCATGTGAATTTCAACTTGTAGTAAAAAAATTAATTGTAGAATATTATGTTGGCTTCCCAATGCTATTTTTTTAAAATATTTCGATGTCATTTAATGTGTGAATTTTTGCATTTAATAAACTGTATGACCTTAAAAATTTGAAGAAGTTAATAAGTGGCTAGTGTCCAACCCCAATAATTCAATATTACATTAATAATTTAAAAACAAAATATATATGAGCATGATCTACACATAATGCACTATGGTATGCATATTTTTTGTTAATTTATTTCACAATATACAATTATTTATTATTTTTCGAAAGTGAACACATTTGATTTCAACGTCATTTTATACACATGTGTGTCCATCCCATCTTTTTTTCACTGTTTTCAAAAATTGAAAAACCAAAGACACCCTTTTGAAGAGGACATGTCGATGTGTGGGCTGTGCATTTTTATGAAATTTTTGGATGTGTATATTTTACCCCGCGCATTTTTCTTTGAGTTGCTTCGAAGTTGTTGTCTCGTTTTCTAAGTGTAAGTTTTAGAACTAATTAAAAAAACCCATATGAATGCCAAAACACATGCATAATATTTCAATGGATAGAGGATTCAGTGATGAATCTATTAGTATGAACTCCGCTCAGTTGTGTGCAATGAATGGCAGGGTTTGCACCCCTATAAGACACAGACAAACATAAATTTTCTTGTAAGAGGGCTAAATCTCTGTTTTTCAGGCCCTTG
>LPNX010505578.1:466081-526170 GCA_001517045.1 Pseudotsuga menziesii
TAAAATAAAAAGGAATAAGAAGAAGGATACTTATTCTCAACATTGTACTAAATATAAAGAATTTAAATTTTTTTATTTTGCATATCAGAATAAATGATAAGAATATAAATGCATAAGAAGAAGAATTGAAGGAGCAATAATATAATACTCATAACGATGGTGAAATATATTAGTAACAAGGGAAGGTGTCCTTTGCTTTTTAGATTTAGTTTTTTGAAACTATTAAAGAGGCCTCAAAGTTTAGGGAACAAGAAAACTCTTTCCATAGTTCACCTAACATATAATTAGAACTCTCTCATTGTATAGGTAAATGTGTACATAAACATAATTGATAGTTATAACCTATTACCAATCTGTTTCCTTTAGACATGAGTAGATTAAGAATATAGCAAATGGATAAGACTCATGAAATAAACATGACATGCTAACTTGATCCACTCATAAAAAAAGGTTTTTTCGTAGTGATAATAATATGTTGTGCCCCATATAAGCGACCTTGCGACCCTCCTTATAACTAAATTTAATGAAATTCAATTTTTATCTAGACCAGAGATATTAACAAAAACATTGAACTCTATGTTGAAAAGAGACATGGATTTAAATAAAACTATAGATGGCATTGATTATGAATATTGTGTGCAGTGACCAAGTGGACAAACTATTGTTTGTAGAAAAATGACCATGACATAGATACAATAAACCCTTCAATGCATCCTAGCATGATAACTCAAAAATTTAACCAATAGTTGTGAAACCTTGATGGTTATGCCAGGGATTCATTTTGGGGCTTTAACAATAATTTTAGAGTCTAGGAACTACATGCATTTAATTATTTTTAATGCTTATATTCAAGTAGTATCATGGTGTGTTTTCATTAGAATTCAAAATCTAGCTTGTTTATCTCATCAATGGTTGGTAAGGAATTTCAACATCATTTGATTCCTATCAACAACATATCCAATGTCTATACAAATGTAGTACATAAATGTAGTGAAATGTTTTAAATACTAAAAATACTTTGCTCCTTCGTATATAATTTTTAATTTTAAAAAACTACAATTATGTGATATGAATTTGAATTTACACTAATTTTTATCTTAATCGTCTTGTTCTATTCCTCCCTGGGATCGAGCTTTAAATATCTAACCCAAGGATCTATACCATAGGTAGATCGTAGTATTGAGAATCTAGGTCGAGTGGACACAACTTGTCTAAGTTTACTATCATCAACTAAATTGCATGCATCATTGTCATAGTATTCATTTTTTATTGAACCAATGAGAGCAATGATGCATGCAATTCAGTTGATGAGCTGAACTTAGGCGACTTGTGTCCACTTGACCTGGATTCGCAGGACTACTATCTACCTATGGTATAGATATTTGGGACATATATTTAAATCCTAGAGCCTAGGGCCGAATAGAACAGAACGATTAAGATAAAAATTAGTGTTACATTCAGAGTCATATCACATAATTGTATCTTTTTAAAATTAAAAATTATATACGAACGAGCAAAGTATTTTTAGTGCCTTCAGAGAAATGAAAATGTGAGCATGAAAACAAAAATATTACCTCATTTCCTTGGGTTATATCAATGTCCATTGTTTACTCTTCAAAATTGTTATTGTGCCACACATTTGTAGTTAATTTTGCTAGTAAATTATTGAATGACATTAGAATTTACATCAATAACACGTGACTAATTGTTTTGGTGTTTCATAATGCTAAGAGTGGAGGAAAATAAATAAAAGAAAAGGTGTTATGGCGACTGTGAGATACAAAAAACAAAAAGTATGGAAACTAAACATGATATTGATTCTCATTTCGAAAAGAATTGAAAATGTTCAATGACATGAATTCAAATGGGCATTAAAAATACAAGGTGTCCAAGCATCTTTTGGAAAACTTCATTAAATGAAACTTTACATGATGCATATGGAAATACAATGTCAAGATCAAGCTATCAGTTCAATCAAGGTCTCTAAAACATAGAATTATATGATAATAAAATTTAATAAAACATAATTTCAACTAGAAGAATGATATACTTGTGGGTAATAATACATACCTTGAATAAAAAATGAGTAAACGCATTACTACTGCCACTTCCTCTAGATTTTATGAATAGATATTAGTCATAGAGTAATTGGTGTTATAGATGTGATTGATTGGAGTCATACATGTGATTAATCACATCTATAACCCAATTACTCTACAACCCATATCGACAAATGAATACTAAATGACCATTTTCTATCCAACAAATGAAGTGAATTAAATGATGGATTTTTTTCCTATTTATAGAAGATTAAAAATGCTCAATTGAGGTATTTTTTGACCATCTATCGAGCTATTCTTTAACTCTCGATCGAGGCCTTAAACTCCTGATCGATGGTTTATCAGAAGCTCAATCGAGGGTTTATTGTAACCTCGATTGAGCATGTTATAAACCCTTGATCTAGGTGTTGAAACCTCAATCGAGGGTTTAATAAAAGCTCGATTGAGGTACACTTTTTTTTTTCTTTCCAAAATTGCCTTGCCAAAAATTGTAACCCACCTCCATGGATGCACCCCAATGCTACAACGTTTATAAGATATGCCACATTGGAAGAGAGTGTCCATAAAAGAAGAAGAACAACAAAAGACATCATGTTGATATAGTTGAAGATGAGGATGAAGAATAATAAGAAAGACCTCTAAAGAGACTAACAAATGGAGAAGATGTAGAAGAATATGTATAATTCTCTGCACTCTTTGGGTATGTAACACCTGGAGAAGATACATGGCTTATTGATAGTGGTGCTTCAAAGCACATGAAAGTGAAGAAGCAAAATCTATCAAGAATTGAAGAAAATAACTCTCCTTAGAAAGTATAATTAGGAGACGACTTCAATATCCCATTAAAGGTATTGGTGAATCAAGCTACAAGCTGGACTCTGGAACTTCCATGAAGATGAAGGAAGTACTATATGTACCAGGTTTGTAAAAGAACCTACTTTCCATATCGGCACTAGATAATAAAGGATATAAATTTTCTTTTATATATGGATAAGTACTCATGTGGACCAAAGGAAAGACACTTGAAGATGTTGTTGTCATTGGTGAAGAAGAAGGAGGACTGTATAAATTCAAGGGACATCTAGAGACAACCCTTGTCCATGAAACCACTAGCTCAAGTGAACTATGTCATATAAGGCTTGATCACATCAACTACAAAGCACTACCCTATGTGATCAAGATGGTAAAAAGGTTATCAGATCTGAAGATTGACCATGAAGGAACTTGCAAAGGATGTGCAAGAGGAAAACACATCAAGAATCCATTTTCGAAAAGTGTAACAAAGACTAAAGGTACGTTGGAATTAATTAATTCTGATGTATGTTTTCCTATCCCCTCCACGTATTTTAGTGGATATGAATATTATGTCACATTTATTGACGAATATTCAAAAAATAAATGGATATAATTCTTGAATACCAAGAGTGAAGTGTTTGGGAAATTCAAGGAATTAAAATCCTTGATAGAGAACCATTCATAAAGAAGAATTAAGACACTGAGAGTAGATAATGGTGGAGAATATACCTCAAAATAATTTGAATCATTCTGCAAGGAATTTGGAATTAAGAGGGAACTAACCACTCCCTACAATCCCAACATATTGGTGTTGTAGAAAGAAACAATAGCACCATTATAGAAGAAGTGAAAATAATGATTCATGACCAAGAACTTCCCATGCATCTATGGGATAAATTAGCAAGAACACTTGTGTATGTGTAGAACAAGTTATCTCACAGTGCTCTTGGATTCAAGGCTCCTAAAGAAATGTATATAGGAAGTAAACATGAACTGCTCCATCTCAATATATTTGGTCATTCAGTATATGTATATATTTCGAAAGAGTAGAGAACCAAGTTTGATCCTTCTGGAAAGAAGGGAATATTTGTGGGATACTGTGAAGTATCCAAATCCTTTAGGATATACATTTCAGGATTCCATCATATAGATATTAGTAGGGATGTGAAATTTGATGAAGAAAAATATCATAAGAAATCCAAAAGGTGTCATCTTGACGAAGTACATGAAGAGGATGTACCTCCCATAAAAATAGAAGCCGAACTGTCTCCTGAAATAGTAGCATTAGAAGATAATGATATGCTAGAACCTCAGGAACCCCCTACTATGGATATATCTCAAAAGATAAAACTAGCTTGGGTAAGAGAAATCATACAAGAAGTAGAGAAGTATGGAGCTCCAGAAGGATCCATAAGAAAAATAAAGAGATCAAAGCCATTCTCCAGTTATGTAGATTTGATGTGTGATCTTGTAGATCAAGAAACCACCAGCTATGAGGAAGCTACACAAAAGAAAGAATGGGTGGAAGCAATGACAAAAGATTACCAATCAATAATGAAGAATGATGTTTGTGATATAATACCCAAACTAGAAAACAAGAGTGTGGTATCTTCGAAATAGATCTAGAAGATCAAACATGCAGTTGATGGAAGTATTGAAAAATACAAGGAAAGATTTTGGCTAGAGGATTCTCTCGGAAATAGGAGATTGATTATGAAAATACATTTTCTATAGTATAAATGTACACTTCCATCAAAACCATCATGGCACTTGCTTCCATGATGAAGTGGGATCTACACCAGTTGGATGTAAAGGAATCCTTCCTCAATGGTGTGATTGAGGAATAGGTGTACATCAAACAACCACAAGGATTTGAAGTCGAAGACAGAGTGACTCAAGTATGTAAGTTGAAAAAGGATCTGTATGGACTGAAGAAATCTCCTAGATCTTGATATGGAAGAATAGATAGCTTCTTGAAAAGATTTGGATTTACCAAGAGTAAAGCTAATACTAACCTTTACCTTAAGGTTATGGATGATGAACCTATCATACTATTGTTGTATGTGGTTGACATAATTCTGAATGGAAATGAGAAATAGATCATAGAAAGAAAGAAGAATCTATATGAAGAATTAGAGATAAAATATCTTGGATTGATGCATTATTTCCTCAGGTTGGAAGTGTGGCAAAGACCAAAAGGAATCTTTCTAAACAAGCGAAAGTATGCAGTATAAATCTTGAAAATATTTGAGATCTTGGATTGTAAATCCATGGCCACAATCGTGGATTCCAACTTGAAGTTGTTAACCGATGAATCATCATAGTTAGTGTATATGAATTAGTACAGACATATTATTGGGTCATTGATGTATCTGATGAATACAAGTGCAAATTTATTCTTTTTGTGAACACCTTAAGTCAGTATCTAGTTAAACCTATACGGATTCACCTAATAGATGCAAAGCATGTGATAAGGTACCTAAAAGGTATGATAGAATTTGGACTATAATATGTTAGAGATCATGACTACAGATTATATCGATATATGGATTCATATTGAGAAGGAAGTGTCACAGACAGGAAGAGCACCTTGGGTGGATGTTATTTTCTGGGATCTGCCATGCTCTCATGGTTTAGTAAGAAATAGTCTAGTGTTTCTCTTAGCACGGTTGAAGAAGAGTACATAACAGCTTGATCCAATAATTATGAAGAGATATGGCTTTGGAAACCGGTGTGAGGTGTATTTGAAATGGATTTGGATACCACAATGATTCTATGTGAAAACCTGAGTTGTATAAAGATGACAGAAAATATTGTGTTCCATGATAAATCAAAGCACATAGAAATACAATATTTTTATATAAGAGATATGGTACAAAAGGGAGTTATAAAACTCCAGTATGTGAGTATCGATGAGCAAGTTGCTGATATGCTGAGCAATCCTCTATATTGAGTAAAGTTTGAATATTTTGGTGATAAGCTTGGTATAGTAGGAAAACAATTTCTTTACAATGAGAAACGATGAATATATGGACACTCTTTGGAAAGGAGGAATAAGTCGAAGATATGGACTATCCTCTGAAAGGAAGAAAAGGTCAAAGATATGAACCCTCCTTGTACAAAGGGGGAGAAAGTTGATGATATGGATCCTCCCTAGAAAGGGGGACTGATGATAATATTGTCATTAATAATGGGATGGAAGTGATGCTCCATTACAAAAGAGGCCAAGTGTTCCTGTAGGAGGTGATAAGGTATGACATTCACTTGTGGAAAATAGTATCCTCTTTTGAGGATGGTCTTCCATATAATAACACTCTTCTCTTAAGAGTGGTCCGAACTCTTATAGGCTAGGATGATCCTGAAATATGATACTCTCGCATGGAGAGTGTACCTACATTCATTTGTAGATGTCATAGAATAACACTCACTTAGGAGTGGTCCTAGATTTGAAGATGAGGATGATCTACAATGATTCCTTAGGGATGAAAGGTCTTGCATTTAGTTACAAATGAGATCTATAGTTGCATACGATACTCTCACATGTAGAGTGTACCTACATTCATTTGTATATGTCGTATAATAATACTCTCTTAGGAGTGGTCCTAGATTTTAAGTTGAGGATTCTCTACAATGATTCCTTATGGACGACAGGTCTTACATTTAGGTGCAGATGAGATATGTAGTTGCATAATATGCTCTATCATGGAGAGTACTCCTACATGTGCATGTATATTTCATAGTATAACACTCTCTTAGAGTGTTCCTAGCTCTAATAGACTGAGGATGGTCTACAATGAGCCCTTGCAGACGATGAGGTCCTACATTCGTTTGTGGATGATCAAGTTGGTTGATACTATGGACCCTGATTTTTAAGGGGGAGTAGGATGACGAGGATTGCATAATCCTTGGACCTATTTCCTAAAGTGATAGGGATTGATCATCCCGCAAATAGATCATGTGTACTATAGGTAGTGTTGTGACAAAGGATCGAGAAGATCGAAGTGATACTGTCAAGGATCGAGAAGACCGAAGTGCTGCTACAAAGGATTGAGAAGATCAAAGTGATACTGCAAAGGATAGAGAATATCAAAGTACTACTGCAAAGGATCGAGAAGATCAAAGTGCTGCTGCAAAGGATTGAGAAGATCAAAGTGATGCTACAAAGGATTAATAAGATGAAAGTGCTACTACAGGGGATCGAAAGATCGAAGTGTTGATGCAAAAGGATCAAGTGATAGAGTGCTACAGAAGATGAAGACTTAGTGTTGTAGAAGATAATGTTCCAGTACTAAATACATTGAAGAATAATTATTCTAGTTATTGATGATTGTTGAAAACTTCCTATGACATATAAATGTACTATCTTGATATTGCTGAATATTCTCTCTCTCACTACTCCTATATTTTATGATGTTTTTGTTAGTATAATACCTTTCTCGTTAAGGGGGAGTGTTGAAATATTGTAACTTCAAAGGATATTCTAAATGTATTTTACTGATGTACCCCAAGGGAGATGTTATATTGCTCCGTTGGGATGTTATTGGTCATCATAGTGTCATGAGGTAAATCCTCCATTGTAAGTTGGTTCAATAGCACCTTAATGAATATAATATAACACTATTTTGATTCTTCCTAGGTGTAGTCGGTGTAGCAAAGTTTTCACCATTGCTACATGCAAAAGAACCTCCCTTCCATTAATGGGACATAAGGGTATAGTTCGTAATGGAAAAGCTACAACAAACAATAATATTAGTAACAAAAAATCTTTAAGAAACTACAATTAAACTAAGCAAACAAAACATTAAACTAAATAAACAAAAAATATGACAAGTATACCTTCTTTTTTCTTGAAAATGGACCACCGTGCCCCAAACTTGGAAATGGGTTGCCTCTCCACAAGCTAGTTAGTATAGAGGATGCCTCTACATACCGGATGGGACATGGTGGGACTATGGAATGATTGTAAAAATGATGTGCTTATTTTGAGAGTGATGGATTCTCACCATACTCACAAAATATAAAATTGGAAGAAGGAATAAGTGAATCTTGTGATGGATGCCTCCACACTATTTTATAGTTTCTTCTTGTTCTTTTCTCTCTTTTAGGGTTTTGGACCTTATTTAGGGTTTTAATCCCTGTTTAGGTTTTTAAGCCCTTTTGTGGGGTTTTAAGCCCTTTTTGTGTTTTTTAGCTCTTTTTGGGGGGTTTTAGCCATTCTATGAGCTTTTAAGCACATTTGTGGGTTTTTAAGCCCTTTGGTAAGACTTTATAGTCTTTTCTAAGAGAGAATGAAGGTAAACCATATTTATGAAGGACAAAGGTAGGGAAAAATGGTAGGGAAATTATGTATGTATGTGGCTTAGACCATATATATCTAGGTGAGCAATTTTTTGCATTAACAATCGGTCGAGTCAGTTCAATGGGGCCGACTTGTTAGGGTAAAAGTCAAGTGAATTAAAGTGTATAAATAGAGGAGTTGTGCTTCTCATTATAAAACATAGACACACACTTGTGTAGCGCATAGGAGAGAGAGAGAGAGAGAGAGAGAGAGAGAGAGAGAGAGAGAGAGACCAACAAGGAGGAGAATACCTACTTTTGGGTTTTTTCTTANAGGAAGTTTTGTTGGGTTTTATTCCCCTTGAGGGTTTCTCAGGATAAATACTGTTTCTATCTTGTGATTCTGTTTCTTTAAATGATTTTGCATATGCTACTATTACGAATTAGGATTAAACACTAATGATATATAACTAAGAATATTAAATTTTAATAGAAAGTGTGTCAAACATGCCATTGCTAAGGTGTTGAAATACAAAAAGGAATACTGATGCAACTCGATATACCATTTTGTGGAAACCCTGGTGAGGGTTCTCTGAAACAATCTCAGATGGATGGAACCATCCATTAGAGAATTTGATGAGCACCACAAATGATATTTCATCACGTAGTTCTTAGGGTCTTCATCGGGTTTGCCATAAAATTTGGGTATATATGAGGGTAATTTGATAGGGATAGTTGGCCATGAAGGAATATGGTGAATGGGGTCTATTAGCACTCAGAATTTCACCCTAGGTTGTGGAGGGTGAATCCTAAGGTAACAACATAACTACTTTAATAAAGGAATCTAACCTCTTCCTTTATAAAGAGGGATCTCTCCAAATTTTTATAAGGTCCAGATACACAAACACAATAAATTTCAGATGTGTGGGTGGTTGAAACAAATAAAACATACATTGGGCTATGGAGTCAACACATTCATGAATTACATAATAGTTTGTGGGGAAAATTCTACAAAGGAAAGGTAGCACTCAGTTACAGTCAAATAGCAGTTTGTCTGGTGATAAAAAAGGAAGGATGAATGTCCATTAACATAGAGCATCAAGAGATGAATTTTGCATCAACTTTGGTTGAAGAGGTTTGTGGATATATGCAATAATAGCTAGAGCATAAACCTATATTAATTATGAGCTATTACACACTAGTTCCAGATATGGAAGAAAACATAATGGTAAGTTTAATTGGAAGACATGCACATAAGAAAGGAAAGTATAGACTGCAACTACAAAAAACACATGAATCTTTGCAACAACGGGCCCGCATTTGGCTCTATCATTTAATTAAAGGAAGATGTAAATTTACATATCCCTGAACCTCATGAGTTCCAACCCCGTATTCCTCTATTGAGGGTATATTTATAGTGTTAAAGGCTCCTGATACCAGCCTCAAAAACCTAAAATTGGTTACAAAATTGAGGATCAATTCTAACAACTTATGATCTGGAAGATTCACCATGATCATTTACAAAACAGGAAATCATGCTTGGATGTGCATGATGGACCAAAATGGAGAATTAAACACCTGGAAACCATGCCTGCTGGGTGAAAATGATGGCTTAGGACCTCCATCAATGTTCTAGAATGGTTTCCTTCATGTCTACATCTTCACCTATGAAATTGCTTTTGGACCGTTGATCTTTCAATCAAAACAAGGATATGGAAACACATGTCTAAACCTGCTTGATCTGTAAAACTCTACAAATTTTCATGAATTTCTCTGTGCTAGTTCACATTGTGGAATTATTTTCATCCCTTGATCAAAATTCCCTTCAAATCTCCATCGTTCAAAACTGTGGGGTGTACTAAATTCCATAGATTTCAAATTCTCATTTATTTGTGCATGTTGAATCAACGGAATTGATCTCCATCTTAGATCCATCCATGACTCGATCTCCATCGTTAAAAAATGCACCCCATTTAAGATATTTCATAGATTTGAAAAGTGATTTTCCATGAGCGTGTTAGATCAGCGGGATTCACCTCTGCCATTGATCTATACCATCATCAATCCTAGACATTGAAAAATCTAAGCTTTTTAAACAATTCTGCAAATCTGAAAAGTTTTTTCTTTTTGTAAGTTAGATCAGTGGAGTGAATCTGAACAATAGATGTTCATCATTCCTTGATATGAGCTATTGAGAGCTGCGGGGTATACCAAGTTCCACATACCAAGAAGTCTAGTTAACTCTTGCACATGTTCCCTTATTCGGCACAGTCAATCTCTGTAGGATTCATTTTCAGCCATTGATCTGAGATCAAGATGCAGGCTACAGAAAAAGGAAGACGAGATCTTGAATTTTCATAACCAAGAATTCATATTTCCATATTTCCTCTTCCACTCCTTTCTTTGCGAACCATTTATATGTGCAGAAACACTCTAAACCATCGGATCTCAGACAACGAAAAGCGGAAGGGGGAAGTTCTAACTCTTCACAACCAAAATTTTGTATCTTCCTCTTTTGGATTTCTACCATTCTTCTCCTAGTTGTTCCCTCTCTACCATTTTATTTCTACACAATTGATCTATGTGGGAGCTCTCTGAACTGTTGGATCCTGATTGCAGAAATTGAAAATAGGGATTCTAATTCTCAATATCAAACTTATTTTCCTTTTCCTCCCTTCTGCCCTTTTTCTTTCTGCATCATTGATCTGTGTAGAAATGACCCGAGCCATAGATTTGGTGGATTGCGGAAGGAGAAAATTAGGATTTGAACTTTCTGCGAAGTTCGATTTTGATCTTTTTGCTTCCATATTTCCTCTTCCACCTTTTCTTTCAGCACCATCGATTTGTGTAGGATATCTATGAACCATAGACATTGCAGATCGTGGAAAGAGGAAGTCGAGTTTTCCAATTTTGCAACCCGAAACTTCACCTTTTCCACTTCCTCCATTTTGCTTCTATTGTTTTCTTTCCACACCATTGATCTTTGGTGGAAGTGTTCTGGACTGTCAATATGGAGGATCATGGAAGGTGGAAGCTCAGCATTTTATGGACGAATTCTTATTTTTTTTATTTTCGATCTCCGCCCCTTTTCTCTTTTTTCAGACTGTCGATCCTTGGTGGAAGCGATCTGAGCCATCCAATCTTAGTCTGCGGAAAGTGGAAGTCGAGCTTTACCATTTTTATCTAATACGTTTTGTCCTTTTTTCTTACGCCTTTCCTCTTTCGCATTTAGCGGAAAGCAACATGCGGAAATACAAAATTTATGACCAAATTTTGGCCCTCTTTACTCTTTTGTCCCCGATTTTCCTTGGGAGGAAATGATTTCTGGACTTTGATCTCCAGCACTGCACATTTGGGTGATCCATTTCCTGTCAACATTCATCTAAGGCCGGATTTATTTGTTTACATGCATTTAAAGGTCAAAAATCAGTATTTCTTTAAGTATTTGGCATTATTAACCTGTAAATGTCCCTTCAAAACACATGCATATCCTCATCAACAATATTTAAGGCCATATGATATGAAAATTTACAAACCTTATTTCACCATTATTGGCCAAATCCCTTACCAATTACTTAGCCCAAAATGGTTCTAACAACTGGCTCCAACTTGGGATGCTATCCTCCCTATGAGGTAGAAAAAATATCATATCCTAGGTTCCAAATCCATTAGGTGGCTCCCACTATTTCCTAAAATCCCCAACATGATATGAAAACAAAAAAAACTAAATTGTTGTTGAAACAAACTGAAAAATTATTGAAAGAAATTATCTCCATGTCAAGCTTATTCATGCCTACCTTCCCTACTTACTGAGCTTCAATGCCTAGTCAAGTGACTTCTAACTTCTAGTGAAGCCAATCAAGCAAATGATCCCATAAATCAATTTCCTCCTCATGCTTGATAAAAAATAGAAAGGAAGAACTTAATGAAAAAAGGTTATGGTAAAGAAATTGATCTTTACTGTAAAGACATAACCAACCATTATCTTTGAAAAACTTCTCCACATAGTCAGCTACTCGATCATAAAATATTTGACAACCTTCAAATTTTTCTATCATTTGTTTACCCCAATAAGGATGCTCAAACTGTAACTCCACCTGCACATTGTCAAACTGCTTTTCAAATGAATCATGCAAGGAATGTTCCTGAAAATTTGCAAATGAGACACCAACTTCTTCATCTAAGATCTTAGAATTTAAAACCTGATTCTGTACAAGTGTTTCAATAGAAATATCATTGTGTTCTTCAATAGAATCAGGAAATTTTTTTATGGATTTAAAAAAAAAAAAGAAGTATCCCATTTGGAGCCCTTATCTTCTTCAAGAAAATCAGGTGAAATGCCCTCTTCTTGAAATTTTGAATTTGAAAAACATGAAGAGACATCCCACTTAGGATCCTTAGTTTCTTCTAGGTGGTGCAATCCATGATTATAGACTACTGGTTCTTTGGGTGCATCAGCCAAGTGGCCATCCTCACATTCATAATATATAGGCATGTTTAAATCTTCTTTAAAAATATCACTAACATGATTTTCAACATGTTCATTGCATTCTTCATAAAGCAAGTTAGGATGACTCTCTTCATGTATACCACTAGGCCGATGAACTTCTTGCTCATTAAAAGAAAGGTTGGAATGCAGAGCAGATTCTCGCTGTTCACCTTTCTCATATTCCTCTTATTGATTTAACCTCTCATGGCAAATTGTTGTTTCATCCATAGGATGGGATTGATGCCATGACTGTTTGACCTTTTCATTATCTTTTTCTGCAAATGTCATATCCTCAAGTTTTTGTGATTTCTTAGAAATTTTACGTAGATACCTCAGCAATTCAAATGAAGCATAACAAAAAGAAAAATTATCACCTTCAGCATAGTCACTATATTCTCTGTTTTCATCCCTTTGACCTTATATTGCAATGGAAATTTCTTCATTAACAAGACCTGAACTTATAAAATCTACAATTTGTCTTTGACGAAATTGCTGCTGCAAAAGGGGGATTTCTGATTGAATAGGGGCATCTTTCTCTTGTGGAAAAATTTCAAGAGTTGAATAACATGAGGAAGGATTTGATTTACAGTCCCAAATTATTTCTTGGTCACACAAAGATAAACAAGAACGTTGCAAACAATCACTAGTTTCAGGGAAAGAAAAATAGCTGGTGGAATGAAAGTTTTGGCTTATGTCAACTTCAATAAAAGAAGACATTACCAACTGCTGGGAATTTTCTTGAATATCATGGAAATTTTTTTGTCTTTCTTTTTGAGATGAGTATTCATGTAATATCTCTAAAACCTATTAATCAATATACAGATCATCACCAAATTCTCCTTTCACATTTTCAATGAACTCTTTACTGTGTGTGCAAAAATCTTGAATTGACAACAGAGAAGGATACTGATCTTTGAAATGATCATGAAATACTATATGAAAGTATTTAAGGGAGGATAAAATTCCTAACAGTAATCCCTCATACCATGACCTTGCATTTTCTTCTAAGCTATCCATGAAAATTTTCATTAAAGTATCCTCATGCAATTCAACTCCTAGCTTATGTATATGCTTATGAAATATAAACAAATGAATTCCAACATCATCATTATTTTGATCTTTGAATCTTGGAATACATGCTAGCCAATATATATTAGTTATTCGATTGGGATAACCAGGAATGACAGCATGATTCATAGGAGCATACCTTGTAGCCTGAGAACTCATCTTGATGATGAAGAAACTGAATCAGCTCCTCAAAATTTGCAGCTCCTGCTATAGTGGAGATTCCATAGAATATTTTTTAGACTGGATTCTTTGAATATGGAGTCACCAGGTGAAAGAGGAATGACCTTCTAGATGTTTGACCATTGTTCACCATCAACAATTAGATCTAAAACTCTGTTGTTCACACTTAGGGAAGATTTGAACCCTCCTCCCTGTATCGGTCTTTCTGGCCGCTAGTCTCCCTAGTGGAGTCACCTTCTAGAAGATTTCAGTGGAGTTGCTAGGGAAAATTTTACAACCTTTTTCAAATCTAGGAGTCTTTGTTTTCCCACAGAAACCCTTTCTTCTTGGAATATTTATCATTTTTCCCAAGTCTGATTTGCACTCTCATCCTCGGAAATGACGCCAATTTGTTAGCACTCGGAATTGCACTCTAGGTTATGGAGGGTGAATCCCAAGGTAACAACAAAACCACTTTAAGAAATGAAGCTGGCCTCTTTCTTTCTAGAGAGGCATCTCTCACATATTTTTATCAGGGCCGGATACACAAACAAAATAAAATTCAGATGTGTGGGTGGTTGAAACAAAGAAAGCATATATTGAGCTATGGATTCAACACATTCATGAATTACAAAATAGTTTGCAGGGGAAATTCTACAAAGGAAAGGTAGCATTCGTTTATAGTCAAATAATAGTTTGTCTGGTGATAAAGAAGGAAGGATGACATTCCATTAACACAGAGTATCAAGAGATGAATTCTGCATCAAATTTGGTTGAAGGGGTTTGTGGATATTTGCAACAATAGCTAGAGCATAAACCTATATGAATTCTGAGCTATTACACACTAGAGTCTAGATATGGAAGAAAACATAATGGAAATTTAACTAGAAGACATGCACATAAGAAACGGAAGTATAGACTGTAACTACGACGTACACATGAATATTTGTAGCAATAGGCCCACATTTGGCTCTGTCATTTTATTTAAGGTAGATATCAATTTACATAGCACTGAAACTCACAGGTTCCAACCCCATATTCCTCTATTGAGGGTATATTTATAGTGTTAACAAGCTCCCAAGACAAACCTAAAAAACCTAAATCAGTTACAAAATCGAGGATCAATCCTAACAACTTATGATATGGACGATTTGCCATGATCATTTACAAAACCAAAAATCATGCTGGGATGCCCATGATGGACCAAAATGGAGATTTAAACACCCAGAAACCACGTCGTCTAGGTGAAAACAATGGCTGAGAACCTCCTTTGAAATTCTACAACAATTTCATTCATGTCTGCATCCTCACTTGCGACATTGCTTCTGAACCATTGTTCTTTCAATCAAACCAAGGATATGGAAACATGTGTCTGAACCTTCTTTCTATGTAAAATTCCACAAATTTTCCTCATGAATTTCTCAGCGCTAGTTCACATCGCGGAATTATTTTCAGCCTTTGATCAAAGTTCCCTTTAAATCTTCATCGTTCAAAACTGCGGGGCGTACCAAATTTTGTAGATTTCAAATGCTCATTTATCCATGCATGTTGAATCAATGGAATCACTCTCCACTATAGATCCATACCTGAATTGATATACATCGTTAAAACATGCACCCCTTTAAAGAGATTCTGCAGATTTGAAAAGTGATTTTCCATGAGCATGTTCGATCGGTGGAATTCAGGTCCGCCGTTGATTTAATATTAGAATTTTATCAAATAGATAGTGTGATCTTAGGATATTATCTGAGAGAATAAAATGCACAACAATCAATCACAAGAGATAATGGACACAAAGATTTTCCTCGAAGAAACCATAAAGGAGAAAACCCCGCAACTTCCTTAGAGATAGAATGAGCACCAATGGCAGCATTAAAACCAAAAGACAATAAGATGATCTCCAACAGTTGTTCTCTCTCTTATCCCAACTCCTTCTCTCTCACTCATGCACTACAACTGAGTGTGAGCGACTGTGTGATAAATAGAGAGGCTCACTCTCTATTTATACTAGTTTGCAACTTGACAACAACTTACCAGGGTTGAATTCTCTAGGAGAGTCTAATAACCCTAGTGCCCCACAGCTGTGGGGACTTTAACCCCTGATCAATAAGGAGGCTTAACCTCTATGACTTTACATGACTTGTTTACATTACTGATTCTCCCGATAGGAAAACCGAGGACCAATCAAATACAATATATGAAATACATAAGTCAATACATTTCGAAGTTACAAATACATCAACACTCCCTATTAACTAGGAAGGTATTCTCTCGACACAATTCATGAGTACAAGTCTTCTCCTCTGGATCATCATCAAAGATGGATCATCACTGGATCATCATCAAATATGGATCATCGGTGGATCATCATCAGAGTTGGATCATCACTGGATAATCACTAGATCATCATTGGATTATCATAAAAGGTGGATCATCACTGGATCATCATCAAAGCTGGATCATCACTGGATCATCATCAAAGCTGGATCATCACTGGATCATCATCATCACTACTTCCGCTATATCGATCAAATGTTGCTATCTCTCAATTCTACTCGTCACAGGAAGTTATATAGAGCCAACCCTTTTTCATGATGGTTGTAGGCCTAGCCTCCAGGTATTTCTTCATCTTCTTCATCACTTATATCTTACCATGGGAGGCCCATCCTGCCACCATGTTGAAAAGGCCCTCCCAACACTTACATCTGACCATGGGAGGAACACATCTAGAATCCATGTCAGAATGGCATGCCCAACACTCACATATGACCATGGGAGGCCCAACCTTCCATCATGTCAGAAAGGCCCAACACTCACATCTAATCATGGGAGGCCCAACCTGCCACCATGTTAGAAAGGATCATCCAACACTTATATCTGACCATGGGAGGCCCATCTTGCCACCATGTTAGAAAGTCCCAACACTCACATCTGACCATGGGAGGCCCATCTTGCCACCATGTCAGAAAGGCTCATCCAACACTTATATCTGACCATGGGAGGCCTAGCCTTCCACCATGTTAGAAAGGCCCAAAACTCACATCCGACCATCGGAGGCCCAACTTGCCACCATGCTGGAAAGGCTCAACACTTATATCTTACCATGGGAGGCCTAGCCTGCCACCATGTCAGAAAGGCTCTGCACTTACATCTGACCATGGGAGGCCCAGCATGCCACCATGTCGGAAAATATCTAAACTTACATCTGACCATGGAAGGCCCAGTCTACCACCATGTCAGAATGGCTCACAAACTCATCAGTTCCCCTTGGAAGGAACCTCGATCTAGAGAACACCAAGCTTCTCCCTAAAGTACTCAAACATCACTTTGGCTAATGGCTTGGTCAACACACCAACTATATACTCATCCATCACAACATAATGGAGGTTCACTGCTCCTCTTTACACCATATCCTTGATATAGTGATATTTGATCTCGATATGCTTCGAATTGTCATGGAACACTGGGTTCTCTGACAACTTCACACAACTATGGTTGTTATAATATATACAAGTAACATCCAACTGGGGATCAAATAAATCAGATAGTAGCTTCCTCATCCACACTGCCTCACAACTATCCAAACAAGCTATGACATACTCTGCTTTGGCTGCACTCAGTGCCACGAAGGATTGCTTCCTGCTAAACCAAGAGATCATACCTGGTCCCATACTAAAGCAGCACCTCGAAGTGATATTCCTATCAATGGAACTAACTACTCAATATGAATAAACATAACCTTCAATGTTAATCTTATGATTTACCCCATGCTTCACCCCATTATCAACAGTACCCTTTAGGTACCTCAGAATATGCTTTGCAGCAATCAGGTGAACATGTCTAGGATCTGTCAGGAACTGTCTCAATGTGTTCTCAGCAAAGAAAATATCTAGTCTTGTATTTGTTAGGTACATCAAGGACCCAATCATATGATGATACATCATAGCATCAACTAAATCTAATGAAGCATCATTTAATAGCTTTAGGTTCGATGCCATAGGTATGGTCATGGCCTTATAGTCCATCAACTCGAACCTCTTTAGGATCTCTACTCCATAATTCCCTTGTTCTAGGGAGATTCCATCTGCATTCTACCACACCTCCATGCCTATAAAGTAGTGCATCATACCAAATTTCTTCATCTTGAACTCAGTAGCAAGCTTCCTCTTCATATCAAAAATCAACCCATCCTCACCTGTTACAAATAGGTCATCTACATAGAGTACGGGTATCACTAGGTTCCCTTCTTCAACCTTGTATTAAAGGTTGGAATATTCTTTACTCTTGGTAAAGCCAAAACTAGTTAGGAAGCTATCAATTCTGCCATACCATGTCTTGGATGCCTGTTTCAAACTGTACAAGGCTTTCTTCAATTTACACACATGAGTTTCCCTGTCACGTGTCTCAAAACTGAGTGGCTACTCCACATACACTTCCTTTTTCACTACACCATTCAAGAAAGTAGTCTTGACATCCATCTGGTGTATCTTCCATTTCATTACTATAGCTAGAGAAAGTATTGATAGACTGATGGAAGTGTATCTGGATATAGGTGCAAAAGTTTCTTCATAATCTATTCCTTCTTTTTGGGAGAAGCCATGACCCACAAATCTTTCTTTATATTTCTCGATGTTGCGATCTACAACATGCTTGATCTTATAGATCCACTTAGAAGTCACAACATACTTCCCCTCTGGTGTTGGAACAACATCCCAGACATCATTCTTCATGATCGACTGGTACTCCTCGATCATAGCATCCTTCCATTATTTCTTCTCTGCCTCTTCTTTATAGTTGGAAGGTTCTTTATCAATGATGTCACATAATAGGGCTACATATCCGAAGCAGAAACTAGTTCTCTTCCTCTCTTTGTGCATTTCTTCTGGAGATCCATATCTTTTTGCACCTTGGATAACCTCTCGTACCCATGCAAGTTTCCTCTTGTGAGGATTCTTTTCTTTGGGTGTATCTACAGGTTCCTGGGGTTCTTCTATTTCTCGATCTTCTTCTTGAGTTGCATCGTTCATAGTTGTATTTTGAATTTTGGGTACTTATATTTCTTTAGGTTCTTCAATAGGTTTCTTTCTGGATTTGATGTAAGCCGAGTCTTTGTCAAATGTTACATCCCTGCTGATGTCAATCTTCTTGAATATTGGGAAATATATTTTGTAAGCCGTCAAGATTTCACTATATCCCACAAATATACCCTTCTTTCCTAAAGGATATAACTTTGTCCTCTTTTATTTTGGAATGTGTATGTATACTGGATAACCAAATATTCTGAGATGACTGAATTCTGGTTTCCTACTAGAGAAGACTTCTTCAGGTGTCTTATTCTCAAGTACTCTATGTGGAATACAGTTCTGTACATACATAGATGTCCTAGTATCTTTTTCCCATAGATGCATGGGAAGATATTGATCATGAAGAATTGCCCTTGCAACTTCCATGATTGTTCTATTCTTCCTTTTTGCAACCCCATTCTATTGTGGATTATATGGAGTGGTCAACTCCCTCTTAATCCTCGATTCTCTGCATAATTCTTTGAATTCATTTGATGTGAATTCTCTGCCATTATCTGATCGAAAGGTCTTGATTTTGTTTTCTGTTTGGTTCTTGATCAAGGCTTTGAATTCCTTGAACTTACTGAATACTTCATCTTTGTTCTTCAAGAAGTATATCTATGTCTTTGTAGAAAAATAATCAATTAAAGAAACATAGTAGACATGCCCACTCAATGAACTGGATGACATCATACTGCATGCATTGGAGTGGATGATTTCCAAGATTCATTTTGCCTTGCTCTCACTTCTTGGAGATGTCTTCTTTGTGTTCTTTCCTTTCGCACATCCTTTGCAAACAACTTCATGCTTTGCCTGTATTCCTGGAAGACATTCAACATATTTTCTTGCAATTGGTAGTGCTCTAGAGTGCATGTGCAAGAATTATGTGCCAAAGTTCATTTGGATCTACTGAGTCATGGACCAAGGCTTGTTCTAATTGGCCCTTTAGCTTGTATAATCCTCCCTCTTACTCTCCAATCACAACTACATCATCTATAGTCTTTCCCTTTGGCCACATAAGAAATTCACCATCTACAAATGCAACCCCCATGCCTTTTGCATCCAATGCATAGATAGAGAGGAGGTTCTTGTTTAGTCCTGGTACAAATAAGACATCCTTCATTTTCATAGACTTTCCATAGTCTAACTTGTAGGAGGATTCACCACTACCTTTTACTAGATATTGGTAGTCATCCCTAAGTTTCACCTTGTGGGGTGTGTTAGAGCCTGTTTTTGTTTTCCATTTTTTAATACATTTGTTTATGTTTTGAAACTTGGTTTTATTCATTTCTCCTAGAAATTTTTTTTTCTTAGAATATTTTGAATATTTTTCCTTTAATTTTCATGTTTATGTTATTTCTTAGTTTTATTTTTCAAATTTTGGTTTGATTTATTAGAATTCATAGTTAGAGGGCTTATAGAATGATTATATGGATTAAAAGGTCTTAAAAAATATCATAAAATCTTGATTAAGGTTCTTTAACCAAGGTTAAACCATTATCATGAGTTATATTTTTGAAAATCATTAAATTAGACTTTCTTGTAGCGCAAGCCTGGAAAAATTGCACACATGCGCTACAAGAAAGTCGCACAGTTAAAAAATCATCATTTTTGGGTCATATTTTTTGAAATTCTCACAAATGAGAGGTCATTCATACTAGTTTGATGGATTTGATACGTGTTTCCTGTAGAATGATCATTGTGACATGTGTGAATACATCAAGCAAATCATCATGAGGGCGAGTCGTGGTGGTCTGTTGCAGAGTGATGGAATAATGATGGTTAAACATAATGAGACAAATGTGCCCTGAATCTTGTATCCCCTGAAGTGCACGTAGAGCAGATGAAGTTTGTGGTGAAGAATCAGCAGTATGTAGTCAAATTTTGAAACAGGGCGCAAAACTAGGGCTTTGAGGAGTGGTCATTTGGAGTTATCGAAGTGGTCAAAGAATATTGAGGAATGCAATTGGACACCTGACAGTCAAGAAAACAAGATTCCAACACCTGGATTCATCACTTTGATAGGTAGGCTGTGAATCATTACCAAAGTTCATGAATTTGGGTTTTTTCTAAGAAGAGGACTAATGACAGAATTGATTGAAGATTATTAGTTTATAAACCTAATTCATACTAAATGACGAATTCTCTGTCAATGGAATTAAAGCATTTATCAATTTAAACAAGAGAGTTCAGTTTAGGGTTTTAGGTTTCCCAATACAACATTATTTGTCACATTGTAAAGACTTGAAGAGATTCAAAGTTTGTTTTGTTGACAGAAGCTATTTGACAATTGTTCAAAATGAAAAGAAGTGGTAAGACTAATATAGCAGAACCTTCAGACATGAGATGGGTTCAAACTTTTCCAGATTGTGCAAAACCGTTTTTAGAGGTAGGGTGGTTAGTGTTTTTTGAAAGGATTATAGGTTATCACTCAGAAGTCTCTTATAAATTCGCTCAATGTTTGGATAAGGATATGGTGTCTTTTGATACTTTGAAGTTTAAACTGACTAGGGAATTGTTAGCAGAAGCTACAGGGATTTTAGATGAGGGTGAATATTGGCTTAAAAAAGTTCCTTTCACTTTTGATGCTCAGAGGTATCTACTTATAGATGTAGTAGCAGATTGGGGAAAGGGAGTACCTATTCAAAAATTTAAACTAGAATGGATAGAGCCTATCAAAATCCTACAAAACTATATCACTTGTGAAGGGAGATTTGCTTTTGTTTTTAAGTATCATTTTAGATTCCTTTAACATCTCAGTCATGAATCCAAAATGAATCTCCCATTATTCTTCTTGAAAAGTTTACAGAAGATGTCTAGCAGGGTTAAAGAACATTAGGATCACACCAAACAATTAGTATTTCATCATGGGATTACAAAACTGGTCATAAGCACCGTACTTCATAAAATCGAGAAGACATGGGAATATTTCCTATTTTGTTCTGGTTTCCAAACAGAGAAGGAAGAGAAATCTCAGAAGAGACAGATAGATAAAGGTCAGAATTTGATCAAGAAACTTAAAAAGAAAGTCACAGTCAAGCATGAAGAAGGTGGTTAACCAGGAAAATCTTTGAATCAAGAAGATGAAAACATTGAAATTGAACAGAAAATTAATGTTGAAGAAAACAAAGTTTCAAAGTCAGAGTTGAAGGAAGTTGAGCCTGTAGAAGATGCTTCTCCTGAAGAACTGAACCAAATTGTAAATGAAGATGTGAAGAAATAGGAACAAGTCCCTATTACAGTACTCTCTGAATAAGAGAAAAGATATTCATCTGATGAAGCTAGGGTTCATACCACTGATAAAGATAGGGTTCATTCTAAACAGGAGATACATACCCATTCCGAAGAAGAGACAGTGCCATGAAAGAGGAAAATTAAATTTGTTGAACTAGCTTCAATTACACATCAAGGGAAAGTTTTGAAAATGTTAGGAGAGGTTGGATCAGTATGGAGCCCCAAGACAAGGCCAAAGAACAAACTGAGGTCAATAATGAAGAAGTTGTTAAACCCTAAACTAGCTGAAAAGAAGATTACAGTAATTGAAGATTCATCATCTCAGGAGAAATTAGAAGACAGTGAAGATGAAAACAAAAAGGTTATGAAGGGTAAAAAACAAATAGTTTCAGAAAATAAATCAGTTTTCACTGATACCAAGATCTCAGAAATATTCATGGAGGTTCGAGAGAAGATGATTCTAAAACAACATCAAAATGATTTGAAGAGCTCTTGTATAGAGAAAGGAGAGGTGGCGAGAAATCAGTTAAGTGTAGTATTGAAACTGAAGAGTATTCAGAAATTCCAATGACCTTGACAGAGCATATGGAAGAAGATGAAGAAATTTTTAGGAAGCTAAAAATCCCTTGGATACCTAAAGGAATGCAGCTAGTGTTAAAAAGAAAATGAATTGATTCTAAAAATGAAAATTTGCAGAGGAGTATCAAGGAATACACGCATCAAATTGTATACCTGCATGAAAGCAATGAAGGATTGGTGACTGCAAATAGAAGACTTAGAGAAGACTTGGAAGAAGTAAATAGTCATTATTAGGAATTGATTTCAGTTTCTAAAGAGGCTCTTAAAAGAAAAATACATATAGAGAACTAGTTTAGAGAACTAAAACAAACTATTCAAGAATTGACACAGCAGCTAACAAAAAGAGTTGCAGATTTGGAAGCAGATCACTAGAAGGAAAGAAAGAAAGCTCAGGATTTAGAGGGAATTGCTCTTTTAGCAGAGGCATCAAAATATTTGTAAAAGTACTTTAAGGAGAGAATTTATTAGTTAGTTTGAAAAATTTATTTCATTTTTGTATAATGATAGTTTATATTGAATAATTCAATAGATGACCAAAAAGAAGTTTTGGTTCAGTTATGTAACTGTGTTTGAAGGAACAAGATAAATGTAATTCTGGGAAAGGACCAAGGGTTCGATTTTTGTTGCAAGGGGAGGCTATCAGGCTATGGTTTATGAGCTAAGTGTAAAAAATCTTATGTGTTTTTGATGACTGGTTTATGAAATATATGAAACTATAAGCCCTTTCTAGACTATTGACTGGTTTCATTTTTTATTTGTGGTAATCACTCAGTTAGTATATTCATTTCCCGTTTAAGATTTTTATGCATGAAATGCTTGTTAACTGTGGGTGGAACTCAGTTCTGTGATTATTGTGTTTGGTTTATGTTCTATATATTATGCATCTCAGTCCTTCAAATGCTCATGATTTAGTGTTTTCTTTGGTTTCATGAAGTTTCTTCCCTCTTGTCTACAAAGTTTACAACCAAAACCCTAGAAAAACCTATTTTACTTAATTGTGTTTATTGAGATTATGTTGGCTTGTTCTTTCGTAGTCTGGGAACAAGTTCTGGCACTAACAGGGTGACTCATGTTCTGATAATTTCACAAATGATTCTTTGAATCCCATCATATGCTTGGAAGCCCCACTATGGATAAGCCAATCCTTGCTCCCATGTGTGACAGTTCCTGTGAGGGAAGAAATCAGAACATATTATTCATCACTTGAAGAATCATCACTTTCTTATTTGATTCTCTTTCTAGAAGGTTCATCATCCTCCATAGTGTGAGAATGATGTCTTCTTTTGTTGTCCTTCTTCTTGTGAGAGCTATTCTTATTCTTGGGACAATCTCTTGCAAATTGTCCTCTTTCATCGCATGTAAAGCATCTGCATTTAGATATGTATTTGTTATATTTTCTGGATTTATCTTTCTGGTTAGAATGCTTACCTTTGGGATGATGATAGTCCCTCCTGGTTTTCTTGGAGTGTACTGTGAGAGCTTGATCTTCACTTCCCATATTTTCTTCTTGAGCTAATCATTAGAGGAAATTTCAATTTAAAATGGGCCTTCCAAAAATAATAGAAATTCCATGTCATCATGTATTATCCAATCAAAATGATTTAAAATTCAAAAAAGGAGCACCTCTAAAACAATTTTTTAATATAAATTTGGGGATAGATATCATTAAAAAAACTACTTTTTGTGTTCGTATTTTCGACATATCTCTCTGTGATTTTACTCAAATTTCGATCAGGAGAGCTCGTTGGATGCAGAATTAAATTACACATCCAACAAGTACCCACTCAACATACTTTTGATTGGCGCTGCTACTCCAAAAACAAGAAATACCTGAAAAAACAATCATCATCATGTTTTTTCAGGTATTTCTTGTTTTTGGGGTAGCGATGCCCGTCAAAACTATGCGAAGTGGGTACTCATTGGATGCGAAATTAAATTCCGCATCCAACGATCTCTCCTGATTGAAATTTGAGTAAAAAGACAGGGAGATATGTCGAAAATACAAACAAAAAAGTAGTTTTTTCTTTTCTTCCTCCAAAATTAATAAATATTATTTTATTATTTTAACTATTATTTTATTAATTTTCCTTAGGAGGCCCATTTTGAGTTGAAATTTCCTCTAATTATTTTAGCTTCTTCTTGTGATCATTCCTCCCATAGTCTACTGAAGGTGACTAGCTTTATTCTAGCACAAATCCCTTGAATGAAATAATCCCATGACCTAGGCATACCATTCAAGGTGGTCATCAGAATTTATGCATTCTCCACTTCTTCATCCACTGCTTCAAGTTTTTCTTTGATCTGGGAGACCCTTGTAAAGTATGAAAGTATGGTCTCCATATTCTAGATATTCACATTCATCAAATGGTTCCTCAAAGTCATCTTGCGGGATTATTGATCTTCCCTTCAAATAGCTTGGTCAGGGAAACAAACATTGCTTTAGGTGTCTTTAGGGAGGACACCTATGGTATGAGGTGATCCTTGATTTAATTAGCAATAATTCTCTTAGCCATGACCAGTTTCTTTTTGTGTAATGCCTTAGCCTCATCTTCCTCTGGAACTGGAACCTCTTCACTGATGTAAGAGTCCAACTCATTTTCTTCCAGGACCAGGGAGATCCTATACTTCTAGGCTCAGAATTTATCATCTCCCTCAAGCTTTTCATCAAGCTTGGTGTGATAAGACATCTTAACGAGGAACCTCAAATGGAAATATGAAAGATTTAGATCTTACCAATTTGAGAAGCTGAAAACTGGATCTGGAGCTGATCTTCTGCAGTGCTAGTTTCTGGTTCTAAGGAAAATTAGGGTTTGACTTTCCTAGAGTTCTACTCAACCACTGTAATACTCCAAAATTTCATAAAAATTTAAAAAAATTTGTATGACATTAAATGTTTACAATTGTTGCTTAAGAGGGACATTTAACTGTTAATAGTTAAGAACATTAAGGTCTACACTAGAATTAGAACTAGTTCCTTTATTAATTTCTGTATCTGCATACTTAATTATTTGCTTCCATAATTCAGTAATTAAAGGTTGATTTATCAGGTGATGATCTGAAGTAACATGAGATGAAAACATCTGTTTATTTACTAGATACTAAAGTTTATTTTACTATTTGTAATATGAAGGAACTTCAGTTCATGACCAAGGCTTACTTAGCTTTTTAGCTAATGTAGTGAAGTGATGCTTCTTTTACAAGTATTTTTATAGTTAATACGTTTTGTAAACTAGTTTTAGGATCGAGACTAAATTATTTCAACTAGAATAAATAAAATGATAGTATATTTGTTTAGTTTACATCTTTGATAAAAAAAAAGGAGGTATTGTCGAAACTGTATAATTACTTTTTATTTACTTACTTGTAAGCGTAAGTATTTGGAAAATACGAACATAAATCTAGGTATTCTTCTACCTAGTTTTTATTATAACTTGTTTATCATACTTTCATTTATTTATTATCATGCTAGGTCCTATATACAATTCTAGACAAAGATAAATTTGCATACTAGGTCATTTGTTACATTATTACTTGTTACCATGGTAATTCATATGTATTTGTCTCAACATATATTCAAATGTTATATAAACTAGAAAAAACCTAAGTATAGGTATAGTTATAAGGTATAAATGTTAACATTCACACATACATGGAACTAATGATTTAATGCAGAAAAAAATTCTACTAACTGCTTAGGTATTGACTAGGTGGAAATGCAATAAGATGAACATTATATCATTAAACAAGTAGTATTTATACTTTGCGTAAGGAATGAAGACATAATTTCCTAAAGAATATATCTAACCCAAACCCTTACATGAATTAAATCTCACAAGAGATATTATATAACAATTATTACACTATTAAATAATCTCAACTATAATACCTTTACCCATGAATCATGCTAACCCTCTCTATACTTGCAATATTATGCTTATACATTTTATTAAACCAAAGTTATAGTATGGGATTATGATTTTCCTTATTGTATATCCCTAACTCATAAAAGGGGTGTTTGTATAAGCCCTCAATACTAACATGGTTATATGAAAATCCTTTGCAGGTTTCACTTCACACTCCCGAACTATAGAACAAAACCCATAAAATCAAACTGGATATGGAGTCCACATGGTTGTTTGTTAGTGGTTAGGGTTTTGAATTTGGTAACTTTATGATATATGTCTCCAAAACCCTGAAATCCTATGATTAACCTATCTTTTTACTGTTGTGGAGAGAGAGCCGCAGGCTTATGGCCTCATGGATTTACCATTGTTTTACTTCTGCATGTAAGGGCCTTCGTCACCATGGATTACCTTTGCATGTGAGGGCCTTTGTCACCTTTTCCTATCTCTGTGTGTAAGGGCCTTTGTTGCCATTTATTTTCCTTTGCAAGAGCTTTCCTTCGTGCATTTGTTCACTAGTGAACTCTGTCTGGATTAGCATTGTTTTTTTGGTTTTGGTTTCATCATGGTTTTGGTTGATGGCTTAAACCATATCGTCGAGTATGGGATTACCTATATATCCTACCCAATTTCTAGGGTAAGAGGGTTTTCACCTGGCTAAAAACGCTGTGTATTCAAGCTATTGCATGACTAGTGGTAAAACTTCTCCAAGTAAACTCATCATTTCCTTACTTACATTTTCCATAAGTTCATAAGCTAGTTTTTTTTTATACAGAAAACTTATCCACTCTTCAATGGGTGTTTAGGTCTATCTACAAGAGGATTTTCTAGACTGTGAGCTAGAATACTTGGGTGAAAAGGGATCTCCATACTCCTTCAGAAATAGGGTAAGCCTCGGTCCTTGCCCGAGGTTTCCTCTATGATGGTGTGTGGGTTCATGGGTGATGTTGTTTCACTTGTTTTGAATACTGCTTGGCCATGACTACGATTTACTCTATTTTTTTGGGAAGGTGGTATGGACGTGACTTGAATGTTTTGATGAAATTCTTATGAAGCCTTTTCGGGCGTAACTTGATTTACAGTAATTTATTTTCGAGCAGGCTTTTAAGGCTGTGACTATTGTGGGAAGTTTAAATATGTTTTTAAAAAGGGTTTAAAGGATATTTACATTCTGACTAAGCTCTAAAGGCTTACTATGTTGGATATCATGTGTTCGGCCACGATCTGAGGTTTTTATGAAGTTGATGGCAGACTGTGGGGTTTCCTGAATTGGATTAAATTTCAATTTTGTTTAATTTTAACTTAATAGAAATATTTTACTGTTAAAATACTTGTGTTGATGAATGGATGGTTGAAAAATTTAGAAGAGGTTTTATTACTGTTTAAGTCCATAATTTTAAATTTTATATAGGACGAAAATGTTCAGGATATTAGTTTTAAAACGAAGTCTGAGTTCTTCTCTGTCAGTAAAATATTTGTAAGGAAATAAATAAAAAGAAGAGTTTGTTAATACAAGCCGAATTTTACTGTGTAATTGAATTGAGAAATTTTTAAAAGGTTTTTTCTTCAATTGTCTTAGTTTATATTCGATAAACAATTTTAATACTATTTCTGTGAAAATTTTATTTAATTATGTGCATTTATAAAATATATAATTGTATTTGTATAAATGAAGATTTTTTTCTTAAAGAAATTTTGGGTAAAACTGCAATAACCCTATTCTGGGAAAGGAAAGGAAAAGAAGGTCATATTTGATAGTTTCAGTAAATTAGGGTTTTGTATAATTTTATTTATTTCAAAATCTTTACAAAGTTAATATTTAACTGTAATGTGTTTAAAGTTTGATTCTCACTTACAATTGTAATGAAATTACTTATGTGTTAATGCCAAACCTAAGTGATTACTATATTTCATTTTACTGTTTATAAGTTACTTCTATTTATTTTATTTTCCCGTTTCCTATAATATTTAATAACTATATGTATAATTATAATAACTAAGCGTATAGCTAGTAATTAATTTTTGTGTTGAAGAGAACACAGTTACACAAACTGTGTATTGGTTTTAAAAGACCTTCATTTATGTTAGTTCATGTTTAAATTCTTTAACAGGTGCATTCTAACTAAGGAATCTCCTAAACATTTCTATAAAGAATCTGTACAAAGTAAATAAATAATAATCTTGTATTCTTGATTTGATTTATCGATCAAAATTTAATCTAACCTACTGTACTAGAGTACTACCTTCTTGAAGGTGTGGAAAAATACAGTTAGGTATTTTATCCATCAGTAAAATTTGAAATTACTCTAATCATTTAATATAATCCCCATATAATCTAGAATTCATCTATCTTTTCACAGTAAAAGATTTCCTCCAAATAATTCTAATAACAGATGAAACAGACACATAAACATATTATTTCCTAAATTCATTCCTTCTTATCCCTAAGTATGCATAGAGAAATTAGAAAGAACATGTATAACCTGGAAATGTAGAAAAGGAGACAAAAAACTTAAGAAGCATGTTCCTCCCAACCAACTCCTGAAGATAGCTGAACTGCAAATCTTAGGACCCTCGAGCCTATCTACTGGTCGACCTGGTTGAAAGAACTGGGTGGGAGAACTGGTTTAGAAAACTTTGTAACTCTACTGAGTAATCAACAATAATATGTCTGCTTGTAGCAGTATGAAATCCACTTAATTTAGCTGCACTAGTTCAAAACTTCAACACTTTTCACTCAAAAACTTATGTTAGTCCCCTCCATTGAATTTCTTGTGCACTAATTTCACTCAGAAATTTCATAAGTAACGAATGAGCAGCCTCAACTGGATTCAATGGGAATTTTTATTAGCATGCCTAGGTATTTTGGTTTAGTTTTCACTTAATGAGCCACTTGCTCTTGTTCTAGTTTCTTAGGGAACATGACCACAAAAATAGGGAAGTTGCCTCCTGCAACAGCTAGAAGTAGTTTGAGGATGTTGCCAAGTGTCAATCTGCTCTCAACCCAGCCTATTCCACCCAGTGGCCAGTAAAACACTCATTTAATAGCCTCCTTAAGCTGTTGTCTCATCTTTCATTTATTTAATAATAAAACATTCAACAATTAAATGCAATTATCCTTGACCCCACTTGGTCATTAATTACAAAATTTATAATAAAATAAAAACATAATGTCTCCTAAAACATAAAACGTTTTTGCAATTTGGGGTATGTAACAAAAAACCTCGATTTTTGTCTCTAAACTTTGATTTTTAGGAGGAGAGAAATCCTAGCCTCAGCTCACTAAAAAATTCCTCTTCACTGAAAATACCTAATTTCTCGATGCAGTGGTAGGTTAAAAACTGAAAGTGCTCAAAATCATATTCTACTTTGATAGAAAGATGCTCTCTTCAAAGGAGAGTTATCCTAGCCTCCTTTTGCTGATTGATTATGGAGAGAAGTCCTAGCTTCTGCAGCTCCTTAGTGTCTTCTTCTCAGGTTAGCTCTAATACAATGTTATAACTTTATCAATTAGACAATATGATATTAGGATCTTATTTAAGAGAATAACATGCACAACAATAAATCACAAGAGACAATGGACACAAAGATTTTCCTCAGGGAAACCATAAAGGAGAAAACCCTGCAACTTCCTTAAAGATAGAATGAGAACCAATGGCAACAGCAAAACCAAAAGACAATAATATGATCTCCAATAGTTGTTCTCTCTCTTATTCCATCTCCTTCTCTCTCACTCATGCGCTACAACTGAGTGTGAGTGACTGTGTGATAAATAGAGAGGCTCACTCTCTATTTATACTAGTTTCTGACTTGACAACAACTTACCAGGGATGAATTCTCTAGGAGAGTATAATAACCCTAGTTCCCCACAACTGCAGGGAATTTAACCCCTCATCAACAAGGAGGGTTAACCTCTATGACTTTAAATAAATTGTTTACATTATTGATTCTCCCGATAGGAACATCTAGGGGCCAATCAAGTACAATATATGAAATACATAAGTGAATACATTATGAAGTTACAAATACATCAACATCTACACCATTGTTAATCTTGGCCATTAAAACATATGAGCTTTTTAAACGATTCCAAAAATATGAAAATTTATTTTCTTCATGCAAGTTATATCGCTGGAGTGAATTTGCACCGTATATCTTCATCATTCGTTGATCTAAGAAATTGAGAGTTGCGGGGTATACCAAGTTCTACATACCAAGAAGTATTGTTAACTTGTGCACATGTTCCCTTCTTCTGCATTGTAGATCTCTGCAGGATTAATTTTCAGTCGTTGATCTGAGATCAAGCTGCAGGCTGCAAAAAACAGAAAATGGAATCCCAACTTTTTATAACCAAGAATTCATATTTCTACCTTTCTGCTTCTGCTTTTTTCTTTCCCCACCATTGTTCTATGAGGAAATGCTCTGAGCCATTGGATCTCGAACTATGAAAGTAGAAGGTGGAAGTCCTAACTCTTTACGACCAAGATTTTGTAACTTCTGCTTTTCGATTTCCACCATTCTTCTCCCATCTTTTCCCTCTTCGCCATTTTCTTTCCAAACCATTAATCTGTGCGAGAACTCTCTAAACCATCATATCTTGGTTGTGGAAATCAGAAATCAGGAGTCTAATTCTCAAGATCAAACTTCTTGACATTTTCCACCCTTCCGCCCCTTTTTCTTTCTACACCGTTCATCTGTGCGGAAACGCTTTGAGACGTAGATTTGGAGGATTGCGGAAGGTGGAAATTGGGATTTGAACTTGATGCGAAGTTCAATTTTTATATTTTTTCTCCCAACTTTCCTCTTTCACATTTTCTTTCCACACTATCAATTTTTGTGGGATCTCTAAGAACCATAGATCTTGTGGACCACAGAAAGTGGAAGTCGGGTTTTCCAATTTTGAAACCCAAAACTTCACCTTTTTCGCTTCCACCTTTCCAATTCCATCATTTTCTTTTTGCACTATTGATCTTTGGCAGAATCATTCTGGACCATTGATCTAGCAGATAACGGAAGGCCTAAGTTCAACCTTTTATGGTCGAATTCTTATGTTTTCTGATTTTTGATATCCGTTCCTCTGCTCTTTTTTAGATAGTTGATCCTTGGCAGAAGCGATCTGAGCCGACATATCTCGAGATACAGAAAGCAAAAGTCGGGCTTTACCATTTTTCTCCAATAGGTTTTTTCCTTTTTTCTTCCGCCTTCAGCGGAAAACGAAAGGCATAAATACTAACTTTATGACCAAATTTTGGCCCTCTCCACTCTTCAGCCCCTTATTCATGGAAATAATTTTTGGCCTTTGACCTTCAGTGTTGCACATCTAGTCCATCCATTTCCTTTCAACATTCAGCTAAGGGAGGATTTCTTCATTTACATGCATTTGAAGGTCAAAAATCAATATTTCTTTAAGTATTTGGCATTCTTAACATTGAAATGTCCCTTGAAAACACCTGTAGATCCTCATCAACAATATTTAAGGCCATATGATATGAAAATTTACAAACCTTATTTCACCATTATTGGCCAAATCCCTTACCAATTACTTATCCCAGAAATGGTGCTAACAGGTTCATTAATCAATCTAGACATATTTGGAAGATCTAAAGTAGCGAGAAATGGTAACTGTTGATTGGGTTGAGGGTACTGGTAAACGATCCATCACTAGGAGGGTACTGGAAATGTTTATTTTAAAGGTTTATGAATTCTGATGATGCCGCACTAGGATTGTTAAGTTGTCACAACTCACGATATACTGCAGGGTCCAACAGTAAAATGTGACAAGGAGGATTCGGACCATACCCTTTCCTGAATACCCGACTACCTGGAAAACACGAGCACAATAGCTTCCTGAGTTTTTTTTATCTATGTATTGCTTCAACAATATGACCAAAATGATTTTCTCATTTGGTATAGGTTTCCTAAAAGGGTCTCCCAATATACATGAGGTACGTGGGAGCTCAAATATGTGTTAGTGTTGTTTGATGCAGAACTGTTTGAAAGGGGCCTTCCGATATACTACTGAGTATGTGAAGAACCTTTTGATATACCTCAAGGGTACGTGAAAATCCATTCGATATACTAGTTTGTAGGTGGAAGAGCTGTACAATATTTGAGATGCAGTGCAGGACAAAAACGACAACTCCTATGTTTATAGAGATCAAAACACATTTTCTAACCTATCACTCAAATTACTAAATATTTTAACTGAAGCTACCATCCAATTTTATCTTTATGGTTAGCGAATGTGAAAAAATTGCAGTATTACAATATCTATATGTAGTGCAATTTTTATCTTTAATGAACTCTACCTTGAGCAAGATAGAGACTATTCTTTTTCAAACAATAATATTATGCAACTTTTAAAAATTCACCTTCAAGCTTTCAAAATATTTCCAAAACACACAACAATTTCCAATACTAAGCCTAATATATCTCTGAGATGAAAAGGAAAGAAATGTTTCTAATGTCTAAATTCCTATTCTTTCTTAATCAACTCCAAAAACGAAAACTTCCAAGCACTCAAGAAAACCAAAAGCAATCAAATCAAACAATTTTTTTTTTTGATTTTGATATAATTCGAAAAAGAAATGGTATAGGACAAAAGAACACATGAAATAGTAGTGCAAGAAACTACAACACTTTTCTTTCCTAAAAATCTAAGAACGTCTTTCAAGAGACCAATGGATAAGCTATAAACCCAGACTGAATTCCACATGAAAACTTACAATTTCAAATATTTTTACTAACACAACTCTTGAGATATAAACCCAAAAGAAGAAATTCAATCTAAACACATTATCAAACCTATAAAATAAGCCAAAAGGAAGACCAACAAAACCCAATAAGAACCACAAATTTTCAAAAAGAATCCTTAGATGTGGAGATATCCTACCTCGACACACTCTGAAGGCTAACACCAGAGTGTCGTCTGTCAGTCGGTGCTCCTTGTCTGCTACTGAACAACGTCAACACCACACAATGCCTAAGGAGAAGAGGCGTCATTGGAACCCAATGGCAGTGGGAAAGAGGCATTAGCAGGTGTCTAGTGCTCTGTCAAGCACACCTAGGTGCGTCGACGGATCTAGAGAACAAAAAATCCAAATAATATTTTAGATAACCCAATGTGGATCAAACTATAATTATGGTAAGTAAAAACATGAGCCAGAGAAGGAAAAAAAGAGTGTTGTAAGGTTTATTATTCACCTTAAATATTTAAATGAGTAAGAAAAAATTCATAAGTTTGTAATCAAAGTGAATTAAAAAATTCACATATTTGAGTGGATCTGATCCCGAGTCTAGTCGCCAATTTTGTTACCGAGAATATTTCAATCAGTGTGTACATATTTTGTTCCCCTAACCTACATGGGACAAATCTAGAACAAAAAAATACATTGATGCATCCTTCTCCTAGATAATTAAATTATTTGAATGTTTAAGCTTTCCTTACCTCAATGATGGAGGTTGTCCTTTCCTTAGGGATCTTTTGTGGAAATGCACCAACAAAAAGTATGAAGAACAAGACAAATGGTGAAATCAACAAGACTATCCAAATTTCTATACTAATAGTTAAGGAAAAGAGTAATAAGCAACTGATATTAACAAAAAACATTTATGGAAAAGGATAACATGTTTGTATTGATAATAAAAAGATCAAGAAGCTACAACTGAATCCTTGACATTGAAGCTTCAATCTCAAAATACTTTAAACATCACTCTTACATACACTATACCAACTTGTACAAGAATCACTTACAAAGGAACTCACAATGACACTTTCTTTCCTCCTACACCAATTATCATTCCAATTGCATGAATATACTCGCTTGGTCTCTCCCTCACATGGTACATGCAACTTTCTTTTATATGCCAAACGAAGCCCAAAGGGGTTGAAATATTTAGGGAGGAATGCAGGAAATGATCCCTATGGGGTAGGATATTGAGTTCCACTTATCCCAAGCAATCATGATCATCCTCCATGAGAGATTTCTCCTAGAAGGTTTTTGAATCTTCTCTTTTTTTCCCTTTTTGCACAGCTGACACTCTCTATAAGTGGTCTAGGTGCGATGTCACTCCTTGTGATTAGGTAATAGACGTCATATAAGAATTAACAACACCCTATGTCAGTATAGAAGAGGTGGCATGCATGTCTGATGCTCTGTGCCAGGATGCAAGGTGCGTTAAACCACCTAGGTTTGAGAAACAAATCACCAAAAGATGATTTGGCCAAGGGACTTTAAGGGATCAAGCATTCAAACAGTTTTGTTGGTGTAACACCACTACTAATGAAAACTTTAAGATTCCCATATATTCAAATAAAAAGTATACAATTGAATTTGTAAATAGACCTTCCATCCCTGAAAACTCTAAATATTGGAAAGTGTTTGAAAATTATTGGAAGATAAAGAGATTTTTAGAAATGTCTTATAATTTTACCAATACAGTTATTGATAAAGAAAATCAGAATTTGGAAATTTTTTTAGATGATGTGAATTTTGCAGAATCAGATGATGGACAGAGAAATCTAAAAAATATGATTGGAGGTAAGGATATTATTCTTCTCAAGAGTAATTTTATCCCCAAAGGCCTCATACCCTTAGAGAACTTATTTGATCAAAATAATTTGGCTAAAAACACTGTAGTACAACCTAATGAAGAATACATTCAATATCATAACATTGCTACAGAAGAACATCCGAGGATAATAAAACTTTCAAATAAATTTCCTGCAAATGAGAAAGACAAATATATTGGTTTAATGCATAACTTTCCTGAAGTTTTTTCTTGGAGCTATGATGATTTAAAGGAGTATGATACTTCCATTATACAACATACCATCCCAGTGAATCTAGGAGAAAATCCTTTCAGATAGAAACTTAGAAGAATAAATCCCATGTTACTCCCTCTTATTGAGAAAGAAATAAAGAAAATGTTCAATGCAAAAATCATAGTCACACTTAGATTTTCAAATGGGTGGATCATTTAGTTCCTCTTAGGAAAAAGAATGGGGAAATAAGGTTGCGTGCGGATTTCAGAAATCTTAATAAATTTTTTAAAAGATAATTACCCTCTACCCAAAATGGATCATATATTGCAGAAAGTGGTTGGCACAGAAATAATTTCTACAATGGATCGATTTTCAGGTTATAATCAAATAAAGGTCCACCCTTAAGATCAGGAGAATACAACATTTATGACACCTTGGGGGACCTTTATGTATGCCAAGATGCCATTTGGGCTGATTAATGAAGGAGCAAGTTTTCATACGACAATGGACATAGCTTTTGGTGAAGAGAATGATAAATTTTCTGTGGTTTACATGGATGATATTACAATTTTCTCTAAATATTACAGGGAGCATATAAAGCATTTAGAACAAGTATTTTTAAAATGCAAAAAAATGCTATTTTGTTAAATCCTAGGAAATCAAATTTTGCTATGTAGGAGGGAAATATTTTAGGTCATATTATTTCTAAGGATGGAAAAAAAATTGATACTGACAGGGTAAACACAATTATGAAAGTGGAGATACCAAGGAGTAAAAAAGAAGTTCAATCATTTATTGGTCAGGTTAGCTTTTTGAGGATATTTATTCCTAGATTTGTATAAATTTTGAGGGGTTTCACCAACATGCTGAGAAAGGATTCTGATATCAAATGGACTATTGAAGAGAAAACATGTTTTAATGATATTAAGAAGGAAGTAATAGAAGCCCCATTTTTAGTTTGTCCTTATTTTTCAAAGTATTTATAGTTTTGTCTTTTGCTTTTGAACCTACTATAGCTGGAATGTTGCTACACAAAAATCAACAGAATGAAGAGCATCCCATTGTATTATTTAGTAAAATTTTGAGGGATGCAGAACTCAAATATGACGTAATGGAGAAGAAAGCCTATGCATTGATTAAATTTTTGAAAGACTTCAAGGTTTATAGTCTTCACTCTCATGTTATTTCTTATGTTCCTAATAAGGTTGTGAAAAATATCTTCACTCAGCCTTATCTAGAAGGAAAGAGAGAAAAGTGGATTGCACTTATGTTAGAATATGATTTGGAAATCAAGCCCACCAAATTGGTGAAAAGAAAGGGGTTAGATAAGTTGATGACATAGGCCAATTATGAAAGTTTACAAATATATTTCTTGTCTAATACTTCAAGCGGATTGGAATTTAGGTTACAGGTCATAAAATATTTCTCTTTATCCCCTTGGTACAATGACATTGTATATGTTGTGCAAAATTTACAAGCACCTCAGGATTGAGTAAAACTAGACCTAGGTCAGTGAAGTTGAAAGCATACAAAAAATTCATTATGAACTACTACTTATATTGGAAATAGCCAGGGAGAATCTTGTTAAATTTATTATTCGGGAATGAATCCTAGCAGATTATGAAGGAATTTCACCAGGGAGTATGTGGAGGACATCATTATTGGAAAGTGACTACTAATAAAATATTGAGAGCTGGTTTTTATTGGCCCATAATGTTTTATGATGTTTAGAAAGAGGTCACAAATTGTTATGAATTTCAAATTTTTGATGGAACAAGGAAGTTAATGCCATTACCACTCAATCCTATTTTAGTAGAAACACCATTTTAGCATTGGGGATTAGATTTCATTGGAGAGATTAACCCAAATTCTTCTAGTCAGCACAAATGGATCCTGACTGCAGCTGATGAATTTACTAAATGGATTGAGTCCATACCTACTAGAAGGGATACATATGTTGTCATTATGGATTTTTCTGGAAAATAATATTTTTTCAAGGTTGGGATCTTGCACAATACTTGTAACTGATAATGAACAAGCCTTCGAATCTAAGAAGATGATCAATTCTGGCATAAATACCACATCATATTAAATCATTTCACTTGGTATTATCCTGAAGGAAACAGGCTTGGATAATCCTCGAATAAAATGTTGGTAATAATAATAAAGAATATATTGGAGGAGAAAAAGAGACCTTGGGACACCAAATTGAAGTATTCTTTATGGGAAGACATAATAAGTACTAAGAGAGTTATTGGGATGTCACCTTTTTAGTTGGTGTATGGAGTAGAGGTGATATTTCCAACGTATTTAGGCTTCCCTATATTGAAACTGCTAAAGGCACAAAATGAAGAACCTAATCATATGAAGAGGATGATAATTTAGATCATTGAATTGAATAAGGTAAGGAAAAAGGCTTATGATAGAGTGTAGGTACACCAGGAAAAAATGAAGAATTGTTTTTACAAGAGACTTAAAGAAGAGCATTTTGAGGTTGATGATATGATTATAAAGCAGGACGCAAGGAAAGAAGACAAACATGTTGAGTTTGATCATTTGTGGAAAGCACCATATATCATTGTTGCATATAGAGGTGATAATTCTTTTATTATGTAGAATCAAAATGGGGTTCAACTTAAAGCAAGGCCCGTCAGTGGAAGATTTCTAAAACATTATTTGTCTTGAGGATGGAGGTACTTTTTATGTTAGTCTTATATATTTGTTTTTATTGAAAGATGAGTACAAATGGAAAGTTGAAGGATTTGAATCCCAAAGAGAAGTCCCCAAGATATTAAGATTTGTCATTTTCTTTGATTTACTTACAGAAAAAGGAAAATAAATTAGGGATGTTAGTTTTTGAAGAAATATTTTACAGAGAAAGAGATTGGCACCAAGCTATGGGTTCTTTGCTACCTCGCAAGTAGGATAGAATCCCTAGTTGGAGCTAGCTGTTAGCACCATTTTATCTTCGAGGTGAAGAGAAGGAGTAGGTTGAAATGAAGAACTAAAGTTTTAAAACTTTGCTAATTTGACTGTAGATGATACAATGGATACTAAAGAAATGAAAGGTGCTTATGGTAAATGTTTTAAATCTTCGACAGTGAAGATATTAAGGTAGAAAGATCTATGGTGAGAAAAATGTCCTCTATCAAATTTTGCAAGGAAAAGGTAAAGTTGGTGATCAGTGGAAAGGATTTACAAGAATTTTATATCTACGGTGGAGGACAAAGGAAAACAAGATCAACGATGGATATGAAATCTACTGTGGGAAGATACATGGTAAAAAAGAGATTAGCAATTGGCAGAAATCTTAAAAGGTAACCTAACCCGAGGGTGATGATGAAAGATGAGTAATATCAATGAAGAAGATGGGATCCATTGGGATAAATTGTGCGGTCATTGGTGAATTGAATATTAGAGGAATGATTAAAGACCATATTTGATCAATGGTGAGAATAATAGATGGATGAGATCACTGACTATTAGGTGATCCACCAAAGGAAGTTGTGCACTAAATTAAAAATTAGGAGACAACTGAAAACAAAGGTGATGGTTAAAGGATGAATGGAATCAATAGTGTGTGATGAATATCAAGAAAATTTGTGGTCGATAGATGATTCAATAGGAGAAAATGCACAATAGATGGGAATGGTATTATGCAATGGAATTAAAAAGGTTAAAATTAAAGGTTGATTAAGATCAATGGTTGAAGTGGGAGATGTATTAAATCTATGGTTATAAATATTTCCTCTCTCGTGACATGCACAGAGGTTAAAAGAACATTCCCCAGCGGAAAATATACCACCTTCCATGTGGCAGACAGAGGACGATTTTGCTATAAGAAAGTGGTAGGATAAAACCACTTCTCTTGATTTATAAACCACCATTTTGAGAATAATATAAAAGGAAGGAACACATGTTTAAGGGTTATTTGTCATTTTTTGCATTAGAAGAAGAAAAAATATCTACGTGGAAAAATACAAGTTGGAAAACTATCTCTGCAACCGTCAATCCTCTAGGTAGGCCACGTTTTCACCCGCTTAGTAATATTTGAAAATGGATAGAGAAGGTGAAGTTGAGAAACAATATTAGAGTTTCAGAAACTAGAGGATGTTTTTGAAGATATAGATGGAAACATTTTTGACACTATTATGTCCTTTGTCCCAATTCGCTAGCTGAAAACCAAGTTAGAAGCCTTCAAAGACCAAGGCACTGACCTACATGGTGTATTCCAGTCTCATTCTTATCATTTCATCCCTAGAAAAACCCAAAATTTCCCATATTTTATCAACTGGTGTGCACCAAATTACTCCTCCTCTGAGAGAGTAATAATGGACGTTGCTAAAACACAAAATCCTCTTCACCGTAAACACCCTTGTTGTCTGAGATTCTCTTGCAAGCACTCCTTCATTCACCCAGAGCCGAGAGGAGTTTGTAGAAGAAGACCTAATTCAATTATTTAGGCATGAAATGATTGAAGGGAAGTTACCCTTTTATCCATATTATTTAGAACTGATGTATCCCTTTCTAACCAACCCTTTCCCTTAGATATCAACCTATTTAATGAAGAGTCCAAACTAGTTATTTAAATGCAGAGTCAATTTCTAGGTTTAGATACATACATATTTGACCTTGAGCTGTTAATGAGTATGTTATTCAAAACAAGTATGAGTCATCCATAATCAAAGTCCCATAAACCCCCTTTCCTTAAATACGATGAATTCCTACCTGAAGCCATCCATTATCATCTAGTGAATTTCCACACTACCAGACACTTCAGGTTTTAGTCATACCTGATTAGAATGTTTTTTATTTTTCAATGAGGAAAACATGCAGCTTCGAGAGATGGTACTTAATACGGAAATCAATAATTTATTTTTCAAATACATGAACCTTTTGATGGAAGAAGTGTATAAAGTATTCTTTCAGAATAAAATTACCTAGAGTGTTACCAAAGATGTAGGAGGCTTTGTAGTTTTATCTTGATAGAATAATAGGGGAATGGTTTCTATTAGAAGATCATACTATAATGAGGGTTTATGGTTTTTCTCATGAACCATATATCTTGCCAACAGTCCTGGCCCATGGATTTTTTTCCCTGGAAGTTATAAGACAAAAGCTAATTGTGGAGAGTAAACATTTTATCAGTTTTAAGAAGGATTTTGAGATTAAGTTTCCATGGGTAGTTGGGCCATTCATTATCAAAATTAAAGTTGCACTCACTGTAGTTGAAATTCTACTACAGGAGATGAATTTTAAGAAATCTATTGCAGTCAATTATGACCTACACCACGTTATTTCATGAAGGAGGTAGCTATACAAGAACAAGGAATTTGAGCATTAGGTAGTGGAAGTATTAGCTGAAAGAGATAATTGGATGGAATATCAAACACATATGAAGGATGAAATGGATTTATAGGAAAATCCATTGGCTATAATGAAATCAATAGTAGTAAAATTCCCACCCCAAGCAATGTATAAATGACATGAAAAAGTATTAATTTGTCACAGTGGTCTAGGAACTGAAAACACAGTCTCACAAAGAATACAGAGAAATATGCATACAATTGGCAAAATAGTGCTGCAATGGAAGAAGCAGCTCTGTATAATCGATGAATAATGAATAATACAATAAAATTATCATGTGAGATGCATGAATTCCAAGATAATTTGAATTCCCAAGGAGGTCATTCGAATTGAATGAATGGGTGTAGCTTAACTTACTGTAAGCCACGATAAACACACTAGTTAACCAACTGATCAAGTGCTGATTCACTCAACTGAGTCCTAACTGAAGTCGGAGTGCAATGAATGACTGATTATAACTGAAATTAGTGGAGACACATGTCACTACATGCCAACCAACATGTGGTAGTGCATCATTAACTCCAATGAACCCTGATGAGGTTAACTGAAGTCAAACTGGCCATCAGTGGTGGTTGGAGGTGCCCCTGTTGACTCCAATTCATTGGATATTAATAAAATAATCAATATAATGAATGGAGGTTCCTTCACCACTCAACTTAACTGATTGTAACCATTAGTTAGCAATTAGGTGCATTTATGACACTTAGATCACTCCCGGAGTGCTCTAGTTATCCTCCCCAAATGAACTAGAAGGATTAGTTGGTCTCCTTGACTGAAGGTAGGCATGGGTGTACTCATGCTGATGTCATACAATGCTCCTTTGATGCCAATTTAGTCAATAAAACTTAGGATAGTGTTTTAACAAGGCCAAATTGAACAAATTAAGTGTGCATGGTGGTAAATGTCTCCAACACCCCTCCTTAAGCTACACTTAGGAGAAGTAGAAACATAAAGTGCATGAAATTCTAGAGCCCAGGAAAATAAGGCCATAGGTCACCCTGTACAATAATGTAACTCAAACAATTCTCAAAAATAAATCTAAGTGAGGAAAAGAGGGAAAACCCAGTGGGAAAAAGCCCCCCTCAAGCTGAACACTGAAAGTAGTCTGATCACCCTGATGAACTCACCCCCAACAATGAACGGAGGTAAGTGAACTTATTTTCTGAAAATCTCTTGGTGAATATGTTTGCAATATTCTCATCAGTCGGACAATATTGCAGAATGATGGTCCTATCATGCACTAACTCTCTGATGTAGTGCATGTGTATCTCTACATGCTTGGTCCTCTACCTGGTAACTAGATCTGTGGATATATTAATAGCACTTTGATTTTCATAAAATAGGATTGTGGACAAAGTACTACCAAGATCAAACTCTGAAAGAATTCCTTTCAACCAAACAGCTTGGATGCAAGCATTCACCGTTCCTCGGTACTCAGCCTCTGCTAAAGACAATGCTATGGCGTCCCGCTTTTTTCTAGACCAGAAAATGGGTACACCACCAAACATGAAGACATATTTGGAAGTAGACTTCTGATCAATAGAATCACTTGCCCAATCAGAATCTGTGTAACCAACCAGCTCTATCTCAGAGTCTGCAGCATAGTTAATGTCGTAGGTCCTGGTGCCCTTAATATACCGGAGGATCCTCTTGGCTGCCTTCCAATGAATATCATGAGGCTGCTGCATGTATCTTGACATATCATTCATGACATAATAGATATAATTCCGAGAATGAGTCAAGTAGAGCAAGCTACCTATCATCTGTCGATAAATAGTGCAGTCCATGGGAGGTGTGCTTTTTCCTTCTTCAAGGTTGATCCCTAAAAGGAAAGGGAATGGAGAAGCCTTACATTCAGCCATGTTAAACTTTAATAATAGGTCTGATATTTATTTGTACTGAGTGACCATCATCCCATCAAATTTTTTCTCAATTTTTTCCCCCATAAATTACTTCAAGAGCCCCAAATCACTCATTTCAAATGCATTGTGGAGAGCAGTTTTGATGACTGAAATAGAAGTAACTGTGCTACCTGTAATCAGTAAGTCATCAAAATATAAAACAATAATAATCAAATGACCATCAAATTTCTGTATATACACATTTGGATTTGATTTACACCTTTGGGTTTGATTTACACCTTTGGAAGTTTTGCGAGAGAAGGAAGGCATCCATCTTGGAATACCACTCTCTTGGGGCTTGTTTTTACCCGTATAGTGACTTCTTTAGCTTGCAAACCAAAGATGGATCAGAAATGTGGCCCTGAGGCTGCTTCATGTATATCTCCTCATGAATATATCCATGTATAAAGGATGACTTAACATCCATATGATGCACTTCCCAGTGCTTAGATGCAAAATTTTCCAAAACTAGGCAGATGGAGTCCATTTTTGCAACCGGTGCAAAAGTCTCATGGTAGTCCACACCTTGGAACTGGGAGAAACCTTTTGCTACCAGACTTGCCTTATATTTTCAGGTGCTTCCATCAGCAGCAACCTTAGTTCTAAACATCCACTTGCATTGAACCAATTTCCTCCTCGGAGGAAGAGAAAGTAGCTCCCAAGTGGTGTTTTTCTGAAGAGAATTCATCTCTTCATCCATGGAAACTTCCCATCTCAGATCCTTACAAGCATGGTAGTAAGACTTAGGGTCTAAATTTATCATCAAATAATTGGATTTGAACAGAAAATAATCAGGAAAAGAGAGCGCAATACCTACTCTTTGGAAATCGAACCACGTTCTCCTTGGATCATCCGGATTTCCAATGTTATCTCCTGCGGAGGAGAGTGAGTCTGTCGGGCCCAAGTTGGGAGATGATTTTGTACTTCAGGTTCTGATTCAGCATCTGATTTTTTCCATACACTGATATCAGAAATCATAGGATCCAAATCAGGGTCATCACCCCCAATTACATCATCCAAATATTCAATAGAATAGGAAGGAAATTCAACAGTTTTCTCCTTCACTAGTTCTACCTCCTGAAGAGGCTCATCGAAATTGACACTGATTTCAATTATGATTTGTTTTTTTTATATCTAGAAGATTGAAACCTTTTGATTCATCAAGATATCCAATAAAAATACATTCTATGTTTTGTGGTTGCAAAGCCCTCCTTTTATCAAGTGGAATTCGGGCCCATGCAGTGGACCCAAACACCCGCAGATTCGACACATCCGTCTTGTGTCTGAAGTATGATTTGAAAGGGGTATTCCTTTTCATGGATGAGTGTGGCACTCTATTCTGAATATATTCTTCAGCATGCATGGCTTCATCCCACAAAATTTCAGCCAACTTCTTTGATTCCAACATACAGGTGGTCATTTCCTTGAGAGACCAATTCTTCCTCTCTGCTACAATGTTCTGCTGAGGAGTGTAGGGGACTGGATGCTGGATCTGAATACCAATTTGGGAACATATATGTAGTAAATAATTACTAAAATACTCCCTTCCATTATCAGATCTCAATATCTTTATTTTTTGGCTAGATGCATTCTCAATCAAGGCCTTCAATTCAGTGAATTTTTCCAAGACTTTCAACTTCTTTTTGATAAAAAAAACCCATGTGTATCTGGAAAAGTCATCAATGAAAGTCAAAACATACCTTGATCCATTCATGGATGTGATAGGAATGGGACCATTGATATTATAATGTATCAGTCCCAATATACATGATTCTTGTCTTGTCTTCCCCTAATCGAACTTATGCTCAGGGTGGTTTCCAACAACACAACCCTTGCAAATTCCAGTGGTAGCATTGATGACCGAGAGGCCTTCAACCATAGAAGTATTCTATAATTGCTGAAATTATTTGAATTTCATATGGTCAAACATCTCATGCAACAATATATTAACTTCATTTACATGAGTCAACAATGCGGTGGGCTTTGCATCCACCACAAAATGGGAGCACTCGTAGGCTTTTGGATGATGGTTTGCAAGGCCTTTTGCTACAAGTTTTCTGGATGAAAGTTCTATGATCTCTACATCATATGAGCTAAAGAAGACTCTCTTGGGCTCTCTCATATGTGTCATTTGATAAACACTTAGAAGGTTTGATGCAAGAGATGGTACATACAGAACATTGGAAAAATAACCATGCTCAAGATCTACAGTACCTTGTCCTTCGGATATGATTGTGGAGTCATCTCCCATGTGGATGGAAATGTATTTTCCAGCCTTGAAATATGAGAAGGAGACTCTTTCATCCATCATGTGGTTCAAAGATCTAGAATCTATCAAGAGTGCTTTGGACTTTGAAGTGCTTGCCATGAGGGCATGACCTCTTTCATGTTGCGGTTCTCAATCTTGCTAATCTCTCCTTCGAAAGATTTCTGGAAGATTGATGTGATTTTTATCAAGAAGATAAGTAGCTTCATAAAGTTTCTTTTTCATGCAGGCATGTTCAGGTTGGAATCCCTTCCCGCAGTATGAACACTTGACTTTTTCCTTTCCATGATGCCCTTTGCCTTTGTTCTTCTTCGAGCCGAAAGGCTCTTCATGCTGCTGGTTTTCATCTTTACTATTAGGAGCTTCGAATTTGGTTTTTGGGTTCTTCTGCTACTTTCCTTTACCTTTTAGATATTTGGGCCCCAAGACATAGAGGGCTTGATCACAGGAGGATCTGATGATACCCATCTAGAAAATATTATCATGTTTACTTGTTAGGGACTCAATGAAGGAATTGAGTGAAGGCATCTTCCATCCAGGGGTTGTGAACTTCCCCACATGGAATTTAGAGACAAACACCGAATAATCAGCTCCAATTTTGGAGAGTATGGAGAGGATGAGTTGATCATCCTCCTTCTCCACCTAAGATTGCTTCAACAGTAAGACAATGTGCTTGAACTTTGTGAAAAAATCATTTAAGGTCTCGAAATTGGAAGGCTGGAGAGACATCAACTTGTTTTCAAGCTGGTATAATCTCAAATCATCCTTTTTTCCATACAGGGTTTCCGAATTTCCTTTGGATTCTTCAATCTTGAGAGATGGAAAATAAGATCCTAGGAAATCGAGAGGCACAAGAATCCAAATGCTTCATCTTTCTTGTTCAAGAATCTAGATTTTTGTGTCATAGAAGCAGGCTCTTCTTAAGTGTCCATAGTGACCCTATCAAGTCCTCTGGCACGTAGCTGGATCTCCATGTCTCCTTTCCATGAATGGAAATTGAATGGATTTGAGATTTCTACTGAAGAAGCTATTTCAAACTACTGGAGTGAATGCTTTCACCTGTTAAAACCTGGAAATCACAACAAAAGGGGCACCGTAACGTCAGAAAGCTTGAACATTTTAGTCTTTCATCACACCCAGCATAGTTTATCAAGCAAGCTTGATTAACAATTCCTTTACTTGGGGTATTAATTGGTAAGCTTTGGCTTCTGGTGCGGTGATGGAATTTTGAGCTTTTGCTCAATTTTTCATGCAATATCTGTCAAAAACCTTGTTTTTGAGATATCTGAGCTTCATCTTGCTGTGAAATCTAATACCATATTAATTTCTCATAGTGGTCTAGGAACTGAAAACACAGTCTCACAAAGAATACAGATAAATATGCATAAAATTGGAAAAATGGTGCTACAATGGAAGTAGCAGCTATGTATAATCAATGAATAATGAATAATACAATACAATTATCATGCGGGATGCATGAATTCCAAGACAATTCAAATTCCCAAGGAATTCATTCGAATTGAATGAATGGGTGTAGCTTAAATGACTGTAAGCCACAATAAACACACTAGTTAACCAACTCATCAAGTGTCGATTGACTCAACTGAGTCCTAACTGAAGTCAAAGTGCAATGAATGACTGAGTCTAACTGAAAGTAGCTCAGACACATGTCACTGCATGCCAACCAACAAGTGGTAGTGCATCATTAACTCCAATGAACCCCGATGAGGTTAACTGAAGTCCAACTGGCCGTCAGTGGTGGTTAGAGGCACCCCTGTTGACTCTAGTTCATTAAATATTAATAAAATAATCAATATAATGAAAAAAGGCACCCTCACCACTCAGATTAACTGATTGTAACCATCATTTAGAAATTAGGTGCATTTATGACACTCAAATCACTCTCGGAGTGCTCCAGTTAGCCTCCCCAAATGAAGGAGAAGGCTTAGTTGGCCTCCTTGACTGAAGGTAAGCATGGGTGTGTGCATGATGATGTCATACAATGCTCCTCTGATGCCAATTTAGTCAATAAAACTTAGTATAGTGGTTTAACAAGTCCAAATTGACCAAATTAAGTGTGCATGGTGGGTAAATGTCTCCAACAAAAAGAACTCATTTAGAGGCCATGGAGACAGAAGAAGAAGGAAATTCAAAAACATATAAAATACGAAGAATTGAATATGAAGGAGAATTGGTAGAAGTAGTTGAGGCTGAAATTAAGAAAAATAAAAAAAATATCATAGGCCTAGCATTTGAAGTACATGAATATGAGTTTTTAGAGGTACAAGAAGCATTAAGTGATAAATTCAAATCCAAATACAGCTTGTATGACAGGTATAAGAAAGACACCGATATATCTTCAAAACAATCCTCAAAACTATACCTAGAAGTCATGAATATATCAAGAAAAGAGCTCTCATTGGTCACTATTAAGGATCATACAAGAAATACCTTAAATTTAGTAGTTGCTACTAGGAACATAATAGCTGAAATGAGATTAAATTTGAAGGCCATAACAATTTTTGATATGGTTCTCTCGCATGAACAGACTGGGGAAGTTATTTATAGTGACTTGATGAAATATACTATTAGAGTATCAAAGCTACAATGCACAATGTCCAAAATAGAACATCAACTGATATGGGAGAAGGTGGAAATCAAAGTGCACCAACAACAAATAAAGAAGCTTTAGGGAGATTTGATGACCATAGATAATGAAGCTAATAAAGGAGAGGTAACATAGAATATTCTAGCTGAGAAAGAAAACACCATCCAATTTTTAAATAATAAGTTGAGAATCCCTACAACCTAGTTAATTCAGGCTTCTAAATTATTACAATTAGAAAAAGAGAAAGAAATGCTAGCCGAGGAGCTAAATGACAGTAAGGAAAAGTTATTGAAGCTTACCGACGAGAAAAATAAATGGGAAAAAGAGAGAGGTTTATTAATTACAAAGATAGATGTTTTGAATGAAAATAAGTTGATTTTAGAAAAGGATAAGGAAGACAAAAACAAGGAAAAATAAGTACAAACAGTCCAACCTACTAAAGAAACAAATACTAAATCTATTGTACAGGCTATGCCATTGGTGAGTCTAAGAGACATAGAAATAATTGGCTTGAAAAGTTAGAATTAGAATTTGGTTGATGCAATTAAGAAGAAAGAAGAAGAGAGGAAAATATTGGAAAACAAAAATAAACAATTGATGGGTAAAAATGAGAAATTAATTAAGCAACTAAAAGGTCAGTTAGCGGTACAAGGGGCTAGATATCTCCTTTGGGATATGCTGATCTAAGAAGCCACTAAGATCATACCTTACTTAAATTTCATACATGATAAAGAGATGGTGATAAATTCTTCTAGGTAGAGTTGTACAACTGTGAAAGAGGCATTGGACAGGAAACTAGTTGACATACCTAAAAATACAATAAATTTCATTGATACTCTATTTGAAGAGGAATTAAGGATGATTGGAATCATATATATAATTACAGTCATTACTTGGGATATAAAGGTTGTAGGAAAGCATCAACACATATAAATAGTGCAAGAAAAAATTGATATAATGCTACATCAAATTAAAAATTTCAAAGCTTCATTTATGCCCTTGTTTCAGAAAGGACTACGTTCTTTTTGGGAAGAATATGGAAAAATTATGTCTCAAGATGAGTATCAAGCATTGCTAGTAAATTCTAGATGGGATCACAGAAAATTTGAAGACATGAATCAATATTTTTTAGGAAAAATCATTATTGACAAGCTAGCAGTGGATTTTGAATTGATGAACATGTTTAGAACAATTGGTGGGCAGTTTCCCCCTATATCCTATTTCGACCATGTAGAAATAAGATTAGTTTCAATAGAGATGGCCAATTTGGAGTTTCAAACTACAGATCAGTGTGTTGGTTTATAACTGTGTAGACCCGAGTTTACTTTATTGTACCAACAAAACACCTAGCTCACTAGCCCTTTCAACGATAGACCACGGAACAGCCTGAAGTCTCAGCCGAAGTGATCTTAGATGGGTAGGCTGAAGAATCACTTTTCGTCAACCAATTTCTGTAGCATTCTGGGTTCTCTTGACTCTACTTAACCAGCTAAATCTCTCTGCAAGGACTGGTTCTTTCTTCCTAGATGACTCTACTATGGGACTGGCTCTTATCACATCGCAGCTTCTAGGACGATGCGCAAACTTACTATTATGCTCAACTCTTAACCTGCGGTTTCTCACACCACAGCTCCTCCGACAGTGCAATATCGCCTTTCTATGCCACGATATTTCCTACAGTAAGAATTAATATGCTCATCAACTCTCAAGGTCCAGAGGCTTCCTTCCTGGGTATAATAGCTTAATAACCTTCATCAAGGTGTTAAACAACTTCACTTGGCCTCTATAGTCTAACGCGCTTAACATTAATCATGCTCAAGTTGCTGAACTAAATATACAGAAGTCACTTAACACTGTAACTGCTACTATTGTGAATCAAGCACTGATAAACTCATATACAGAATACTTGACACATTCAACTCACATTTAACCTTCCATGTTACTGTAAACTAAAGGATAGCATACATGCATTCATTAACTGATAAGAAACGTTCATGTAACGAATAACAGATAGAAAATAAGCATAGCACAATCATATGAAACAGTCGCACAACACACGGATTTTACGTGGTTCACTTCCAGGGAGGAAGCTACGTCCGCGGGAACTGTTTTTATATTATATCTAGAGAGAGTAACATAGTTCCGCTGCAACCTATTATGCAGCTTGAGATCTTCTGGGAAACTCCACGCACTCAGCTGGGAGCCCTTCTCTCTTAGATCTCTTCTCTTCCTATTATGCTTTCTTCTTACAATATAGTCTCTCTCTATCTCTCAATCCCTGTGGATTTTTACATTCATGATCAAGGATTCGGCTGCTGGTTACAGTAAGATAACTGTAGCTTTAACAATAGAACCAGAGCTCGACTCTTTCTCAATATCTTACACAACCGATGACCAACTAGCTCTCTAGTTGGCTAACTAGCTTATTGTCTAACTGATTATCTAACCCTTCATAATAAAAAATAAATGCTTAAATAGGTGGCTCGAAGGTCTCACCATGATACAAAACTGTGGGCCTATCCCAACAGTAACCCAAAACCCTAACTGTGACAGTCGACCTATCTTCACTTTGAACTGTCACTTACTGGTCACACTGCAGATTTCTGTAGTCTTCCACAATGTTCAACGTTGATCGTGGGTATGGGCGTCGCTTCCTCAGTCGCTCCCCTTCTATCCTTTGTATTTAATACCTCGGATCGTTGCTCCTTCTCCATTCATGAGGGTAGCTAAGCCTGAGGGTAGCTAAGCCCTCCTGTCATCGTCGCTGCCTTAAATGCAGTGGTTGAGCTCTCTTCTCGGTCGCTTCAGGTACTATTTCCTTTGACTTTCTTGTTTCAATATAGCATCTTTTCCTATAGCTGCGGGGCCCTGCTCCAACAGTCCCCTAACACTTACTTGTGGCTCATCCCCAAGGCACTAACATCTGGTTTCTCTTTTTGTAGCTTCTGCTTGGCTTCCTGCGAAGTCCTTGCGAATATCTCCCCGAGTCCTGCGACATATTTGTCCATAGCTTCGACACAGTCTTGTGCTACTTCCAGCATAACTTGAGTAATCATGGGGTCTTCTGCATTATCAATTTCACTTTTTCTTGTAGTGAACTCCTTGACCTTCTGCTCGACCGCATCGACTAGCTTTGCGATTTGTTCCTGATACGGTTGAAGCATATTATTGAATTGTATTTCTTTTTCTCACAACCACTGCACTTCCTGTTGCAAATGGTTCATCTCTGTTGTCTTCTTCATCTTTGCAAGAGATCCTAAGCTCTTGAATTCTTCCTTCATTACTGCTACTGCATTTTCTATGTTCTGGATGCTCTGCTGTAAATCCAGTCTATCTAGGAGCTCTTCTAGCTCTGACCATGTCTTCGTTGCATCAGCTAGCAATGACTCTACATCATCTATACGACACTTCATCTGTGTTGAAGTGAGTCTAAAGGCCTGTGCCCTTGCTTCCTTTTCTGCCTCAGGTGTTCCTGGTGCTCGATCCTCAAGCTCAGCAATATGTGCCTTGTGGTCTTCCTCCATATTGGCCACTATCTCTTCCAGAGCCTTTTCTCTATTTGCAATTCTTCTTACCTTCTACGTCAGTGGCAAGGAAAATTCTATGTTACACTCAGGTAAATCCAATGTGATGTTCTGCAGGACCTGACTGAGATCCTGTTCTATTTCTTTGTATACTCTCAACTCCTCTACCTTTGTCTGAAAGCTTGCGGTAAGATCTGCATTCTGTTGTATCAACTGAGTGTTTTGCTTATAAGTCGCAATCTCTCTATCCTTGAGCTCTATGACTATCTGTTGCTGGATCATCTGTAGTTGATCAACAGGGAATTGTGCCAGATTAACCTCGACAGGTTGTCTAACCTATATCTGTACATCAATCATTAAAGCAGGGAATCGGATGCTCCCTAGCGGTATCAAAACTATATTGGTGCGATCCTTTGCAACGATTTCCTCACAGAAAATCGATGGTGTTGAGCTTTCTCCTGCTATCGCCTTGACTGGATGAATCTGCATTGCGGCAGTCTTTTTAGTTAGTGCTTTCAACTCCCGAAGTTGCTTATCTATCATGCTCTGCAGCTTGTCCTGCGATGTCTGCATTACCTGAAATGAGTCCCGTATCTCCTCTTTCAATCTTGATGCGATGAGATCATAGTCATCCTCTTTTAGTGTGGTCTCTGTAGTTGGATTTGAGGCTTTGAATTTTTTCCTCTTTTGTGCCGCTGGTGGCACTTCTACTACATCTTTTCTCTTGGAACCCACCTTATCCTTTCCTTTGTCTAATGGATCTAACAGTGCGGTATCTATTGGTGTAGTTCCTGCTGTGGCATCTTCTAATGCCTTCTTCCACTCTTCATCAAAGTCTTTGATGACAACTTCTATGTCCTACACATTCATCCTTAACGAACCAATAGCCCAGTTATCTGTTCTAAACCCTTTCAACCTCAGATAGATTGTATGCTTGTCCACAATGAAATCAAGCTGATTATTATACATGTCAAAAACCTCTGTGTTGATCAGTGGTGTCTCCTGGATGACTTGCTGCAACAGCTTATAGTATTCATAGAATACTATCATGTTGATATTTTTCTTGGATGGACAATTGCTTTCCCATAAGTTTGCATACCGCGCGCCTCTGCACTCTCGGCCTCGTAGCTGTAGGAACTGGGTATGGGGAAAATCTCTCCACCCGATGAATGTACATAGTATAAGCAGCCACGAGAAATGGAAGGGGTGGCTTGGATCATCCTACACTGTCAAACATTCTTGAAGAAAAATATTTAATAAAAACAAACACCAATTAAATTGTTCACCTTCTGTGACCTACACGGCAAGGTGAATTACTGATCCTGTGACTTCTTTCAGGAGAACTTTGGTTAACAGTCTGCCTGCAAGTAGACTGGCTGTAAATCTGAGTGTATCATCGGTTAAGGCTGTGAGGTCATAAGCCCAACCTCCTCTCTGTAGCTTGTACTTGTTAGCGCTGGAAATAGTACCTGAAGCGATCCAGAAGAGAGCTCAACCACGAGAACCATTTGTTGGTTTATAACTATGTAGACCCGAGTTTACTTTATTGTATCGAAAAAACCCCTAGCTCACTGGCCCTTTTGATGACAGATCGCAGAATGTCCTGAAGTCTCACCTGAAGTGATCTTAGATGGGTAGGCTGAAGAATCACGTTTCCTCAACTAGAATCTGTAGCATCCTGGGTTCTCTTGACTCTACTTAACCAGCTAAATCTCTCTGTAAGGACTGGTTTTTTCTTCCTAGTTGACTCTACTATGGGACTAGCTCTTATCGCATCACAGCTTCTAGGACGATGCACAAACTTACTCTTATGCTCAACTCTTAACCTGCGGTATCTCACACCGCAGCTCCTTCGATAGTGCGATATCTCCTTTCTATGCCACGATATTTCCTACAGTAAGACTTAATATCCTCATCAACTCTCAAGGTCCAGAGGCTTCCTTCCTAGGTATAATAGCTCAGTAACGTTCATCAAGGTGTTAAACAACTTCACTTGGCCTCTACAATCTAACGCGTGTAACATTAATCACGCTCAACTTGCTGAACTATATATACAGAAGTCACTTAACACTATAACTGCTACTGTCATGAATCAAGCACTGATAAACTCATATACAAAATACTTGACACATTCAACTCACATTTAACCTTCTATGTTACTGTAAACTGAAGGATAGCATACATGCATTCATTAACTGATAAGTAACGTTCATGTAATGAATAACAGATAGCAAATAAGCATAGCACAATCACATGAAACAGTCGCACAATACACGGATTTTACATGGTTCACTTCCAGGGAGGAAGCTATGTCCATGGGAACTGTGTTTATATTATATATAGAGAGAGTAACACAGTTCCACTGCAACCTATTATGCAGCTTGAGATCTTCTGGGAAACTCCACGCACTCAGCTGGGAGCCCTTCTCTCTTAGATCTCTTCTCTTCCTATTATGCTTTCTTCTTACAATACTCTCTCTCTCTCTCTCTCTCTCTCTCAATCCCTGTAGATTGTTACATTCACGCTCAAGGAGTTGGCTGCTAGTTATAGTAAGATAACTACAGCTTTAACAACAGAACCAAAGCTAGACTGTTTCTCAATATCTTACACAACTGACGACCAACTAGCTCTCTAGCTAGCTAACTAGCTTACTGTCTAACTGATTATCTAACCCTTCATAATACAAAATACATGCTTAAATAGGTGGCCCGAAGGTCTCACCATGATACAAAACTGTGGGCCTATCCCAACAGTAACCTAAAACCCTAACTGTGACAGTTGGCCTATCTATACTTTGAACTGCCACTTACTGGTCACACTGCAGCTTTCTGCAGTCTGACACGATGTCCGGCACTGATCGTGGGTATGGGTGTCTCTTCCTCAGTCGCTCCCCTTCTGTCCTTTGTCTTTAATACCTCAGCTCATTGCTCCTTCTCCATTCATGAGGGTAGCTGAGCCCTCCTGTCGTCGTCGCTGCCTTAAATGCAGTGGTTGAGATCTCTTCTCATCCGCTTCAGGTACTATTTCCTTTGAATTTCTTGTTCCGATATAGCAACTTTTCCTATAGCTGCGCGGCACTAATCCAACACAGTGGAAGAAAATAGAGAAATTTGGCAAGATGAAATATAAACTACATCAGCAAAGATTTCATATTAAGGCCAGAGTCACGTAGAAGACCAATTTTGTTTTGAAATAATGTAATAAAGATTAGTTTATGAGAAGATAGTTGACAGATGTAATACGGAAGTAACACATGCCTATTTTTAGTGTGTAATAATTTATTAGTTGAAGGATCATTTTTGTTGTATTTAAGCACTACTTTGAAATGTAATGAGGTTTGGAACCCGAGAGAAATATCTGATTTTTGGAAGAGAGCATCAAGTTTAATAAACTTTATTATAGAGCAGAAGGTTTTCTATCAGATATCATTGTGTTATTCATTTTATAGTCTATACTTTCTTTCCTTTATGTGAATGTGTTTCTTGTTTGTCAAGTTCCATTTTGTTATGTTTTCATGCTTGGAAAAGTGTATATTGAATCAGAATTTGTAGGTTTATGCTATGCTTATTTGATTTCAAGCATCCGCAAGATTTTTCCACTAAATTTAGTATTGGATTCATCTCTAGATGCCCATATTAATGGATTGTTTCTTATTTTTCCTTATCACCTGAAAACCAACATTTTGACTGTAAAAGAATGGCTTCCGTGCCTCTGTCAAGAATTCCATTTCAAATCACAGTCATTAATTATTTTTCACATTTAACTCCATTCCCAATGACCACTTGTTTAAGACATTATTCCCATTAAAATTCATTTCTTTTTAAATATATATGGCCTTTGTAATTAGCTATTGATAGATCCCTCTATGGTAGGAACAGATCCATCTTTCCTCCTAAAGGGTGGTTTTGTGGTTACCTTGGAATTATCCTCCAACAACAAGGGATAAAATTTGAGCTCTAACATTTTGGTGTCATTGCCGAGGAGCAAGAGTTCAAATATTCCATGGGAAGAATGACAATATTTTTCAAGAAACTAGGATTCATGTGGGAAAACATGAATTCTTTCATCTAAAGTTGGTTGTGTTTTTTCCCTAGCGACTCCACATTAAGTTTCAAGAAGGTGTTTCAAAGACGAAATCTCAGCTTTTAGGAGAGGGCATACTAGAGGTAACCCTAATTTTGAACCTGTAAAGAGTGTGGAATATCTAAAAATTTTAATTAGGAAAAGAAGAGGAAAGGAACAAGAAGTTACTTATCAAATAGAAAGATCATTTTCTCAAACTCAAGAAGGAATTCTTAGCTTTTAAGATTTTTATTTGGAAACAAAGTTTGAACAATATTTTTTAAGGTCTAAGTCTGAATCATATATAAAACAAGTTGCAATGAATCCAAATAGACTTAAGTCTTATATTCTAGATTCACATTGACAAAATATCCAGAACACTGTAAAAATAGAATAAATAAATCCAATAATCAAACTCTTGAACCACTAGTTTCTAGTCTTGTTCAAAATCCTCTTGTTACTCAAAACCCTCCTAGATCCATGAATGCTATGTTTTCTTGACTTGCATTTCCTGTTGTTTTACATGACCTTGCACATAATTACTCTCAGAGGATTACATTATTTGATGGGGAGGGAAATTTTACATCCAGGCAGCATATGGATATTTTTGATGATTTCATTGGCTGATAAGAGATGGATTATGATGATCCAAAAATGAGATTTTTTGCTCAAATTTCATCATGGGAAGAAAATAGGTGGTTTATATATATTCATGCAAGATCTATTGCTACTTTTTAGGCTTTTCAAACTCTTTTTGTACATCGGTTGGAAGATAAGAAAATTACTTTTCAAATCTTATCCCAATACAACAAATTAAAGAAGGGGAATTTTGAGCATGTGCATGACTTTTCAAGCATATTTATGAGGGTTCACAATTCAATACCAGCTGATATTAAACCCCTTGTAGGATTTGCAAAGTTACACTAAACCAATGCATTTGATAATGATTTTTCTTTGTTATTGAGAGAGAGAAAATATGCCAATATTCTTGATATGTTTAAATATGCTTTGGACGTAGAATCAAACTTAATGGCTTCTGGAAAAATGAAACAAAGAGTGGAGGTAGATAGGAGAAAAAACGGGGAATAAAAACAACCCTCCACTTCTTCGTCTCCAGATGAAAATTTTGATATAATGATGAAAACTATGGAAAGGTTGATGGATAGATTAGCATTTGATAATAGGCCTCTAAATAGAGATCAAATTTAATAACAAATAAGAAATCCTAAATTTAGGAGACCTCTTCCCCCTCATATTAGCAAAGAGAGAAATGAAATCCAAGGAATGCTAAGGATCAATGGATAAGGACACCTTTTCGAGAGAATTTTGTGGAAGAAGAAGAAGAAGGAAATGATCCTATGGATGATCATATAGACCATTTTGATGATTTGGATTCTGAATCTTACCCTACAAAAGAAGAGAATAATTTGTTTGCTCAGGAAGACGAATCTAATAATTTTGAGTTAGAGACAAATCAGTATAGATATAAAAATGTTGTGAACGATTTCCAGATAAAAGGGACATATCAAAGGAAAACAAAAGAGAAATACAAATAAAAAACGATAGAATAGTCTCCTCTTTCAATCTGCAGAATGAAATATCCAATATAAAAATATCCATCCCTTTTAATTATTTGTTGAAGAAAAATGAATATAGAGAAGAGATTACCATAATGGTCGAAGCAGATGGAGAATGCCAACCTGACACTTTAGAGTTGACAAATGATTCCCGAACTATATTTATTGGCCCCAGAAAATAAGATATTGATGAAGAAGACGCCCCACCTTTTTATGTTAGTTTCAATGTTCATGACATGATTCTACATAAAGCCATGTTGGATTTTGGTGCATCACACAATCCTGATGCCAAGAGTGGTGGCTGAGAGTATGGGATTAGATATCATGAGACCTTATAAAGGTTTGTTCTCTTTTGATTCCAGAAGGTTTAAGTGTTTAGGGCTCATCAAATATTTGGTAGTTACTCTTGCACAAATTCTTGCAAAGATATTTATTATGGATATAGTGGTGGTTGATATTCATCCTAAGTTTAGTATGCTTCTATATAGGTCTTGGGCCTCAAAATTGAAAGGAGCCTTACAAATGGATATGTCTTATGCAACAATTCCCTTATTTGGTCAACATAGAAGATTATACAGAGTAAATATATTAGAATATGTAGTAATTAGTCAAGAGAATCCATATAATCGCCCTATTATGTTGTTGATAACGATGTCAGGTATTCAATTTTCTATAATGATTTCCATTTTGAAGAGAATTTTCCTACTGAAGAAGACCTACCAATAGTAACCGAACTGAAGGAATACCAAGAATTTGCTAAAAGACAGGAGGCCTTGGAATAGAAACAAAGATATGGAGTATGGTCTATGTACTTTGATGGATCGATAAGTAAGGAAGGAGCTGGAGCAGGTGTCTCCATAATTTCTCTAGACAGACATTTTAAGGTGTATTCTTTCAAATTAACATTTGAATGTACAAATAATATTGCAGAAGATGAGGCTTTGTTAGTAGGATTAAATGAATTGAATGAAGTAAAAAAGAATAATATATGTCTATGGGGAATCATAATTAGTTATAAATCAGGTGAATGAAATTTACCAGATTGAGAATCCTAGAATGAGAGATTACAAAACTGAAGTTTGGGATATGCTTGGCAATTTTTTCGGTGAACATAGAGTGACGGTAATTCCAAGAATTGAAAACGGAATAGTTGAATATTTAGCCACTACTGCTGGAAACTTTAAGATCCCCATCTATTCAAATAAAAAGTATAAAATTAAAGTTGTAAATAGACGTTCCATCCCTGACAATTCTAAATATTGGCAATGTTGGAGTATCGATACAACCTCCACATGGTATAACCTCCATGCCTTTGGGAATATAAAACAAGTGGACTAACTGCCACTATTGGTGATAGGGCCTTGTGATAGGTTTCAAATGTTCATCAACATCTGCAGGTTTTGGTGTAACGACAAACCTTACATGGTATTAGAGCATAGGTCTCAGGTTTAGTTCCCCTGAGCTATGCCAGAGGCAGGGTGTTGGAGTATCGGTACAACCTCCACATGGTATAACCGTCGCACCTCTAGGAATATAAAACAAGTTGAATAACTACCACTCATGGTGATAGGGCCTTGTGCTAGGTTCCAAATGTTCATCAACATCTGCAAGTTTTGGTGTAACAGAAAACCTTACAGGAAAGTGTTTGAAGATGATTTGAAGATAAAGAGATTTTTAGAAATGTGTAATGAGTTTTCCAATTCATTTATTGATAAAGAAAATTAGAATTTGGAAAATGTTTCAGATGATGATAATTTTTTAGAAGCGGATGAGGGATAGAAAAATATAAAAAATAGGATTGGAGGTAAGGATATTATTCAGATGAAGAGTAATTTTATCCGAAAAGGCCTCTTACCCTTACACAATTTATTTGATCATAATGATGTGGCTAAAAACCATGCAGTACAACCTGATGAAGAAGACATTCAAGATCATAACATTGGTATAGAAGAACATCCGAGGTTAATAAAATTTTCAAAGAAATTGCCTACAAATGAGAAAGAAAAATATATTGGTTTAATGAAGAAATTTTTTGATGTTTTTCTTAGAGCTATGAGGATTTAAAGGAGCATGATACTTCCTATTACTGCCGCAACCTTTTCCCCGACTTCATTTTTTTTCACTTAAATTCTGGGACCCCTCCTTATCTTGATTGACTTGAATCTAGGGGTGAAATTTTGTCGTCTTTGAGTATCTTTGCTTCAAAGTTGAGTGTTTCGTCTTGATTGGGTGGTTTCGTTCAGTTCAATGTGAGTCGTGAGATCGGTGTTAACACTTTTAAGAGTGTGAAGGTTTACCTTAGCGAAGTTTTGGTTTTTTGGCCTCATTTAAGCCTTAGCGCTGTAGTTCTTCCCTTTGGATCGGGCCTCTTTCTGAAGTTGCCGAGCCTCCTATCACCCGCCGTTGTGGCTCCCTGACCAAACCTTCCACCCGACTGAGGTTTCACCCGACACCCGATTCGCTGTGTAAATCGCTGGCTGTAGTTTTTGGTTCGCTCGTCGTTGCGGCCAGAGGGTAGGAGTTGACCCCCGATCCCCTTGTCACCCGACATCCGACTTATTGACTGCCACCCGAACCTTTTCCTTTACCTCGTCGCCCATCACTGACTCGCGTCCCGTCCGCCGTTGCGGGTGACCGAACCTTCCAGCTTCCGACCCACTTCCCGCCACCACCCGATCACCTACGACGCCCGTGCTTCCGCTCCCCCTCTTCTGGAACTCCTCCGCCGTTGCGGCTCCTGGAGCCTTCTCCCATCTGGTGTAAGAACCTTGTCTCATCTGATCTAAGAACTGCCCGACTACCGACTTACCTTTTCGTTGCCGTCCCGAGCCTCCGCGTTCCCTCATCCGGATGAACTAGGCTAGCTCGTTGTGAATATATCATTATAATTTTAAAATTATGGATGCCTAATGTTTGAATTCAATGGATAATGCACCAAGTTTGTATGCAGAGATCATCTCATGAATTGCTGAAGCAGAGCATCGCGCCGGAAAGGACAACGTGAACGAATGACCAAGGCGCCGATGGAACATTTTCTTTTTAGCGTTTACTGTCAGAAAATAAACACCTGTGGAAATGATGGAGAAGGTGAAACGACCAGGAAAGAAACTGAATCGTCAAGGGCATTGAAAGGACGCATTGAGGGAACCCAGAGGGGGGAGGTTGTAGTTTAAATAATGGGAAGCTCGATGAAAGAAGGGATTTTTTCCCTTAGAAAATTTGGTAATGGTTGACTTGTAAGAGGAACTATTTCGTTTTGCATAGTGAACTGCAATTTTGTCTACTGGAAAGAGCAAAGAAGTGAAATGTACCAATGCTATTCAATGAATAATGCTGAAGAAGAACTATTTTGTGTTCAGCTGTATTTCATGCGCTGTAAGGATACTTGATGTTT
>LPNX010505580.1:0-66380 GCA_001517045.1 Pseudotsuga menziesii
TAAGGGTACAGGGGCAGAGGACCCAGAGCAGCATTGGTTTCTATGTGAAGCCGTGTGGACCATTAAAGCAATCAATGATGATAATAGTAAACTTGTACAGTTTGTCACCACACTGAGAGAACGAGCCTTAACATGGTATATGAAGTATACCTCAGCGGTACCTAGAACACTTGTCTAGGTCAGGACCGCCATGATTAAAGAGTTTAAGAAACCTAAGTCTGAGTCACAGTGCATTACAGAGCTCAAAGACATCAAACAGTTACCTACAGAGTCAGTGTGGGACTTTGATCAGAAATTTAAAGCCCTTATAGACCAAGTCAGCTTTGAGTTTGCGCCGGAGCAGCATAAGGAATGGTTTATTGCAGCGTTGCTCCCTCACATCAGACTACCATCAATGTAGCAGAAACTCCAGACGCAGGACGACGCGTTGGAGATGGTGATGAAACTAGAGGCTTCACCTCTAGCTGAAACTAGCACAGGTATGACAAATCTGTAAAACCAGCTGGCTAATCTCACGATACAGATGCATGAACTTAAGAAAGGGAAAGAGGTTGTGCAAGACATATGGTGCGTAAAGTGTAAAGCACAAGGCCATACTAAAGATAATTGTCCAGTCTTTGTAGAATATATAGCAACCGGGGCTCCTAACCCCTTACCACAGACCCACGGGCCGTGGTGTGAAATATGCAAGACACGAGGACATCTACCTCACCAGTGCCCTCTACTTCAGAAGTACGTGCAGACACCTAAGAACTTATATTGCATCTTCTGTAAGTTCGTAGGACATGATGAACACGATTGCCGAGCTTATGACCTCATGGTCGGGAGCAAGCAAGACTTGTACAGAGTCCAATCAGAAACACAGGGTCCAGCAGCAGGACCACAGCATGATCCGACTTATGTTGGCCGTGGAGGAGGATTTAGAGGACGAGGAGGATTCAGAGGCTTTGGCCGTGGTCGCGGACCAGTCACTTGTTACAACTGTGGAGTTGTGGGACATTATGCTAGGGACTGTCAGAGCCCTACCACCACATGTAACTATTGCAAATCTTACGATCACGCTATAGAAGACTGTCCTACCTTGATAGCTAAGATCAGAGAACCTAAGCCAGCAGTACACCAGAACATCCAGTTTATTGCTGCTGAGCAGAAAGAACCAGAACTAAGAGTCAACATAGTGACTCGCAGGGGTGCTTCCACCAACGAGACATCGCAGGTTACTGAAAAGACCACAGGTCAGGAGTGGGTGCGTAAAGCTCCTAACAAAGCAACACCACTTGACCTACAGAAGAATAAACAGACATTTCAGGAAGCTAAGACTTTCTTTGATGACTCGATGCAATCAGGATCGTAGGTACCGCCGTCTAGGGGCGTACCGTAGCAAGCACCTTGTGGCGTTAGCCCTGACCAGACATCGCAGGCTACCACATTGGGCGCTTGCGACGAAGATGAGTTGGCAGGAAGTGTACAATCCTTCCTGCGGAGTTGTTTAAAACTCGTGAGAAATGAGCAAGCTATTGGAGAACTTCAGCGCATCATAGATCAGTGTCAGCCATCTTCTTCCGTGAGCAGTGCACATCGTGCTGTTCATAATATTATGGGACATACAAGAACAGGAAGAGAGATGCGACTCACAGCACAGGTTGGAGAATTTGAAATGAACGAGGTGATCATAGATCTGGGATCAGAGGTAAATGTTCTGACTAAGCAGACATGGGAACAGATGGGTAGCCCTAAGTTAGTCAGATCGTCTATCCATCTGCGATTAGCTAATCAACAGCGGGTATCACCCCTGGGTCGATTATTGCAGGTGCCAATTGACATTGACGGAGTTCGCAGCTCTGCGGACTTTGAAGTTATAGAAATTATTGGCGATAGTAGACCATATCCAGCACTGCTAGGCATTGATTGGGCGATCGGTAACATGGCCGTTATCGACTTAAAGAGAAGACAAATGACCTTTGAGGACGCGCAGATCCGGGTCATCGCACCGTTAGATCCTCTTCAGGGTCCTAGATACATTGAACCTATCCGAGCAGAGGAAGAGGCACGTAACATGGACAGTCTCTATCAGATGATTGTGAACCAGAGCGACTACATCAATCCAACCGCAGAAGGGAACATTAGTTGGCGATGCGACAACTCATGCGCATCGGATTCGGATGTTGGTCTAGAGAACTGGCAGAACAGACTTTACGAAGTCTCAGTGCGCAGATGTGCATATATGACTAAGTCACTGCGATGGATTGGCGCAGAGGTCAACGAGATTCCATCATATCATGGTCTAACAGATGTCCAGGACTTTCTCACGCAGTTTGAACAACAAATTCCTCACGAACAGAGGATCGCAGCTATGGACCTTGCAGTACGAGCCACACCTGCAAGATGGTGGTATGCACATAAAGAGAATATCGCATCATGGGATGATCTTAAGAGATTGATGGCGATCAGATTCTCTACCGACAGAGAATATATCCAGCAGAGATACACAGGAGAAAGTGACCCCAGGCAACATATTCAGACATGCGAACAGAATTGGTCGGACATTCCCGAGGATGAATGGGTTCACCAATTCATTCACATTTTGGACCCAGTTCCACGAAACTGGTACACAGAGACTGAATCGCGCAAGGGAACAACTACATGGACACTTCTAATAGACAGGTTTCTACTCACCTTCGCTTTTGAATCTGAGTATCCAAGTGTTGATCAGGCCCTAGAGGTAATAAAGGTTAAGATATTTGAGGGTTGTACCCTATCAGTACATACTCAACCTGAGTGGGCCATCCAGTTAGAAGATGCGCTTGAGTGTTACAATTTTGCATCAGAACCAGAGGAGGAGGATGAGGATCCTCGCAACATCAACATTCCGGAGTCGGAAGGGACTCGCGATGTTGATGGACCGAAGCTACAGATTCCAGCAATTACAGAGCCGATCAAGATTAAAAAGATCAATATTGGCACAGACACAGAACCAAAGTTTGCCTCTATTGGAGACTATTGGACCGATGAAACAGTTGGACAGATTGTAGACTTGTTACATGACTATCAGGACCTATTTCCCACCAAGTTCACAGAGATGAAGGGAATTGTCGGAGACCTGGGAGTAATGAGGATACCATTGAAAGAGGATGCTAGACCAGTCAAGCAGCGTCCATATAGATTAAATCCACGCCACAAAGAAAAAGTTAAGGATGAGATCGATAAGATGCTAGCAACAGGCATCATTGAGGTCGTAGAAGAGAGCAAATGGGTTAGTCCCATGGTCGTGCAAGAGAAGAAAACCAATGGAGATATCAGGATCTGTGTCGACTTACGTAAACTCAACGACGCATCGCTTCATGATCCATTCGCGACACTTTTCACTGATGAAGTACTAGACAATGTGGGAGGACATGAGGTCTACTCCTTCACTGATGGCTTTTCAGGCTATCACCAGATCAGAATCCACTCAGAAGATCGACACAAGACCATGTTTGCAACAGAATGGGGCTCATTCCAGTATACGGTAATGCTCTTTGGTCTTAAGAATGCACTAGCTATCTTTTCTAGAGTAGTAGTTGCTGTATTTAAAGAATACATCCATAAATTCCTAGAAGTTTATTTTGATGACTGGACTGTATTTGGATTAATTGACAAGCACATAGGAGATTTAAGACTGATTTTAGAGAAATGTAGGCAGTACCAGATTTCTCTGAACTTGAAAAAATGTATATTCTGTGCGCCAATTGGTTTTTTGTTGGGTCACATTGTTTGCAGGCAAGGCTTGATGGTAGATCCCGCAAAGATTGCCATCATTGTAAATCTTCCAGCACCCAACTCAGTCAAACAATTGAGAACAGTACTTGGTCATACCGGGTACTACAGAAAATTCATCAAGGGATACGCAAATATTACAGCACTGATGGAAAAACTGTTAAAGAAAGATGTAAAATTTCTATGGAACGAGGAATACCAGCAGAGTCTAAACACACTTAAAGAGAAGATGGTTACAACACCCATCTTAGTATTCCCAGACTGGACTAAGCCGTTTCATGTACATGTGGATGCATCTGGCATCGCACTAGGGGTTGTTTTAACGCAACCAGGAGGAGGAGGTATCGATCATCCTATCGTATACTCTAGCAGAAAGTTGTCGACAGCAGAAAAGAACTACACCACGACAGAAAGAGAAGGCTTAGCTATGGTGTACGCGCTACAAAAGTTCAGGCACTACTTGTTGGGTGCCTCGTTCAAGATGTTTACTGACCATTCCGCATTGAAGTATCTGGTCAATAAGCTAGTGCTAGGGGGAAGAATCTGCAGATGGTTACTCCTCTTTCAGGAGTATGATTTTGAAATCATTGTCAAACCAGGAAGATTGAATGCTGGACCTGATCATCTGTCGCGAATAGACTCAGGAGAAGAGCCAAGTAATCTAGAGGACAATTTGCCAGATGCGCAATTGTTCTCTATTCAGATCGCAGATGAGTACTATGTTGATATCATTCACTTTCTCACTACAGGAAGGGCACCTGAGGAGTTTACCAAGCATCAAAAGAGGCAGTTGGTTGTTAAAGCAGCAGACTTCACCCTGATCGCAGGACAGTTATATAAGTTAGGTCCAGATGAAGTCCTGCGCAGATGTGTGATGCCGCATGAAAAAGAGGCTATTATCAGAGAAGCACATTCAGGAACCGCAGGAGGTCATTTCGTAGGAAAGCCGACTGTGCAGAAAATCCAGACCGCAGGATTATGGTGGCCCACGTTACACAAAGACACTAAGGACTTTTGCAGATGCTGCGATATTTGCCAGAGGGTAGGAAAACCTTCACGACGAGATGAAATGCCGCTGCGACCGCAGATTACGTTGCGCGCATTTGACAAGTGGGCTATAGACTTTGTGGGTCCTATCAACCCATCGGGAAAACGAACTGGTGCGAGATATATCATCACGGGAACAGAGTACCTCACCAGGTGGGCAGAGGCCAAAGCAGTAAGAAATTGTGATGCTGCTACAGTCGCACAGTTCATTTTTGAAAACATCATCACTAGATTTGGATGCCCAGTAATTTTGATGAGTGATCAAGGCACACACTTCTTGAATCGCACCATTGATGCCTTGACGGAAGAATTCCAGACACAGCACCATAAGAGCACCCCCTACCACCCGCAAGCTAATGGTACGGTGGAGGCCTTTAACAAGATTTTAGAAAATGCTCTTACTAAGATATGCAACAGCCAAAGGAATGATTGGGACCTCAGGGTTAACGCTGTATTATGGGCATATAGGACTACATGCAAGAAACTTACAGGACACACACCTTTCAGCTTGGTGTATGGACAAGAGGCTGTCATGCCTATGGAGTATATTCTTCCCAATTTAAGAATTGCTCAGATCACTGGAATGACTGATACAGACATGGTGCAGGAAAGGTTAGCACAGCTGCTTGCCTTAGAGGAAGACAGATTCATCGCCGGATTCCATCAGAAAGTGCAGAAGGCACGAGGAAAAGCTTGGCATGACAGGCACATTAAGAGTAAGACTCTTCAGATCGGAGACCTAGTACTCCTCTATGACAGTGAATTTATTAAGTTTCCAGGGAAGTTCAAGACGCATTGGTTGGGGCCATATCAGATACAGCAAGTTACAGAGGGAGGAGCCGTTCAGCTCAGCAAACTGAATGGGGAGCTTCTTCCCATGATGAACAATGGCAGTAGGCTTAAGCTTTATAGTGACAGCCACTCCACCTATCAGCCTTAACTCAGAAGTGAAACGGTGCAGATGTCTAGTGTAGTTGAAAGGAGGCATTGCACCGGGAATTAGTCTACACCGGCAGGTATTCTAAGTATAAGGAATCGCATAAGGACGGTTCATTCAAAAAAAGAAAAAAAACAAAAAAAAAACGCGTAAGTTAGTGTTGAGCAAGTGATGCGGTGTGGCATCGCAGCAGCTCGATGTTTCTCCGTGCCACGTATTCAGTTTTTGTAACGAGACAGAGGGCTAGTCAAGTCGTCTTCTGACAGGCAGTTAATGAGGAAATGACCAGTATACCTTACCGTAGATTTGGGCAGCAGCATAATCAATTATCCAGATTTGGCAAATCTTCGACGAGACTGGCGATTGCATACACACGCTTCGAGGGAAATTGATCGGATTTCAGCATTTATTGAGGATCGGGATGATGGGTGTGGTCTCGTCCAAGCAATTAATACGATCGACGGGTTCAGTCTAGATGACCGTTGCGTCCGGGATTATCACCTACGTATAAAAGCATAAATTATTCATTTGGGAGGGTTACTTTTGCAAAGAGCCGAGAGCTATAGAGTGCATTGTTAAGTTTTCCCCTGCCCAGAGCTAAGTTCGTTACAGAGTACTGTGATTTCCAGAGATTGCAGCCATTGCCAATCCTAAGTATTACACTGAGTGGGTTCTGTCTGAGGATGAACCTTTAGAAGCGGTTTTGGAAAGATTCGAGTGTGGAGGCCTTACAGCTGCTATGACCACACCAAGTTCATCACAAACCGGACAGATGCCAAGGATGAGGAGCCAAACTCACATAAGAGAAGAATCCAGTTCGGAGCTGGAGGAAGAAGTTCATAATGCAACAGATTACATCATGCCACGAGTTGACGACGCACCAGAGGTAAAAATTCCCAAGAGTGGTAAGTTTCCTGTTCCTATACCACAGATTGATTCTCGAGTAAAGGAGGATGGAGACCTAGTAGGATATGCCCCTGTTGCTAAATTTGTAGATTATAACCTAGGCGATAGTAATACCCTCAGTTCAGGCCATACCAGTATCTTACGATTCAGAAGAACCCAAGGATAGGTGCAGATGAATATGTTCCCATGGCACATGTTCAGATTCTTGAGCGCTCAGGCCTGCTCAATCTGTTGAGAATACCACATTTTGGACGAGGCGCAGATGTTAATAGCGTGGTGCGCATCCTACTTTCATGCGTACATGGGGGTTACCTCTGGCTTGGTCACAAGGTCGACCTGATACACCGTATCACCGGGTTGTCCAAGACTGGTCAAGACCCGAAGACAAATATAACAGGAAAGACCAAGGATTCCAAGCTATCACCAGCCCTAGTCGCCAAGTATAAACTACAACGAGGAGGTCGAGCTTACGACATTGCAAGCTTAACAGACAATACACTCAAATTTACAGCTAGTCTGCTTGCAGGCAGACTGTTAACCAAGGTTCGCCCCAAGGAAGTTACAAGATCAGTAATTAACCTGGCCATACAAGTTGCAGAGGGGGAACAATTCAATTGGTCTTTATTTTTGTTAAATATGTTTCAGCAAGATTGTTTGCAAGCTTAGGATGAGGCAACCCACCCATTCCATTTCTCGTGGTTGCTAATACTCTGTGCATTCGTCGGATGGAAGGAGCCACCCCATACTCAATTTCGACAGCTAGCGAGTGGAGAGCCCAGAGGTACGCGCTACACAAACTTATGGGAGACTAACAGCCCCGCCAAGAAAAAGGTCAATGCGATAGTATTCTATGAGTACTATAGGCTGCTGAGGAACGTCATCGAAGAAACACCACGGATCAGAAAGGAGATCGTGGACATATATGATATTGAGGGTGTCATCAAGGACTTTAATGACGACTGGAAGTAAGCGTTAAAAGATACCACACCCCTACCATCAGGTACCGCACAGATAGACCCATCGGACAAAGGCAAGGACAAAGTGGAGACCCAGATGCAAGATGCAGCACAAGTGTCACTACTAGGACAAAAGAGGAAAGATCCACCACAAGTGCCACCAGAGACACAGACGATGAAGGATGGAGAACAAGGGACACCAGAGTCACAGACGACGAAAGATGGAGAAGAAGAGATACCAGAGGCACAGAAGAAGAAAAAGCACAAAGCCACAAAACCACCTTCGAAGACTGCACTGACAGAAGATGATTATGAACTCATTGCCACAAGAATGCATGACACGTTTAAGGACTCATTTGAGGCGATGCAGACATCGCAGGCAAAGATACAGAGCGCGGTAGAAAAGCAGCTTCTGGACTTAAAAGCAATTACTGAGAAGACTGCCATGATACAGGTCTCGCCAGTAAAGGTGACCGCAGGAGAAAGTTCAACATAGTCGATTTCCCGCGAGGAAATCTTTGCAACAGATCGCATCAATACAGTTTTGATACCACTAGGGAGCATTCGATTCCTTGCGTCAATGAAGGATGTACCAATGCAGATTAGGCAACCTGTCGAGGTTAACCTCGCAGAGTTCCACATTGATCAGTTACAGATGATCTAGCAGCAGCTAAGCGCAGAGCTCAGAGGTAGAGAGCTCGCCACTTATAAACAGAATACACAACTGAAACAACAGAATGCAGCACTCACCACCAGCTATCAGAAAAAGGCAGACGAATTAAGAACATATGAAGAAAGAGAACAGGATCTCTCTCAAGTCTTACAGAGCATCGCATTGGAGTTACCCCAATGTAATATTGAGTTCGCCTTGCCTATCCCGCAGAAGGTAAAACGAGTTGTAGACAAAGCAAAGGCTCTGGAGGAAAAACTAACCAGCATGGAAGAAACAGTGGCCAAGATGGAGGAAGACCACAAAGCGCAGATTGCTGAGCTTGAGGCTAGACCACCGGGCACCCCCCAGGCAGACAAGGAAGCCAGAGTAGAGGCCTTCCGACTCACCTCCGCGGAGATGAAATCTCGCATAGACGATGCAATGTCGGTGCTAGCAGATGCGACGAACACATGGTCGAAGTTAGATGAGCCTCCCGAGAAAGTAGAAATCCAGCAAAGTATTAAGCAGATAGAGAATACCACAGCAGCAATGAAGGAAGAAATCAAGAGCTTAGCAGCTCTTCAGAAGATGAGAAAGACGACGGAGATGAACTGCTTGCAGCAGGAAGCGCAGCGGTTGAGAGCAAAGGAGATACACATCAATGACCTGCTTCAACCATATCAGGAACAAATCACAGAGCTAGTCGATGCGGTTGAGTAGAAAGTGGGGGAGTTCACTGCCACCAGAAATGAAATTGAGGCAGCAGAAGACTCAGGTATTAGTCAAGCTATGCTTGACTCGGCACAAGAGCGTGTTGCAGCTATGGAGAACGAAGTCGCAGGACTTCGAGACAAGCTTCAGCGCACTTTGCAGGAAGCCAAGGAGAAGCTACAGTAGGAGAAGCCTGTTGGTAGTGGCTCGGGGACGAGCCACAAGTAAGTGTTAGGGGACTGTTGGAGCAGAGTCCCGCAGCTACAGGAAAAGCTGCCATTTTGGCGGATAGACAGTTTGGTGAAGACGAAGAGATAAGGTGAAGCTACGACGCCGTAGCATGTTTCTAGCTGCAGAGCAGAGCCGGAAACCGTGACTGTTGGAACAGAGAAGTCAAGGAAGACGACAGTACCTGAGCGGCTGAGAAGAGAGAGCTCAACCACTGCATTGAAGGCAGCGGGGAAAACAGGAGGGCTCAGCTACCCTCATAAAGAAAAAGGAGCAACGAGGCCGAGGTATTGAAGACGAAGGACAGAAGAAGGGAAACGATGCATAGTACCCATGGTCAGCGCCGGGAAGCATGGAAGACTGCAGAGAGCAGTGGTGTGACGGAAAGTGGCTACCCCAAGTACAGATATGCCGACTGTCACTAGTTAGGGTTTGGGTTACTGTTGGGATAGGCACATAGTGTTGTAATGGCGAGACCTTTGGGCCGCCTATAAAGGGATATATTTTGTATTGAAAAAGGTTAGCTAGATTAGCCATTGGGTCTGTCAGCTCACAGTTACCTTGTATTGTAATAGAGTTAAGCTCTGGTTCTATTATCAGCAGTAGTTATCTTACTGTAACCAGTAGCTAGCTCCTTGAAAGTGTATGTAGAGAGAGAGAGAGTGAGTGAGAGCATATTGTAAGAAGGCAATATAGGGATAGAGAAGAGATCTAGGAGAGAAGGGCTCCAGGCAGAGTGCGGAGTTGCCCAGAAGATCTCTAGCTGCATATGCGGTGCAGCAGAACTGTGTACCTCTCTCAAGTTATAATATAGAAGCACAGTTCTGTGGACGTAACTTCCACCCTGGAAGTGAACCACGTAAAATCAGAGTGTTATGTGTTTGATTCATGTGATTGTATTTACTTGTTATATCTGTCATTCATTACATGAACTTTGCTTACAGTAAATGTATGTGTATGTTATTCAGTTCACAGCATATTGCAAGGATAAATGCAAGTTGAAGTCTTTAAGTATTTTGTATAAGAGTGTCTAAGTTTCACCTAAGACAGTTAAGAGTCGCAGTATAAAACAGCCTTGTGTATCGAGTCCTGTGAATTGAACACAAGTAACGCTAGGTGCGCTGAGTCGCAGCAGTAGGATATCGCAGGAAGGCGATATCGCACCATCAGAGGAGTTGTGGTGCGCTGCGATTAAGGATCGAGCGGAGGAAAGCGATACGGAGGAAAGAGCGGTCTCGCGAGCTAAGAAGAGCTGCGAGACGCACACAGGACGCCATACAGAACTTGGTTGAGACACTTGAGTCCTTGGCCAACCCATTAGGATCACTTCGGGTGAGACTTCAGGCCGCTCCGCGGTCTGTCGCCGAAAGGGCCAGTGAGCTAGGGGTGTTGTTGGTTCATTATAGTAAACCCGGGTCTGCCCAGACGACCAACAATCCCACACAAGCCATTTTCCTACACTTGCGCACTCCTTGACCTACACATTCAACACTCCATTCTTCCCCATCGTACTACTCCTCAACGCGACCTCCATTCGCTCCTTCTAGGCTCTCCCTCTGCCTGCCGCACTCCCCTCCCCACTTGTGCCACCACACATCCTCCTGCGTCCCCGCTCCACCTCCTCCCGCGCTCGCCCTCTGCCTGTCACACTCCACCCGTTCCCACCCCCGTTCCTGCCATCGTCCACGCTTGCACCACAACCCTATCCTCCTCGCCATCGCTACCCCCACGCTGTCTGCTCCATACACCTACGCCTACCCCACTCCTGTCTTCATCCACAACCTCCATGTGGCTGCAATCATACACTCTACAACCCGCAATTTGACCAATCGACACTCCCCTGACACGCATCCTTCATTCCCCTGCGTCCTTCATTCATTTGCATAAACAACAAATACAATTTTAATAAAAATTAAATATTATATATAATATTATTATTATAATAATATTTATTTTATTAAAAAAATCATTACCCAACCTTAAAAAATAAAAAATATAATATAATAATATTATTTTATAATTATCTAATAATCATATTTTTATTTTTTTCACTATATATAAGTCAAAATTGGGTCCAAATACACACTCTCGCATACTAGGACCAAAGCCATGATGGAATTAAATTACCAAATTGAGAAATTGGAGAAGGACATCAAGGCCCTCGTCGCCAACCCAAAAAGCTGGAAGGAAGAAATGAAAAATAACAATGCAACACTTAAGAAATAAATCAAAGATGCAGTTGTTCTAGTATTAGAAAGAAGACTTGATGACAAACTAGACATTATGAACGAGAAGCAAAAAGACTTGGATGACAAAATGAGTACCATGACACAAGACATAAACACTATAACACAGAACCATAATACATTCATGGAAGTGTTATACAAACTAATGCCTAGTACAAACCATGTTAGAAGCCTCATCTCACATTTCCACATAGGAAACGCTCGCCAAGAATAAAGAAGATTTGGAAAAAGAAATAAAGATTAACAATGCGACACTTAAACAAGAGATTGAAAGAAAAGTACTTCCAGATATAAAGGCACGATTAAACAACAAAATAGACTCTATCACTAGGATAGTAGAGAAGGAAAAGGCTAAAAATCACTGCAAACAATGAAGCAATTCAAATATGTCGGTTGCATCATCTAGTAGCTTTGAGCCACCATCAAACCATAAGGCAAAAAGCAACCAATATCATCCTTACATAGTCTACCCACCTAAATAAAAAATAGAGTTGTCTAAATACAATGGGAGTGAAGACCAATGTGTTGCCTAGTTAAACAAAGTGGAGGAGTACTTCGACATATACAACCTTACAACTGACGAAGAGAAAGTGAAATATGCATCAATGCATATGGAAGGGTATGCATATAACTGGTACATGTGGTGGAAGGGAGACAATTTTTCCTACACCTGAAACTTGTTCAAAAATGATTTTTTTAAAAGGTTTCAAGGAATTGTAGAAGATGAATTTTTTTAAAGCTTACCAGATTACAACATGAAGGAAGCATCGAGGAATTCACACATTAGTGGGAATCCTTGTCGACACGAGTATTTGTGTTATCTGACAAACAACGACTCGAAACCTATTTAGGAGGCCTTAAACCATACCTCCAAAAAGAATTAAAGATGCATGACTGTCATACCAAACATATAAGTGGCAAGGCATAAAGCAAAAGCAACATAACGCAAATTAGAAGGAATAAAAACAAGAGGCGATAACAATTATCGACAAGAAAAAGAGACAATGTAGATGTTGTGGAAATAATTGGTCACCTGGTCATCAATGCCACAAACCTCAATCATATACCTATGAAGTTGAAAATAGGTCAAAAACATCTACCGGTTACTCTGATAATGTCAGAAAAAAGAAGAAAAACACATTTTGTCTATGCGGTGATGACTGGATCCCAGGCCATAAATGTAGGGACCGTCAGACAATACATTGCAAAATCATCAATGGAAAAGAGTACAAGTCTCTGCGATGAAATCTCGTTCGATTCTATTATTGACACATAATTAGAGTGAAGAACGACATCATAAAAATCAAGCTTTGAGGACAAAGATTTCCTAAGGGGAAGGCAATGTTACGAAGATAAATAGAAAACAAAATAATAATTAATAATTAATTGTAGTTTAGGATAATTAATGAAACATTAATTTTAAATATGAAGACGCGACCCTCCATGTAAATGGCCAACCATATTTAAAGGTGGCCTACCCATTTGTAAACCATCCATCAAGTCGAACAACTGGATACGGTTGTGATAGATGGAGTTAGCACCTTTGTCGTGTCTCCTTTTCATATGGTGTTGATGTGTTGTGGTAATGCACTTTGCCTTGGTGGGATTCCCCTAGGTGACATAACTCGGTATTGTAACTTTTGCTAGACATCACCTAGGGGGTGTGTATTTTATGATATTAGTGCCCTTATTGATGTAGATTGCCTAGGTTTGAGTTAGAAATAGGTACTACATTATGTTTCCTTGATGATCTAGCCTTTTTTAAGGTTTTCCAATGTATATTGGAATAATGGATGTATTAGTTCCTTGATGGTGGTGCACCTAGGTAAGAGCTTGTATTTTGTTATTATGTAGGTATTGTTACCAACTATTTTGTACTAGAGTTGAACCTCCTGTTGAGCTGCCATTTGATGAACATGGTCAATGTTCATATTCAGTGCAACAGAAGTTAAGAATCTTTTGCCTAGCCAATTTTGGTAGTCATTTTTATTTTTATTTTGAAATGACCATGCCCCATGGGGTTTTTGTAATAAAGTGTGCTAGTAGGGGTTTTGAGTGGCTCGGTCCCCTAAGATGTAAAATTTCAACTAAGGTATTCCAGGGAGTTTTTTTCCTTGTCAATTATGCTTTGCCTATAGCCGAGTATAATCGATGAGGTTTTCTCCCTATTCCTCCAAAGCTGGAATGCCCGATTTTGAATTTTGGGCCTTGGGGGGTTATTAGAGTCCAACTAGTAAATATGAACCTACTAGGCACTATTGGTATGTTCTATGGTCATTTCCTAAGCCTCGGTATGCTTTAAAGATTTGTCAATTTTTTTTTTTACGGGCGGCGTTGAGTTTTTTAATTTTTATTTTTGACTATGGGGAATTAATTAAAATTTTCAGTTAATTAAACCATTTTGACCATGGTTTAATTGAAAATTTTCAATTTATAATAATTGAGTGATCCGGGGGGTGTTTTTGGCAAATAAGCACTTATTTTCTAAGCCAAAACATTCATTTAGCCCCTAGACACACTTATCCTAAGTTTCAGACTATTATTTGGCCTTATAATTAATATTTTCTCAAAAAACCCGAAAAAATGAGAAATATTAATTAAAATAATAAAAAATAATAAATTGGAGAAAATCAAAAGATCTCTAAAAAATGCCAAATTGAATCAAATAAAGAGCTAATTAGCTCGGCATGGAGCATTTATGATGATTCCAATCAACATCGGTCAATTTCAGATCAAGTATCTGAGTGTAGCAGTTGAACTATCAGTAAAAAATTTGCCCTCTTTGGTCAAATTCGTTTTTGGTTGAGGTGTGCGTTATCTATTGGATGGGTGATCATTATGAGGGAGGATGAGCCACCTCACCCCCCTCATTACTCCAGCACTCAGTTACAACTCAGTTGCATCTCAGTTCAACTCCAAACCATCATGCCGAGCTTAGTCAATCAAGAGATTCACTCCGGTGTTACTCTTAGTTCGGATTTAGGGTTTTAAGCCCTATCTTTCTTTTCTTTTTGTATAAATAAGAGGCTCTTCTTCCCATTTGCATATGGAGAATTTGCAAGAGACCTCTGCTCAAATTGTAACAGTTTTATTTGTTTAATGAATGGAATAAAGTGACTTTGGAGGTCCATGCGTGGGTTCTTGGTGCTTGATTTTCATCTTGTGGGAGGTGACATCTTTCTTAAACCTATTCTTTTCTTTTTACAAAGTACATGATCATTGCTAGCTTAGGAAGGCTATAAATCTAGCACCGTAGGGTAATCATTTAGCGTTATAATTTGATTATTTATGTAAAATCTATTGAATGTTTGAATTGAACATGAAGTAGTAGGTATACCATTGTTTTAAAGATATTTTCTTGATTAAACATTCTGGCATTTGATCTTGTGTTTTGTTGATTGAGAATTGTGTTTCAAGGATCACTGAAGGTGGAGAAGGGGTTGAAGCTCAACCACCTCTTCACGAAGCAGGAGTTTTTTATCTAACACTTTCACCGTGCAGGGCATACAAAGCGCTTATTTTCCAGTCAAGAAACATAGCCGAAAGGGGCTTTTTCCTATCCTTAATAAACTTAAAATTTAAAACTTCCTTTGATTACAAGATCCATATTTATTCTTCTTTCCACTCTCTGCTTTTACCTCTTTATTTTGCCCTTCCGTTGATCTTCTTCCTCACTACTTCATCTCGCTTTTGTTCCTCTATTTTTCTCATTGTTTTACCTCGTTTTACATCTTCATTTCTCTTGCTTTTTTGCCCATTTTCTTCACTCTTTTGCGCCCTCTTTTTCTCTATGTTTGCAGCCACCTCTTTCACTTGTTGGCTGCCCTTTTTGGCCTTTTTATTTGCAGCCATTCTTCTCTTTGTTTGGCTGTCCTATTCCTCATTATTTTGCAGCCAATTTCTCTCTTAGTTGGCTGCCCTCTTTCACCTCAATTTTCAGCCCTTTTGGGCATCTTTTGTGGCCACTTTTTGGCACTCTCTTTGAGCTTGCTTTCCTTCCTTTTGTAGCCATCTTTCACTTCTTGGTTGGCTGTCCATTACTTCATTTTTGCAGCCATCTAACTTCTTTGTTGGCTGCCCCGTTTCTTCATCTTTTCAAGTCTTTTTCCCTCTTTTTTGCATGTATTTTTTCACTAGTTTTACTTCAAAAAAGACCGAAAAGTGCATTTAAAAAGAGTGATTTCGTACTTAGATTAATTTCAATATTTTGGCACCTAGATTAGTTTTGTTTGTTAACAATAATGTGTGCACGAGTGTTTGGCTTTCTTGTGTAGGTACTGAAGAAGTGAACCAAGAAAACAAGACTTGAGGAAATTGAATAAAAAGCTCCAAAAACCAAGAACACAAGCATAAACGAAAAATACATCCTTTGTAAAAGCTATTAAAGCTTGTTTCAATCTTCTAGTTTTTCAAGTTCTTTTCAAAAGGGTTAAATTTCCAAAGTTGTAATTTATTAATAAAAAGGACTAGTGGGGTCAGGCCTCCCACGTTTTTCTTACTTCCCCTATTTGAGGGAAGTGTGTCTTGTGTGATTTTCTATCTTTGCTTAGCTTAGATTGTTTTAGACTTTTTTATTTTCACTAATTGTTAGTTTAATTTCATCACATGCATGCCATTTATTTCCTTATATTTCTTGCTCTTTGATTGATAAAGTCTTAAAAGGAACCCAAAGCCTCTTGAACTTGTCATAAGACAAGTCAAGAGCACTCTCTATCGGAGAGCATTAATGCATTGCACATGCATGCTAGATTAGATAAGACTCTTGAATCTCACCATAAGGTGGACTAAGAGCACTCTCTGTCGGAGAGCTTTGTTTGTTAATAAAATTTGCAACTCACCATCCCCATAAAATTGGAATTTACTTATTTTTACAGTGTGTATGCTTTACCTGATCGGGATATCCAGAAGCACTGTAGCTATTTAATTCACAGATATAATCCCAACTACCATCATAATAAAATTTACCACCCTGCATTTAGCGCAATATTCTGAGTGGCCAATCTCTTAGTGGGTACGCTGGGTAGCTCTCCTTGTTTCGCAGTAGTTGGAAAGTTATCGAATGCCTGACTGCAAATCGGATTGTCCAACATGTGCTTGAACGGAGCCACTTAGAGTATTTTCGGTTATATTTCCAAGTGGAAATCCCCCTCGCCTAATTAACAAGATCATTCATAAAACACACATTAAAATTTGACCAAGTACATTTGCAAAACGATCTCACAAACATCTGAGACTTAGATTTTCAGCATCTTGACTCCATTTTAGGCACTGGTCTGTTTATTCTTGCATCATCTTGTTTGGACCATTTGTCCATTTGTTTAAGTTATTTTATGCATGGATGCCTTAATATTTGTCCAATCATTTATCTCGTGTTTTGCAAATAGCAACGTGGATTGTGTAATTGGTCTTTTTTTGTGTATATCAAAACTCCTAAACAACACTAATTCTCATCTTACATCTAAGAACACTTTAAAACAAAAAGCTTTAGACAACCTTTTTAGGGACTACCCCCCTTGGCTTCATTAGGAGTTAGCCTAAACGGAGGCACTGGGATCAGGTGACAGCACCTGGCTCTTTGCTTGTCCCCAAGGCCACACCTTTCCCGCTTAGGGAAACAATAACCCAAAAGTTTTCTGCTGACGGTGTGCATTTGGCGGACAACAGGTATCATGGTGGGGATTTGCTAGGAAAAACAACTTTATTTACATGGTATAACACTTGATGGAGCACACCCTGTCATTGGTTCACATGTTCATGATGATTTAGTCATTCAATTTCTATTGGGAGGTGGGCTATGGTTATATTAGAGTGCTAGGCTTTGTGCACACATGTTGAGGTTGATTTAACCATTCAATGGTTAATTTTGATAATTTTTGAAGGCTAATTGCTTGAGTGCCTGTCCTCATTGTCTTTCTTTCACATGTGAATGTTGTTATTTGAAGGTGATTTAGGGTTTTAATAGAGTTCTCCCCTCTTTGTCATAGATTTCGATGCATATTGAGGAATGTTGCATTATTTAATGATAAGGAGTGTAACTACCTTTGCATGCTTCTCTAGGTCACTTTCCTCTTGTGCACATGGTTTTGGGAAAATCAATTGATGGTTTTGGAAGCAACACATGGTTTTGGCACATGTATTGATGAGGTTAACCACCATCGATACTTTTCCCTAGAGCGCACTTCATATGGTCAATATTCTATTGCTTGTTGTTGGTTTGAGGTGGCTCCATGGCACATTCTTCTTAGGAGTAACTTTTCTAGGTGTTCCTTCTTCATGTTACATGGTCAAAGATCATTATTTCAGCTATAGTTGGCATTATTTCACTTCTCTTGGAGAGTGACTTCACCTTTTGACTTGACACTTATACTATTTTGTTATGAGGTGGTTATGGAGGAGTTTTCTTGAGGAGTGTGTTGAACATAAAGAGGACATGCGACTATTTGCAGAGCTTAGAGTGCTAAAGATAATGCAGCTGCGAGAGCCATTCTCTGGGAGGATGGCACCCTAGTTAGTTAACTAGGGTTCATGGTTAGTTAACCAGGTAGTTTGAGCCCCTGGCAAGTATCTAGGGCCCCCAACAGTTATTTAGGGATCTTGGTCTGGGACCAAGCAATATAGAGTCATGGCAAAAGCCCCTAGCTAATCACTAGGGCCTCTTGGCCAGTTACACTAGAGAGATTCTTGGTCTGGGACTAAGCAGTGCATAACCCTAGCTGTTATCTAGGGTACTTGGTCTAGGACTAAGTCAGATAAGTCCCTAGCATTATCTAGGGCTCCTAGCGGATCCCTAGGGTACCTGGTCAGTTAACCAAGTGGATCTTTGTCAGTTAACCAAGCTGATGATGTGTGATGTCCTTCTCTCCTAGATCTTCGAGATGGTTGAGCTAGTTTGTTTTTTCAGGAGACTGGCCACCCCTTGATGGAGTCACTAGTATTTAACCTTAGAAGCAGTCAAAAGGACCAGAGGATCACGTCATCCAGTTTGAACCTTCCTTATATGGTGATTATAAACTTCCAATTATTGCATGGGATACATGTGGACCACATACATTGAGAGAGAGAATTAGAAGGGTTGTTTTCCCCACCTTTAGCCCTCTTGTTGACTTACAGTTAGTCTTGTGTTGGTTTAATCTTGTGTTGACTCCTCCTTGGTTATGTGAAAGCGCCCCCCTTTGAGTGTGGTAACTTAACCCTTTGTCATGTCCTTAATACCCTCTCCTAGGACGTCTTAACATTAAATTATATTTTTATATTTGGTAACCCTTCTAAAGTGTACGACATCTTGACCTTGCTTTAAGGGTCAATGACCAAATAGAAGGTGGAACCTTCTAGGGGTCATTGAAAGGCTATAAATCTAAGCCTAGCCTTCATTATGATTGCATCTTGAAGAGAAAAGCTTAAGCTTTGATTTCTTATGACTGTTCTAGGGTTTCAATACTCTTGTTTGGATGATGTCTAGGGTTTCAAGACACTCTATGCTTGGGCGTTCACTTGTTTTGAGCTCTCCTTAACACAACACTGTCACCCTGAGGGTTCTAACAATTGCTCACACCTCCATTATACCTCACGTGTGAACTGTGATTTGTTTAGGCTGCAGCCTGCCACTGCTTGTTGAGGTCTGTTGTGGGGTTGCTGCTTACTGGTAGAGGTTTGGACCTATGTTGACTTCCTAAGGATGTTGTTGCTTGTTGATGGTTGTTTAGGATTGCTGTTTACTGTTGTGAACTATTTTGGGGTTGTCGTCCACTGTTGAGGTTTCTTTGAAGGATGGTGTCCACTGTAAGGTTTGTTTTGAGGGTGCTGTGAGCTGTTGAGGTCTGTTTTATGCGTATTGTTATGCTGCACCTATACCCAACGCACCTTCAGGTGTACCCTAGGGAGAGAGAGCCAATTTTGACCAGGAGGGGTGTTATCGAGCAATGGTGGTCATGGCTGGGTCCTTTGGTTCCTCCTTTAGGGGTACTATGGCTTAATGGCACTGTTGACTGCCCTTTATTGGGGATTTTAACCTCGGGGTTGGTGTCTGGGGCTCCTAAGGGTTGGCCATTGGGTCACATGGCCCCATATGTTGTTTTCATGCTTTGGTGGCCTCGACTTCAGCTATGAGACTTTCCTCTCCCTTCATAGCCACAAGGACACCCTCCTGGCCCTTCATACAACTGGCGTTCTCTCTCTTGGGCATTCTTCCTCATTAGGACGTTCTCTCCTTCACCAAGTTGTTTGTGTTGTTTAAAGGGGGCGTTGAGGGATTTTACAACATCTCGGGGTTAGTAGGGCCATAATGCCCCCTTTCAGCGCACTCCAACCTTTCGTTCGGAGTGATTCGTTTAATTAGGCTATTTTTGGCACCTAGGGGAACAAATACCCCAAGTAGCCTACCTTGAGCCTACCTTAGGTCTTATTTTATTATTATTTTGTTTTAATTTTAAGTTGACATTTTATAATTTCAAATTGACATTTTAAAAGCATGCCGGCCTGGATATTTTTGTAATTAGTGAGTGTGAGATCATATAAATAGATCTCCTCACTTTCATTTTAAGACATGAGATAAGTGGGATTATTACTATGTTGCTATTTTACCCTAACTAGGGCTCTTTGGAGAGAATGCACCCCTCTTGAGGAAGACTTTTCTTGGTTATGTAAGCTGGTTTTGGAAGTTCTTTGGTTGAATTCTTTTTCATGGTGATGCTTAGATTTGTTGGCTTAACACAAGCACACTGAGGTTTGGTTTTCTAATCTCTTTGTTTAAATGTTGGTGGATGATGCATATTCATGACTGAATGGTAGCCTTAGGGCTGCATTTTTTCTAAGAGTAAGCCATTTCCAGCGTTTTTGTCACCTTGGAAGGGAGAGGTATGTCTCCTCGTGCAAGTCCTATTGGGTTTATCCATAGTTCTATAGGATAGTTGCTTAGCTAGGCCACTTCTCCTCATTTGGAATCCTTTTTCTCCTTAGAAGCCCTAGGGCTAGGGTACCTTGCTTTTCCCATATCCTCATGCCCAATACCCAAAACAATACTGCAATTCCCCCTTTTAACCCTCGTTTAGCTCCTCCTTCACCCTTGGTAGCCTTCTAGACACTCCATCACACCTTCGCTGCCCCCACTTTTCTTCCCGGTCTCATTTTCCTGAGCCACCTAAAACTGAGGCAACCTTGTCCCTTCTTCGGCTGCCTTCCCTTCCATCCTTCTCACCTTTGGCTGTCCCCTTTACCCTCTTCTACACCCTCGGGTCAGTGTTTGGGGTAACCCTAGGTTCTATCCTTCCACGGGCCTGCCTTTTTGCAGCAGCCCTAACCGTTGGTCACCTCCTACAGGTCTCGGTTTCACCTCACTTCACCTTCGTTGCCCACCCACAATAGCCTTGACAGGCTTACCTCAGCCTCGACCCACCTGGTGTCATCCTCCATCCTTCCACTTGGAGTTCGGTCACTCCTCGTGGCCTCCTAAAACCTCCTCCCTAGCTGTTGTAAGGTGTTGTAGCACCCCTTTTTCTCCCTCAGGTCTACATTATCAGGTATCCCTTGGCCTTGTATACCAGGTCATCCTTCTCAACCTTGAAGGACTGCCCTTGCAGTGGCAGTCCTCCCATTCTATAGCCTGCTGTTCATTTTTATTTGCTTTATTCCCGACATACAAGTTGACAAATGAAGGATTGGTTTACGGTGATATAAAATGCTGGTTTAAACTACAACAAGCAAATTGATTGAGTTACATCTTTTACCTTTGCCTATACAATCTGTAACTCTGTTAACATTGTCCAAAGTAAATGCAATGATATGGTAAATACTGGGTTACATGCACTTATACTATTATGAATGCCAAACCTAATGATGTCATTATTATTATCATGCATGACTGATACCCTTAATGTTGCGTACTATTTCTGATATTGCTACTGGTAACTGATGTATACTGCTGCACATATGCTTCAAACTGATATATGATAACAACTGAATACTTGGGAACAACACTTGTTTTATAGTACTAGGTTACCGAATTGATAACAATACACATTTGTGCGACATTACTTACTCATTTAGAAACTGATACTTGTCATTAAATTTGATAATTACACTTGTATATTCGTAGGGCCACTTAGTGTGTCATTTCACTCTTTGGTTTGACTCCCATGAGGCACTGGTGACTAATATCCTCGAAAGAGGTATTCTTAAGTGTCTTTTCAGAGTTTAATAGCGGTCTCCCCTAAGAGGCTTAGGCTTCTAAAGTAGTTGGGAGAAGTTGACTAAGGAGACAATGGTCACTTCCTTCCTAAGATGATTACCGGTAACTTGGGCTGCCATTTCATCGGTAACAGGTACCATGTGCTGACAAGGTATGCCGTCCACTGTAAGGTCTGTTCTGAGGATGCTGTGAGCTATTGAGGTCTATTTTGTCACTCACTGGTTGAGGTCTGTTCTGTGGGTACCATGTGTTGATAAGGTATGTTGTGAGGCTATAGTCTGCTGGTTGAGGTCTGTTTTGGGGATGCATTGTATCCTTTAGCCTAGTGTTGACTAGATAAGGGCTTGCTTGGACTTGCAACATGTGTTGGCTGCTTCTGTTGATGTTTTTGGGCTGTCCTTGACTGTGCTGTACCTTCGTTAGGCCTCTACACCTTCTGCTGTACATGTCTAACCCTATCTTTCAACGCTTTCTCTCTCTCTCTCTCTCTCTCTCTCTCTCTCTCTCTTTCAAGTATGTTCATACCCTCAGGTAAGGTCAATTTTATTCCATTTATTGACTTGCCTTTGAGAGGCAAGATCTGATCTGAAAGTCAACTCCGAGTATAAGGAAGGTTCTCATCAAGTAAGTTACTAGATCTGAATTTAATTTATTGATTAGATTTTTACTACTGCTGTCCTGTAAATTATGATTTATTTCAGTACTATTCTTTGTAATTAAAGTACAATTTTTTTACTTTGTTAAAAAGCCCTAATTTTAACATGGAGGGCCACATGTGCCACTTGTATATGCATTTACTCGGTCTTGCTTATATATTTGGAGCTTCTTTTTAGAGGGTGAAATTCTTCTTGCTATTTGAGGAGGATTTTACTCGGGCCATCTCATGGAGGAGCATACCTTATGGTTATTTTATTGCTTTCTTGGAAGACGCACATATGGAGGAGCATATTTTATTTCATGGTGCTTTGGCATGGCCAAAACTGGAATTCGCTCATCCCTTCTTGAGCTTATCTTGTTGGAGGTTGTAACAACGTCATTATTTTATCATTTGTTTGAGTTATCTCATGGATGTGGTTACTTGAGAGTATTATTTTATTGTGTGCCTCGTGCATGCATCTTGGAGGGTGCACCTAGGGAGCTCTTCTAGGTGGACCTGTTGAAATTTTGTGCAATCAGACAATTAACAAAACTAAAATTTCACCCTTTTCCTAGAAGGTTTTTCGTATCTGTCATGTCCCCAATTAAATAATTTCCAAATAAGACTATTTGCAAACAATGTTTCACCAACCTACTAGCTCCCTAGGTTGAGATGGAGACATAAATTTTGTAATAAGGGGCTATGGGACCCAAAAGGACTTTAGTTTACTATATTCACATTTAAATGGGTCACATAAATGATAAATGCTAATAAAATAAGGTGGCATGGGTTCATGAAGACACTTGGAAGCTTGTGGAGCCTTTGGGTGACTAGATTCTCCCCGCACACTTGGCATGATATTCATCCAAATTCGAACATATGGGTAATGTATCGTTATTGGATGGTGATGTGGTGTCAAATATCATATAATGAGCCAAGGAATTTGAATTAGTAAAGGAGAGTAACTGCCACTTAGAAGGAGATTACATGCACTCTATGACAACAAATGATGAAATATTCTATGACAGGTATGACAAATTCAGACGTGATTGCTGACATATGACAAATCTGACATGACAGGGCTAAAAATAGCCACCAAGAGGTCGAATTCGGGAGTTAGAGGCAGCCATTCGAATTGGGGAAAGAATTGGAGCATGAAGAGGAAGACAAGTGTCATGAGAGTTACTAAACCACTAAGATGAGCTGGAGGAAGCTCATGGAGGGAAATTCAACCTTAGGAGGCCTCATGAAGTTAATAAAAGGATGTCATGAGGAAGGAGAATAGATTTTGATCATTTGTTAATTGGCCTTTGGCATTTTGGAGAGCTTTTGCTTGTCCATTGCATGGTGAGTGTTCACTCTTCCTGCTTGTGAACCAATTTCGAGGGAATTGGATTCCTTTCCAAGTTTGTTGATGGAGAGGCCATTCAAACCTCTCAATGGTGCTTAATGCAGGAGTTTTAGTTGCAGGTTGAAGGTCCATACAATCGAATTCATCAATCTCCCTATTCTCTCATTCCTTCTTCTCCATTCCCCCACACTCTCATGTTGAGGGTGCGCTTGTTGGAGTGGTGCTTGCGCTTTGCTGAGTATATTTGACGCCCAAGCTTTGATATATGATGTATGGCTCTGTAATCTCATGTCCATATGCCCTGTAAGTCAAAATATGATAAATACATGTATGAAAGGCTTGCATCCCATGCTCTTGAATAACTAGTTTTCATGGATTTGGCTTCAATATTGAAGTAGTTTTATATCAGATTTGTATGAGTACTTTTCTATGAGTTTGATGATGTTGGGGAAGCCATATATTATGTAAGACTCTGTACGTTTATGCCCATATCTTATTAAACTTGAAATCCAAGAAACTCCTGTGTGAAAAGCTTGCATTCTCATGCCATTGTATCACTAGTTTTCATGGTTTTTGGCTTCAATCTTGAAGTAGTTTTATACCAGATTTGTATGAGAGATATTCTATGAGTTGGATGATGTTGTGACAGCCATATATGATGTATTACTCTGTAATTTCATGTCCATATACTCTGTGGCCCGAAATCCATCCAATAAACTTGTGTGTGAAAAGCTTGCATTCCCATGCCATTGAATCACTACTTTCTATGACTATGGTTTCAATTTTGAAGGAGTCTTGTATTAGATTTGTATGAAGGATGTTCTCTGATTTTGATGATGTTGTGACAACCATATATGATGTTTTACTCTGTAATTTCATGTCCCTGTGCTTTGTGGGTCGAAATCCAAGAAATCCATATGTGAAACTCTTGCAATTCCATGTTACCTATTCACTAGTTTTCATGTATTTGACTCCCATATTGAATGAGTTGTATACAAGACTTGTATGAGGGGATTTATATGGTGTTTAATACTGTTGGGGCAGAAATTGTTATGGTGTATATGGTCTCCATATGTCACATCCTGATCTGAGCCTTTGACTCTACCTTTCATATGTCAAAATCAGGCGAGTTATGCAATTTCCCCATAAGCAATTTCTTGGAAGTTATCAAACGAATGTGGAACTCTATAACCAGTTTGTAGAAATAATGACCATGTATAATGATAGTCCATGAGGTATTATATTAGTCCCCATACTTCGCGTACAAATTTGGGAGGTTCGTACATGAGTTTGGAAGCCCAGTTGGCCTACATTCTAGGGGGTATTTCATCACATTTTTCTAGTAATTTTGGCCTTTTTGTCATCAACCCCAAACAAGGTTGCAGAGGTCTAATGTCAGATACAAAGTGTCCATAAGCTACCTTGGTATGTTTTAATGCTCACCATACCATTGCCTTTCAAATTCAAGACCATTTGGCGAAAGTTGGAACCCTCTAGAGTCATCACTAGTTAAGCTCGAATTTTGCCCAATTTGTAATTTTCCCCAAAATCCCAAGTAGGGACATTATAGTATCTTAGCTCTATAATTGTCAGCCTTAGAACTGTTGTAAATTAAAGTATAAAACAACAAGAAGAAGATCATAGTAATTCACTTCAAACAAACTTACACTTCACGACAATTCAAGGAGAAAAGTTACCCGACAATGAGATAAGTTTCATCCCTTTGTAGGGCAACTTTTCAGCTAATAACCAGATCTGAAAATGTACATTTACAATAGTAGAATAACAGTAAATCAGCCCCTTGTATTCTTCATTAGATGTCAATACACTTAACAGTTTGCTCTTTTACTTATGTCAAATGAGCAAGACATAAACAATGATAAATAACAATGCATAAAGAACATATATAGCTAGAATTCAAATATAGAAATTGCACAGGATATGGACAGTTGGAAACTTCATATATAAACTCAAGATATAGTGCAAGTAGATACTGTTGACCACCTAACCGATGAGGTGGCCAACCATGTACCATGTGCACGATAGATGAGAAATAAGTACCTAATAAAGTTTTTTCAAGCGAGGCAACTCTTCTTCTTGTCTTTTCACCTTGAAAATTTTGCACCCTTGTGAGGGATATTGTAATGATATGTCAGCATGAGGGTCTAGTTTTTGTATAACTTAGTTACCTATGACTTTTTCATTATGGAAGTCTTTTTATCGAGTGTTTTTTCCCTTGGATAATTAAAATTCCTTTTTCGTGCTTTTAATTATCTGAGTTTCACTCAAAAATACCTCCAAAGTGGTGAAAGGCATTCTAATGATCGATTCCACGAGGTGACTGAGCCCTAGGAATGTTGTATGTAACCATGCTAGACACTATCCATAGTCTTGCGAGATTTCATTAGGTTTTACCTAGGATATTTTAATTTTTGGTGATTAAAAATTGTCCCTCAGCATAAAAATGTTGTAATAAAAAGAGGGTTAAATGGCATCTAATGCCCATGAATAGGGGTTATGGGTACTCAAAACAATGGCATGAGTCCTCCTACACCCTTGGGCAAAGTTTGAAGTCATCCAGATAAGTCTTGCTAAGGTTTTGGCCACATTTGCCAAAGTCACTCAAGGAAATCAGGAAAATTGACAATTAATTAGCAAGCCAAATTTTGGGTAAGTGCCTAAAGTCACTTAGAAAGGTAAAATTATGTTGCTAAGTGTTACATTATGTTCCTAAGGTGACTTTAGAAGAAAAAAGGCCCCCCTAATGCAAGTGTTTCACAAGAATGAAGATGTCGCCAACCCGGGGGGGGGGGGCACCCTCTTTACCATGGAAATTGAGATATTTAAAAAGAAGCCAAAGTAAGGGGTCCCACTTNTTGGGCCTAGAATGAATATTAAAAATATTAGAGGGGGGTCTCACCCCCATTTCTATTTGATTTCTCACCCTAGGAAGTCCTCCCAAGAGAAATGGTTCCCCTCTTTGAGTTCCCACTCTCTCATTTTGACAAGTGGCTTGCATGCACTTGGGACCTCTCCTCACTCATTTCCTATTTAAGGAGGCTTCCCCTCCTCATTTGGGGCACACACACTCTTCCGTTCTCTTCCTCTCATTCTTTTTCTCTTGCTCTCTTGCCCTTGCTCTTGCTTCGACCATTGTAATTTTCAGCCATTTGGCTTTGTTAATCAAAATCTTTGGTAGAATCTTGTGTCCATTGTTCCCATTAATGATTTGCTTCTATGCTCAAGGAACTACATAAGCTAGGGAGGCCACGAAAGCATACTCATTTGCTTTGGTAAAATTTATGGTATTTGTATTCCATAGATTTTGTGAGTTCTCTTTCTTGTAGCTAAAGAAGTTCATATCTTTTCTAGTTTAAAATTGATGATTTCTTTGCTTGTCATTTGGTTCTCACCTCTTTGTAGTTTGGTAGTAAAAATCTTATAAATTGCAGGTTGTTTGGAATCTGGATTGAAGAGTGGGATTCCTCGGTTGGATGCCCCATTGCTTCACTTCTTGAAGAACAAAGGACCAATTTTCTCTTTCTTTACATACAAATTTTTGCATTTTAATTTTAGTTTGTCGAGTGTTTCAAATCTGATTTTAACTCTTATATATTCAAATTCTTTCAAAATTATTGATTTGACAACTTTGTGTAAATTTTGTATATATATTGCACTCACATACTAACTTGCCCCAAGTGATTTTTGGGCACATTTTATCATTTTCTGTTTGCTGGTTTTTAGCAGGTTGGTGACAAAACAAGGCAAAACTCTGTCAAATTTCAGTCATAGAAGGGTGCAAAGGCTACCCCAAAGGAAGAGAGCTTTGAGGCTATCACAAAAAAGGGTGAAAACACTATTTTCCCCATCGCTTTCTTCTTTTTCTTCACGCTGAAATTCCAGCCATTGTAACAAGTCCAAGAGAGTCTCTTGGACTTGATTTCTTATTTTGCATTTTTAAGTCAAATTGAAGTTTCCCTTGTTTGCCATTCTTACATGCAAAAGAAGTTGAGTTTGCTCACCTTTGCATAAGCAATTGTTGATTGGCTTGGGTTTAGCTTAGTTAGAATTTCATTTTGTTTTTATTTTCTTCTCTCATTTTGCCCACACCTTCGCAAGTGATTTGTCTATGCCCTCCTTGCAAAATCGTGCCGATTAAGCATTCAATTTTTGTTATTTTCAATTGCCCACAGCTTGTAAGTGAGCAGGCTACACCACCTTTGCAATATCATGCTGGCTTGCATTGTTAATAATTGTTAATTCTTTGTTTCGTTTAAAGCAAAATCAACCTTGCCCCATATTCACTCCCCTTGCTGCTTGGTCCGACCCTAGGTGACAAGAAAGGGAAAAGATTCTAGTTGGCTAGAATAATAGGCATTTCAATATATTATTGCAAGATTGAGAAAAGAGGATTAGTGTGTGGAGTTAGAGGGGTAGAAGTCGTTGGGGGCATCGTGGCACTTTGTGTCCTCCTGTTGAGCACCCAACCATTTCTCTCAATTGAAGGATAAGAGTTGGAGGTAGACACTTTAGTTACTATGCATTTTCTTGTATAACACTCTAATCCCCTTAAGCACATTTGAGACCTAAAATTAATTAAAACATATAGGACCAATCGCAAAACATTGCATCCTTTACTTTAATAACACTCCATTGCAAATTCTTTATTCAAAGCATTTTTTATTCCAAGTTCTTTATTTGATTCGGCACAGTTACAAGCAAGTTTCACTCATCATTGGTTTTATGTGCTTAGTGTATTTGCAATAATTTATTTTGATGATCGGTTATTGTAGATCGTGAATAGTTCAAATCGATTTATGTATCTAGTAATTTTGTGAAGTTTAATTTAGTTTATTTGTGACTCCATGGCCTTGGCGGAATAGGCACTGGTTTAGCAAGCAATTGATCATTATTCATTCTTACAGATTTATTTAGTTAAAATTTCAAAGCAAAGTTTGCCTCTCATTTGAAATTATTGCATTTTTTGCATGGTGGATTGCCATAAAACTTAAATTAATCTAATATTCTTTTAACTCCTAAAACACAACCTTTGAAACATAGTAAATAGGGACTACCCCGCTTGACTTTTTTAGGAGTTGGGTCTAAACGAATGTCACGTCCCCTCCCCTCTACTCTCCTCGAGGAGAGGACGCGACTTGATTGCTGCTCTGTCTATCAACATAACTAGGGATCTAGCCCCATAAACATAATATATAAAATGCATTGAAAATAAAACATACATGTACAGATCATTGGAAGTAAATCATTAATTCAAGCATTCATCATGTTCATAATAATTCATTAAACAAATACATTACAGGAGTAATACACAGAGAATACTTATCTTGAAAATAAGTTGTCCCACAACTAGCTATGTCGTTGCAACGTTCCACCCAACCATAGGGCAGTGTGCTCATCAATCTCTCAGCAGCACTGCCACCCTCGAGCTGGGCATGATTTCCATAAGGAACTAGGGAACCACAGGTTCACACATAGCCAAATACACATCAAAACTCAGCCAAGCCAAACACAGTTGGGTTTAACAGGTTGCTAAGGCAGTGGAAAGGTAGAATTGCTAAGCTAGTGAGATCAACCACAGAGCTATGGACACCTGCACCAAATCTATCTAGCTTGGCATCCACAATACCTATACACCCAATACAAGGAAGTCTTCCCTTCACTGCTACACAATTTCTTAGGCCATACCTTCCCTTCCAGTGCTCTTCAGGGTGTGTATGGAAGATTTACCAGCCCCTCTTGATCTGTCTGTGAGGTTCCTCTCTTCACTAGGTTTATCAAGCCAATTCTGGGCCTCTTCCACTTCTATACAGTTCATACCAAAACAGGGATGCACAAAACAACAAAATACAACTGCTGGGTTTGTAGAAAAACGGTGCAGCAACCAAAACAAATTTGCAGATGGGGAAAATCAACCCCTGGGTGAGCAATTCGATTTCAACAACGTTTTTGGGCATTGTAGGAGCAAAAACGACTGCTATAAACCCCCGAATTGTGGATCTCTGCTTCTTAGCCATTGATCAAGACAAAAACGAATTTCTGGGTATGGGAAAATGAGCAAAACAACTGAAATCATGAAGGAGAAACGCACAACAAGCTCCAGCTGCGTGAGAGAGCAAAACGTATGGGTGAATAATGGCTTGGGTAGTAATTTCTGGGTATTTACTTGCCCAATAAGTCAAAAATACGATTTCCCAAAACTGATGGCTTCCCCAATACGATTTTGGACTGCCATACTCTTCCAATCTCAAGGCATTAACTACATCAACCAATTTCTGGAAGAAATAAACGATTGGGCACAAAAGACAAAATGGGAAGTTGACAATTTTATGGGTTCTCCCATTGACATTTGGCTTTACCCTATTGGCTCAAGGGTTTGAATATTTTCCCTCCCTATTCCTTGTGAAATCATGCCCCCATCTCTTTGTTGCATTGGCATTGCTAGTTGTGGGTATTTTTATTAATTGCATATTTACATGATGTTTCATTTATATTGTGCGTGGCTAGCATGATAACCATCGGCATTGATTTTAATTGTTGAACCATAGGTATTGATTTTAATTTCTGATACATAAAACGCTAAATCCATGGTGGGGCCTTGGCCTTGAGATTCTCACCATGATTTAATAACGATATTTACATCATTTGCAATTTTAATGCAATTGCGGTAAAAAACGGGATATTACAACGAAGGAGATAGGAATCGAGTCGGGTTCTAAATTCATACTTTCCCTCATGAACACACCTAGTGGTTGGAAGACTTTCCCATGGTCAAGTGTGTTTTAGGCAGCAACAGATACCATAGCCTTCTATCAAGGCTAGTACAAAACTTCAACTATCCAAAAAGCCTTGGCTAAGGTAAATCAACAAACCCTAGGTTGGCTAGGGTAAATCAACAAACCCTAGGTCAACCAACAAGATCAAATGTGCAGGAATCTCTCCAACACATCCTCTTCTCTTCTTCTTCTCCACAAATCCACCCTAGGGTTTATCACCAAAGCATTATCTTCTTGCCTTGTTACTTAGGGTAGAAACCTTAACCCTAGGAAGCTCCAAGAAACCCTAGCTCTGCATGACAAGAGAGACCAAGTACATTAGATGATCCAAGAAAGGGAGAAGAATGATCATCACCAATGTCTTCTTCACAAGAGTAAATCCTAGAATTTTACAAGGATCAAGCTCCAACAAAGACTTCTCCTCTAGACTTCATATCTCCTCCTAGGGTTCACGAGGAAACCCTAGCAATTTTCTCCAAGAAGACAAGTACAAAGAAGAGAGTACAATTGATGATGAATGGAAAGACACTCTCCTTTCTTTATTTATATAAGAGGTAAGGGAGGCCAACAATAGTATGTGGGTAGAGGCCCTTACAAGTAACCTACATGTGCCCTTGTAGGCCAACACAAGTGAGACATGCACACTAAATCACGTGTGGCATGCTCCAAGATGATGTTGTGCACAATAATGGCTCCAAGGTGATGTAGCTATACAAGGCACGTCCTCACTACTCCATCACAACTCTCCATAGAATACATTGATCTTCCTAAGTAATGTACTCCATTTGCCTAGCTACCCCATGTAAGAACTCTGTTGAAGCAACAAGCGTCCTCGAGCCATCTCCAACCCTTTGAATAGGAATGCAAGCTATCACATGCCATCTAGGGCCGGAAGCCCCTCCTCCATGATGCAAAAAGATCCTCATTTGAATCATGGTGCTCTCCAAGCAGGTGGTTCCTCAATGTGGCCATCATGAAGGGTGTCCACCAATCAAGCAAAAAACTCCAACACCTAAGGAAATAATACCACACTAGCACCATCTCGAGGTGAAGCATCCATTGCGTAAGCTATCACAACAATGCATATCCATCATTGACCATCTCTTACGTTGCAATCCATCTCTAACCATCTAGGGGCTGAACATACACCATGTACCCCAAAGCTCATGAAGCACACCTAAACATGGTATAAACACTTTTAGAGTAACTTGAAAATCTAACAAGACCTTGGAGCACATCTTCCTATGTCAAGGAGTATTTTATTTGCATTATTGATCTAGCACCTTCGAGGGCCCATTGTATGTGGACCATTTCGCATCTTGACATGGTCAAAGACCTATTTTAGTGATGCGCCCTCTCCCTTTTGGAAGATATCTATCATTCTACTTCCTATTTTTAGATTGTGTGACCTCCTTTGAAGAGATGGGAGTCCACATATTCCACTTGATCTAACTACTCCATTATTATATCATTTCTTTGACTTGCCATGGATTTAGTTAGAGAGTTTTAGCTCACAATATATAAAGGAGCTCTCTATCCATTTTCATTGTGAATTGGTTAGAGGATTGATAAGTGATTTGAAGTGATTGAGCTTAGGAGTTGAAGCTTGATGGGGCTCCCTTGTACTATCGAAATTGAAGACTGATGTAGGAATGAAAGGAGTTTTCTTTCCATTTTCATTGTGAATTGGTCAGAGGATTGAGAAAATGATTTGAGTTGATAGAGCTTAGGAGTTGAAGCTTGATGGGGTTCCCTTTTACTATTGAGATTGAAGACTAATGAAGGAATGAGGTATTGCATATCTTTTGTTGGAAGGTTCTATACTTCTTCAATTGTTGTGAAATTTATGTAGAAACTAGCTTCTTGTCATTTTAATTTAAAGGCCTAAGAATGAAATACTTTTCATTTAGAAGTAAATCTCCTCACCTTGCTTTATGTCTAAATGAAAAGTATTTCATTCTTAGGCCTTCATATTAAAATGACAAGGAGCTTTACTTCTAAATGAAAAATATTTTAACATCAATTTCCGTGTATTATTTATCTCTCAAATAATTTATTAACTAGTTTTTTTATTCATTCTTATACACAGATTTTTAGAACAAGTTTTTATTATGATTTAAGTGTTAATGACCATTTATTTGATTGTTAGTTGACCCCTGAACTCACTAGGGACTCCCCCCTATGGTTAGCAAGCACTAACCCAAAGTGCACAGAAATAACTCATGATGACAGTGCACTATTTCTAGTTTCCTTGGAACTAGACGGTTTCAAGTGTTAACAGGTACTCACATGTAACTACCCCCTCGAGAGGCACCTTGTGCCTCCCACCCCTATGCCAAAGTCATGCGTGACCCACCCTATGACGATACAATGCCCCTCAATTATTGCCTATGTGAAGGATCACCTTCCTAGAGCCTCTTTCACCTTAAACTGTACGTGGGAAGTCACTAGGATGTCGATCGCTAAGGTGGGTTTACAAAGTCCCTATTCCTCCTTTGGTCTCTTACATTTCGTCGTCAATTTGACACAAATTTACCTAGTGGGGATCCATTTGGGGTATTCCCTAACCTCTTGGGTCCAATTTGGAATGCAACCCCCTTAATCTAGGTCCTTGGTCTCTTAGGATACCCTATATTGGGTCCATAGCCACCCAAGCTTGTTTGGGACTTGCTAATTACGAAGTTAACTTGGGTCAAATCCCCAAACCCTCTTGATCTCTTGGTGCTAACTATATCACAAATTCCCTTTTGGTACTACAATATGAATCTGCAAGTCACGTAACAAAAGGATGCTTTTGGTACCATTATAGATAAACCAACGGTATGCAACCCAAAGGCGCGGTATGAGAGTTCCATAGAACCCAAGTACCCCAATGGCTAATCTAACATTCTCTCATAGCCAACAAGTTTGATTGACTCATCTTAGGGCATCTCCATTGTCATAGTTCCACTCATACCTTGGACATTTCAACCCTAAAACCTCAAGGGCAGTTCCTTCATAGCTAGGGCAAAGGATGTATCACTCCCTCTGGGGGCACTAGGTTTATTGATTCTGTATGCTTCATTGATTTATCTCCACGACAGTAAATCTAGTGTTTTATTGGTTATATGGCATGTATATCTTTGTATTGGAGATTGGGGCAAGTCCTCTCCTGCAGGAATTTGGAGTTGATTGTGCAGGCCATACTAGGTTGTGGATTACTCTTGGAGGATTACTTAACTCTATATTTCAGCCCGGTGAGCTTATCATCTACAAAAGCAAGTTCTGAGTGAGTTCTTTTCCTTCTCCTCTTTCCATTTTCAGTGCTTGGGTTTCTAGCTTACTAACAATGTATTAAAAACCGGTCGACTCGGAACCGGAACCAGTCAAGTTGACCAGTCTAACACTCAGCAGCAATGAACCGACAGAAAACTTGGTCTGGAGGCCAATTTGGTACTGAACTGGCTGAGTCGGTGTCTGACTTGATCAGTTAGGTACTGAACTGGCCTGAACTGCTTGGGTCTGTAAAAAATCGGCCAGTTTGGTCACTGTATAGCCCACACGGGCTCACGTGGCGTCAAAGAGGAGGCAATTACGTTTTAAGATATAATTCTTGTGATTTTGTCATTGAAATGTGATTTTCATGATTCTCGTGTCACTCATACTTAGTTACAGCTACAACAGATAGACTGGTTGCATGCATACATTGACTGCATGACTATTTTTTGTAAGTCAATAAAATATCCAGCAAATTTAAAAACATTGAACAGACCATGGACCATGTTATACGTCAACTGGGAAAAGATTCATCGAATTTGGATGATTGTTTATCTACCTCGTTCCCGATAGTTATAATAGCATATAAATGAAAGCGCCAAACTTGAAATGAAACTTCTTTCTATAGCTGCGGGTTGCTCTAATAATCCTTGCTGGCACTGTGACCAACCAAGTGCCTGAAAGTCAAGTAAATGCCAAATTTTACACAGTAGCAGATGCGATTTGGAAGGAAGAATTTTGTTGGTCTTCAATGGCTGCTTCAAATTTTAAAATTACATTTAATAGATGAAATGGATTCACAAGCAAGGTGAGAATACCTAATTGCTTGGAATCATATCTTGGAATCTTTAATATATTTTTTTCATTAAAATTGTAAAATTTTACGTATTTTTAGTATTCTGAGTCATTGAAATCAAACCTCTCCAAGTCATTGCTGGTTTGAAGTCCGAGCTGAGTTGACCCTTGGCTGGTTCAAAGTCTGGTTCCGAGTTTTAAAACATTGGGTCAAACTAGGTCAAATGAAGGCTCATCGATGAGGTCTCACCTACCAAGGTCATATGCAAGCCCCCGCGGGGTTCAAAACTGTCTAATAATAGCCAATATCTCCATGTGGGTCCACCAAGCCAGATATATAAATCATGCCAAAATGCAATTGGTCCCTAAAAATTCAAAGTGCTCAGAATGCCCTCAAATCTGACTCTGACGTTGATTGCCATACTGAGTCCCAACATACCCAGTCACCTTGCTATAAATAGCCTGTCCTTGGAAATCGATGAAACTCAAAACATATCCAATTGGATCCTCAAATATGAAATTAGATGATTGATCTGACCTGTCTCCAAAAACTGCTAAAAGTATATTAGTAATTTCTCAGATTTTCCAAAAAGCTAAATTCCATGCATATCTCCCTGAAGGGTGTCCATAAACATGATCAGATCATGTAACATATAATACTGCAACTCACACTGATCACACCCTGTGTGGGACTTCAGCCTCCCATACTCTAAATGTTGTGCTGAATTTGTACGTATGGGGCCTCTGTGAGTCTGCTGCTGCTGTATCACCTGTCCACATGTACCTAAGATGTATCCTCTGCCTACACCTGTATAGAAAGAACCTATCTGAATTCTTTTCAACCATCTATCCTATGATAATAAAGACATGCAACCATGTGCCAAGCTTGAAAAGCACTGCATGAACTGTCGATGCTGCATCAGTGGACTGACTAACCAATCTACCTGGTAATGTACTCACGAACCGTCGATGCCCAATGGTGAACTTGATAACACTGAGTTCAGCCTGGATGATATCCATGAATGTCTATTGTAGATTAAGTTTTAACACTTGGATTTATAAGGTCAAATCTGGTGTTAACAGTACCCAAGTGCGAATTTCATATATGCTACAGATAATATTTCTATCTATGTTAAAAAAATAATATTCTTTTCAAGCCTTCATAGTTATTTCAATGCAGTTTTCTCTAGGCTCTTGGAAACTAAGTCATGAGAGATCATTAGAACTGATACTCCCCATTTGCTAAACATAGTTTCTCTCCAATGGCTCACCCTGTTTTGCCCTTTGTCATGGCTGGAATAATCTGCCCATAAATCTGCACAGGTTTTAATTTTTTTTTTTGTAAATTAATTATTTGACATCCTTTTTTGAGATTATTTGATCTTTCAGACAGGACCTACCATTTTTGAAGTAAAACTTGTTTGACTATTCAACAATTTTTCCTATGTTGTTACCTTTACCTCTGGATTTTATCCAGCCTCAGACAAACTCACTTTGTATCTTGCATACTGTGCCTATGATACAGTTTTATGCAGGTTTATGAGGCTGTACTACTGCTTGTATCTTTCTTTATTTTATTTTATTTTATCTTAGTTTTGGCAGTTCCTAGGAGCTGCGTTTGCACTCCCATACTGTACTCATACTAGATGTATCATCTAGTCCCATTGACCTACTTTTGTGGTCATTCGTTGGACATTAATAAAGTTATCTTATCTTATCTGGAGTACTGTTTTGATTACCAGCCTTAGACTTTCAACTAATCTGTGAGAGCATTTTTCTCTGCTTCAACATTTTGCAGTTATATATCCGACCTGCTGGAAGTTATGTAACAGACCAATTAGAGCTAAGACAAGCTGTTATATATCCTGGACAAGAGTTAGCAGAGCAAGACGATATACTAGTCTTGGTTGGGACATTTGGTACACAAGCAAGTTTACGCTCTGCTGAAGCAGCATTTGCAGAACGACAAGTAGGTGCCTACCTTATCCAGATTTTTGTATACGACAAAGTTGTGCTGGATAATAAACTCCGATGTCTTATATATATATATATATATATCTAAATGTAGCTTTTGCATTGCAGGTGGAGGACATACCAGAACATGACGCGCTTGTTGTACCAATGATTAAAGATTTATTTTTGGTTGGGTTGCTTGTGGCAGAGCGATTAAGCATAGATCCTGGAAGCGTTTGGCCACATGGAAAAAAAGTTAAACGGTTGTCCTCTGCTTTGGGGATGAAGAGAGAGAAAATAGAGCCTTTTCAGCAAGACACACAGATGACATTGTCCTCGTCCTTTACCACAGAACAAAAGGCACAGGCAATTAAAATTGCACGCACGTTAGCTGTAGCTTATGTAATGGATCAGGTAGTGTATCTATCTAGTTGAGGTCATCTGATTACTCACAATCAAATTTCTTAGGCTGATATAGTATCTATGAATTGTGTGATTGCGCATGGAAAGATTTTATTGTCATGTCTGTACATAGGAAAACATTTTCACAGCCTTAGACTATCTGCTATACGGTTTTCAATACTTCTTTAAGTGTATCTAACCTTATAAGTTTAGAGAGTGATAAATTCTTAGCTATTACTCAGTAAAAATGAGTAATAGTGCATAATCACTCAGTGTTTATATAGTGGGACACAGTAAGATCCTAATCAACCACAAACTAGTAACTGGAAAGAAAATTGAAATCTATCCAAGCCCAAATTGTGCTAATGATTGTATACACAAATAGATTATGCCTCACATAGATAGACAGATATGGTTCCTTCCCTATGCTCGTAAACAACAGAAAATTGAAATATACCCCTATTTTTTTGCAAAGTTAATTATTCTTTATCACATAGGCATCAGTAGGTGTGATTTTAGTAGTTTACAGCAGGCACAAGAACTCATTGATAGCTTAGCCTGGATAATCACTATGGCCCTCTGAGCACACGATTCAAATTATAGACATCTCTGCTAATGAACAACACAAGAGTGTCACTACCACTAGCAAGGGTAAGTGAAGACTTCCATCCGGTGAATTCTCCACTTTGCCTTTTCAGTTCTATTTTCGAAATATACCCATATTAGCAACACAATTAAAAATTGAGTATGATTTACTCGTCTCATTGTTCTCTAGTCTCACTAGAACAATTCCCTGTTACAAGTTGTTGTATGTAGCCCTAGGATTCTTTTTAAGAGATTGATGACATGCCATGTAGATATTGAGGGCTAATGCAGGTATGCATTGCATGGTGTGGGGTGTATTTTCCACATCTATAAATACAGTAAACATCACATCAGGCTATAATAAGATAAGCGACAAGGTAGCAAATTATGAACATCAGGTTTTCATCATTCTGCTTTAGCAACTAAACAAGAGGCTTATTGATGAAGGTATTGTTAACAATTGCTTCTTAAGACATGATAAGGGTAATTTACTTAGGGAGGAATATAATATGAAAAACGGCTTATCTGCTAGTGGCACATTCTACCAAATTTGATGGTCATCCCCTCTTGAAGTCTATGGACGATATCTATGGCTAACAATAGAACGTTTTTACTTGGTGATTGTTATGGTTTGTAAACTAAAATGTCTACAGCTTGGATCCCTATACAATTCAGACACCAGACATTACATTTTCAGATGCTTGTCTGTTCATGTCATAATGGGTTCTTGTTAAAGTGGTTGAGCCATGCAACACATAGGCATCTGTTTGTTATAGTCTGTCATGACTAATATGTAGTTAATTTACCATTGTTATCAATTAAAGTAACTAAGACATGAAGATTTAGCCAAATTCTGCTAAATATTCATTATTAATGAGATGTAGAATAAGTAGTTTAATCCATCATGGTGTTGTATATCTAATAACATTATTGATAAAGTAGACATATTCAATAACTTTAGTGTGTGTCAGAAGAACATAGAAGTGGTTGAGCCATGCAGAACATAGGCATCTCTGTTTGTTTTAGTATGTCATGACTAATATGTAGTTTCTTTTACCGTTGTTATCAATTAAAGTAACAAAGACATGAATATTTAGCCAAAATCTGGTAAATATGCATTACTAACAAGATGTAGAATAATTGGTTTATTTTTTCATAGTGTTGTAGATCTGATAACATTAATGATAAAGTAGAAATATTCAATAACTTTAGTGTGTATTAGAAGCACATAAATTTCTGTGTAGTTCAACCGATATTTGATCTCTTTTCACACGCTATAAATACAATAATATGTAACCTTCGATGAGAATTCTTGTCTTCTGAAAAAAGGAAAAAGTCTCCTAATAATTTATCTATTATTGAGATTGAATATGCAACTCTTTATGTTTAACATTTTCTTGCATCAAATACTGCAAACTATAACAAATCTGTACTTGTGTTTGAAGTTTGAATCTCTTAACCCAAGTTATTTTATTTTAACATTATGGATTATGGCGATTATCGAATATTAAGGATTCTGTTTAGCAGAGAATGAACCTGCATCTATTGTTTTAGTTACATAAGAATTAGCTTGCACATTAGAAAAAATAGTGCAATAAACATCGTATGCTATGTTACCGTATCCGCCTCCCCGGTGTGTAGGATCCGTGGATCCGATACGTATCCGTATCAGATCCTCCTAGGATCCATCATGGAAATGGATCCTCTGCAGAAGGAAATGTATCCTGGTCCCATGAAACGGATCCTGTGAAAAATCAAACAATTCCTGAAATTTTCAAACGGATCCTGAAACTTCCAGTGCTTCTATGACCCATTGATCCTCCCAAAACTTTTTTTTTAATGAAAAACTTAAAAAACCATAAACACGTAATGGCTAAAAGCATAAACTCAATTTCTGCTCAAGGTCTGATCTACCTTATGTCAAGATCTGCTATTGAACTGTAATATATCAATATTAAGGTCTGCTCTCAATGTTTTTATTTGATTTATCTTTATGGTAAAGGTCTGCTGTCAAGGGTGGATCTATCTTTATGTGCTATGTTGTTGCTCACTTCACATACACTGTTATGTAGTCTTGCCATAGCCTTCAAGAAAACCACTTTATTCCCTGCTGATAGGGACATGTGATGTGGATCACAAAAACACTGTTATGCCCTGCTTCAAGTTCATGCTGAAATGGTTTTTAAAATTATCAATATCAATCATGGTTACAACTCATCAAATTATCAATTATGGTACATGAACTCTCTTTTTTAAAAATAATTTATAGTTTTACTCTCGTGTTTCCTGAATAATTTTGTTTCTTTTTTTATTATAAAATATTTTTATATTTTTTTGTACTTGCCGTTTCCTTTCCTTTCCGTATTCTGGGTTTTCAAAAATCTGGCGAATCCGTATCCGTATCCGTATCCTGGTAGTTTAGATTGTATGCCTATACAACATTCACTTCAGTTTAAAGTTTAAACCCATTATCTGTAATATGTGGATTATACATGACAACTTGCTAGTTTGCTGTTTTCAGTTATGTTTGTTTTGCTGTTTAACAAATTTGTTACCTCTCAACTTTTGATCTTACTGTGTCCTATTGGAGCTGAAATATTGCACTGCATCGGTGGAAAATCTTCAAGTTCGTGTGTTGACATGTTGAGGGATGGAGCAACATCAATGTGGAAGTTGATGAAAAGTTTCCACCATCAACATTTGTTTGAGATGCCAACCCTTATTTCCCTAACCCTTTATGAAGTAGCCCCTTTGATGGACAATCTTCCCTTGACTCCATTTGCCTTAGGGATTGGCACTAGTCCTCATGATCATGCCACCACCCCTTTATCAAATACTACAACACGAAAAACTGTTTTGTTAAAGCTACTCTTCCAAATTACCTTGTTCATGGTTGTCTAAGATTTAATAATCCTATCCTAGGTAAGCCTTCCTTGAGTTGGAGAACAACAAACCTAAAGTATAGAGAGGGGATTATTGAGGTGACATTGGGTAACACTTCTAAGTTATAGTTCGGCTAGCTTTTCATACATGCTAGTTCATGCTATAACACGGGGAAATGAAATGGAAGGGTGGAATACAAATAGATTAGCTCCATGTTGACTATATGAAGTTTTGGTAGTTTACACCTTGCGTAGCTAAATCTTGGCCTTCCTAAGGGAGGAATTCAAAGAGAGTGATTGATGTAGATAAGGGTTCATTCGTTGGTTCATTTGGGGGAGTTTTGGTTTTATTAGAGAAGGATTGCTTACCTATGTTCTAAACAATTTGAAGCTTGGAGATAGTCGAGAGGCAATTGCAAAGAGGAACAAATTGAAGAATTGAGAGCTATATCTCAGGATTTGCTATTTTAGAAAAAAGGGAAAAGGCATTGTGAGCTAATGGTGGAGTCCATGCGACAAACTCGTAAACTCTTGAAGAGATCCTTTACAAACTCATTTCTTTGCATTTTGATAATGAGGAATAGAGCTTGAGATTGAGAACAAAAGAGAAGAACTAAAAAAATATTTTGTTGCCCAAAGTTTGTGCACAACACTGATGTTGCCTTCTACACGAGAGAAAATTCGATCTTCCAAGCAAAGAGCAGATTCATTCATTTGAGTTGTTCAACAGCAAGGTTTTGTTGAAGAGAGAAGACAAACTTTTCCTGAACATTGTAAGCTTTGTGAGAGCCACGAAGTTTGTAACTAATAAGATCTTGAGATAAGGACTGAAGCATCTTCTTTTTGCTGGTGTTTTCCCATAGGGTTTCTTCGAGGTAGTCCTGTGTGTCATGTTCCCCCCATTTTGCATGGGTGTCCACTTGTGATTTTAATAACATTTTCAGCAGGGCGGTTACATGTTGATGGAGATTTGGGCCTAGTATTCATGCTTGTGGAGGCATTTTCTTGTGGAGTGTTCTTGATCCTTGGTACATAGATGGCATCATAGCACTTTTGGGTATCATCTTTGGTTGAGTGCCCTGCTTGTTTCTTTCTTGTGTCATGTGTGGTTATAGAAGGGTCTGTCCTCTTCCTCATGGGTTGGTTATCTATTGTGGGCACTTGTCCTTGAGTTGGATGCTCCTATCTTCAATTGATGGTCTCCTAGGTTCATGGATTTATGAGTTGGCATGGGGGTTGGGGTTTGGTTGTTATGTGGACGTTCCTTGCACATATATTGCGGTTGTTCCCCACTTGATGGAGTATTGCGCATAGATCTATTTGTTGGTTGAGGGTTTGACCCCTTGATGTATGGAAGCAACTTCTTGCACTTGTTGACTTGTTCTACATTCATTGGTTTTCCCTTGATGAGCACCCACGCTTTGGAGGGTTGTTTACACACTCACTTATGCCATTTTTGGAGGGGTATCCTAGCTTCGATCCTCGAGAGGAGTTATTTTTTGATAGAGTGTCGTGAATTGTGCCATATCAATGCCATTAGATGCAAGTGGCCATAAGACTTCTGAAAAGTGGTTATAATAGAAAATCCGATAAATAACTAGGAAGTTAGCAATTCCAAAAATATTATTTAAAGAGCCGCATCGTATTATTGCTTTATGTACCTTTTGGAGCCTTTTACACGGAGAGTGTTCACCTTATTTGAGGAAGCGCTCCACCTTTTGAGGCATTTTTCTTGGAGCACTACCTTTGGAAAGCCTTTGGAGGCTAGGTTTGACGTTTTCTTGTCATCATTCACCTTCATTTGATGGATGCACCCCTTTATTGGGCCTTTCTTCTTTTGGATATTGTACTTGTGGCTTTGGTCGCCATTATGTATGAATCTAGTTAGGGTTTGTTAGTGTTAATGGAGTATTTTGATTTGTTTACTCCACCCTAGGCTAGATCTAAGATTTTATCATTTTTTTTATTGTAAAGGAAGTTGAGCTAATCTCCTATATAAGAGAGCCTCTTCCTCGTTCATTTCTCATGTTTGGATTGGGGGAAAAATCCCCTTGGACTTAATGAAATATCTCTTGGCTCCTATGGATGGTTGATGCTAGTGCTTCAATGAAGATTTTATTGAATATTCTTATGTTTGGTGGATGGATGGATCTTCAAATTGTCAATTGCTTTGAGGTAATAATGAAATAGGCTCTCTATCTCTATGTGGTTATCATCAATTGGAAATTTGGAAGTGTAGCTTATGGTGCACATTTTCTACTTAGGTTATATTTTTTTCGATGCCTTTTATGATTGTTTTATCCTTATATTCATTATAAATTTCTACTCTAGAACTTTCTCTTTGATTGATCTTGAAATTAGCCTAGCCATTAGAGAGCAACTAGGTTTGTGCACTACAACCCTAGCCCTTTCCAATCTTTCCTAGAAACTCTCATGCGTTTCTTGGTTGACCCCATTTGCCAATTGGATAAGATACCGGTATCCAATGCCTTCATCACACTTATCTTTTTCTTTAATCCTTAAAAAGACATTGTTTTGATAGAGTTACTCTTCAATTTCATTTTGTGCTTCATTGTCCAACTCTAGTAAATTGTAACCCTATCGTAGGGACTCCTCCCATGAGCTAGAGAAGAGCCAACCTGAAGAGAAAAAGAGGGCTAGATCTAGTGACATTGGCCTCGCTCTTGACTATCCATAAGCTATCATTGATTTTAGGGCTTCAATCTTAAGAAACTAACTGGTGTGATAAAATGTTGTTAGGGTCTTACCCAAAGCCCCCTACTTTATCAATGTACAAGGCCATAAGGCCCATTAGTTAGTTAGTGGGTAATATCATAATGTAAAAAGGATTTTGTATTGAATAAAGGCCCCCAGTTGGTTGACCCTCATTAATAGCGGGATCACAAGTAGTTAGGCCTTTGGCTATTGAAGCAGTATATATATAGCATTAAGTTATTTAATGTGAGTCAAGAATTGTCATTATATTTAGAGCTTTGCTCCCTGGAAGATGCAAGTGAACATAGCTATCTATTTTATTTCTTCTCTTGTGTTTTTATCTTTTCTTCAAATTTCTGGGTTTAAGTATATTACAAGTGGTATTAGAGCTCTTTCTTGGGCCAAAAGGGAAAGATTTTTTAAAACTAGGATTTGGCTTGTTCAATGGGTAAACCTACTGATGGGGAAGTAGACACACAAAAAATACAAGGGTACTCAAGCCAGATTGTTGTGCACCCTTGTAATTGTTGTTGGTACCTCTTTGAGTAGTATACGAAATTTCACTTCCACATACCCTTGGGTATACCAAAATTCCCCTAGGTATACCTGGAACTAGCTTTAGATAAAACTGATCAGTCGTCTTGTTGCTATAGTACACTTAGAACAACACTCGAGGAGATCAGTCTCTAACACTTGGGTAGTTGAGTAGTATGGCTAAGAGCATAGTTGAGCCTCCGTAGTTAGTTCCTTGAGATATTGTGTCGAGTACTACTGTTGGATCTAGCACGTATATTAAAGAGTTATAACACTTTAAACTCCCTTCTTCTTAGGACCTAATGAATTCCATTCATGGTGGAACCCTATAAACCACCTGACATTAACACCTTGGACAATATAATCACTTGCTATACTATTGGTAGGTTGGACAACCTGGAAGCTCCATACACAGATCTTAATGGCTAGATTCAACACCTTCAACAAACCATCAACAATTGGGATCAAACATGGGATAAGAAGTTGGAGACAAAAATAGAGCGCTTGGAGAAGATATTGAATAAGAAGTTGACACATATGACATTTAGTGTCATACATGCAAAAGGACATGGGAATGCACAACATAGTGGGGCACACTAGGAAGAAACTTCTCATTTGGGACTATCTAGCCACCAACAACCCCCTTTGGCTTCTTATAGGAATAAACCACCCTCCATGGATAATAACACATGGAACTATTTTCCTAAAGTAGACATGAACAAGTTTGATGGTTCTAACCCATTAGGATGGGTCACTCAAATGGAACATTACTTTGCCCTTAATGGTATCACTGATGACATGATGAAACTCAAGGTGGGGGTTTTGTATTTGGAGTGATATAAAAAGGCCTATGGGCGTTATGTTGCTTGGAATCTAGGCGGCTTACCAGTTTACGCCATGCAGACTTAGTTGTAGACTTTATCTCATCCTTTAAGCAATTAGGCATATGTACAAAGAACTTAATAGATTCTTTCTATAAAGATTGTTTCATTAGTGGCCTCAAGGAGGTGATTTGAGCACAAGTCAAAATGTAACATCTCGCTACCAGGTTGGAGGCATCTCAGAGGGCTCTAGAAGTAGACACCAATCAATGCAGAAACCAACAAACCATCTTTCATTCCTTGCTCCCACCCTACAGAGGTCAATTCCCCAATCAAAATTCCTTCTCCTTGAAAGTACAAAGGTTGTTTCCAACAGAAATGGCAGATCATCAAAGATGGGGACTCTGCTATAGTTGTTATGAAAAGTATGCTTTGGGTCATAAATGCAAAGATTATAGGTTTTTTCAAATTGATGTGACTAGTCATACACATTATGAAATCATTATGGAAGATACCCCTAAGTTGGATACTGTTGACCAAAATTTTCCCATGCAAGAAGTGGAAATTGAAGTTAATCAAGAAAAACCTTGTGTTGGGAATATTATTATATTATTGCCTTCCCATTCACGTGAGAAGAAGACTAAAAGTTACAATGAATGGGAAGAGTCGTGAAGGAATCCAAGATGTTAGATTTTTAAGATATAATTTTCACCTCTTTTAACTTTAACAACAAATAAGGATCGTTGAAAGAATAACCATGCACAAAAACATAAAGAGACACAAAGATTTATCTTGGGAAACCACAAGGGAGAAAACCCAACAACCTTCTTCTTATTCAGAGATATCAGTTCAAGATACAATAGTACATCCAGATACAAGCATCATCACATAGACAAGCTCTAGACAAACCCTAGAGCCAAAGGAGGAAACTCTCCAACAATAGCGAACCTAGAAATAGTCTTCTACAACCCAAGAATTAGTCTCCTCTCTCTCTCTTGCCTACTTTTTCAGCTGACTTGAGCGAACTTGCTTGAGTGTTGTGTCCAAATGAGTGAGACACTACTCTTATTTATGCTTGACTTGATGTTTGATTTTTCACTTGAGTTGGGGCTGACTTGTACAATTGTTGACTGGGCCGACTTCTCTTTTGTGCTGGGACGACTTCACATGGAAAATAATATAATATTGTTTATTTATTTCATTGCTGGGCCGACTTAGCCAGTGAGGATACCTCAAGTAGCTACAAACATCAACACTCCCTCTTAGCTAGGGAGGTATCATCACGCTAGAGCACATCTAGATATCATCTGAGTATGACAACTGCCTTGAACATCTCGTCATCATAAGGAAGGTCTCTTTTGATCAAGTCCTTCTGACCAGAACAACTGTTCCCACTGGAACCACATCATCTTTCCAATGATAATATCTAATTTTCCTGATCAACTTGGTCATCCTAGACCAAAGAGGATTACTTCCTCATGCACTTTATCAGTCTAAAACTGAAGGGAGGCCACACTCTCGAGGAAGACACTTCTTCCAAGTACTTTATCGATTTCAAATCGAAAGGAGGCTGTACTCCCGAGGAAGACAATTCTTCCAAGCACTTTATTGATCTCAAATTGAAAGGAGGCTATACTCCCTAGGAAGACACTTCTTCCAAGCACTTTATTGATCTCAAATCGAAAGGAGGCTACACTCCCCAAGAAGACACCTCTTCCAAGCACTTAATCGATCTCAAATCGAAAGGATGCTACACTCCCCAGGAAGACACCTCTTCCAAGCACTTAATCGATCCCAAATCGAAAGGATGCTACACTCCTAAGGAAGACACCTCTTCCAAGCACTTTATCGATCTCAAATCGAAATGAAGCTGTACTCCCTAGGAAGACACTTCTTCCAAGCACTTTATCGATCTCAAATCGAAAGGAGGCTATACTCCCTAGGAAGAGACTTCTTTCAATTTACCAGTCATTACAATTGGAAGGAAATGATGACTACAACTAGTCCATCCCTTTGGGCCCACACACTTCACAAAGGAGCACTCTCCACATAGGAGAACATCACACATAGGGATCATCCCTAGGAAGAGACTTCTTTCAATTTACCAGTCATTACAATTGGAAGGCAATGATGACTACAACTAGTCCATCCCTTTGGGTCCACACACTTCACAAAGGAGCACTCTCCACATAGGAGAACATCACACATAGGGATCATCCCACACATGGATCCACTCCACAAAAGAGTCCTCTCCACACTGGAGAACGTTCCTCATAGGAACCTGTTGAGGCCTGGAAATTCGCAGGCAACAACAGCAAGGGATTCTCCCTAGTCAACGTTCCCAACTAGCCTGTGACTGTTTGGTGTAGGGAATCCGTCCGGTTTGCGGTCCGGCTACCGTAGGTCAAGTAACAAAAATAAAAGGTTTTACCGGTTGCGGCCTGGTCCACCGTGTATATTTTTGTATTTTTAGTTTTAAGTATGACATGCAAGTGCCTATCTAAAATGCAGATTGATTAAGAATGCAAGGAGTGGTCACAATGTGATGCCCAGGTTCTTATCTCTCGTCTTAAACTCTCTTGCATCTAAATCACACACAGCAAGCAATTAAAACTAACTACCTAACCTATCCCTAGGGAGCAAGATTATCATTCATTAATGAGTAATGTATTTTGTACATGCATTATGAAAAATCACAGTTAGCTGACACTTCTTTCAAAACACATGAACATTTAAAGATATTTGAACAACTAGATAGCCAATTGTTTATGAACAACATTCATTACTCATAGTGGAAATTTTCATAAAATAAACCAGAGATCATTCATACAAGAACATAGGTTCAAAGAGTTAGAACGATCTCATAGTTAATGGACACAAAGCTGAAAATGAAATAGTTCATCTTCAACAAATCCATAGCATAACATTTGAACATTCCACCAAGCTTTCTCCAACAGGCAAACTGTAATTATCTATTGCAAAAGGAAATAGTTCTTCTTACAATATGTCCTCACCAATCTCACTGGGAAAAAGTCCCCCTCCTATCTAAATCTTCTATATTTATACAACAAGAGCAAAACTGTTGGGCTGCCCACAAATGACTCTTGGGCTTCCCCAACGTTTCACCTCCCATGCTTTTCTTTCATTAAGCGCTTATAGAATTTACAATATACTACAATAAAACAAATAAATGCTTATGAGGAGGGTCGCGCTTGACTATTCAGGAACTTCTTCCAAGTTGAAGCCTCTGAGGCAATGTTTTCGAACTCTGAAGGTTCTAAGAAACGAATGTTTATTTCAAATTTAGCAGCTTGATTTCTTATTGCTTCTATTTTGGCTGCGCTCAGGCAAAGTTGGTCTTGAAGCAACTGCACACTAACCGCGGCATGAGCTACTTCATTCCTGAGGGTCTGCTCGTCTAAGGCTTTGATGTGCTGGATCCTTTGTTCATCTTCCCGATATCTCTTTTGCAACATCTCCACAAACAGGGTGTGGTTTGGAAAGGTATCTATTCTCTGTTCAGCCTCAACCTGGCAGCGATTATAAGTGATCAAAAGTCTCCTGAAGAATTCTGCACAAGCCCCCTTTGTCTTCTTGACAGCCTGCTTGAATTCTTCGGTTGTGTTTATGGAAAACTCCAGTAAATCATAGTCTTGCCTTAGGGCGTGTTGATCTTTTGATGGTAGATCTGCAGGGGTTTCTTCATTCGCTTCCAATCTCGCCATCCTTCTTGTCAGGACTTCTAAGATGTCCTACGATCTGTCTACAAAATATGAAGAGGTTTCCAAAATCTCTTCTAGCCGATTGTCTACCTGCAAGATCTTGCACCTTTCTTTCTCTATGGCTACTTGCAGCTGGTGCATCTTGCTCCTTTGTGCCAGAACATGCTCCTTGAACGGCTGAAGATTGACTTGCTGTTCCTTGGCCTCTTCTAGAGCTGCTGTTAATGAGGCAATCTGTTCTCTCAGCTCTGTAGTCTGCCCTTGAGATTTCCTTTCAGATTCCTCCAAGGTAAAAGCTGTAGCTCCAATTACCCTATCTTACCTAGCAGCTGCTCTTTTTCTGTCCTTAACCCCTGACATTCCTGCTGCAATTTCTCCAGACTCTCTTGGGCAGCCTCCATAGATCTCTTCTCAACTTGGAGGAACTGGAGCTCAGCTTTTGAAGACTTTATTTCATGTTGTATGTCTTCAAACTTTCTTTTCAATCTATTATTTTCCTCTCTCTCTCTTCTTAGGGTATCTTTAAGCTGGGCAGTAGACTTCTTTGACTGTTGAAGATTAGTCATTATTCGATCTACATTGTCCTCAGAAGCATGGATCAATGCAGCCCCAGCTTTGATGGTGAATCTGGGGTCCTTGTCTGTCCCATATACTACGGTTGTATCATTTATCATTTTACCCGACTGCCCTCCAGTCTTGACCTTTCTCTCGGTCCTCTTCATTATTCTTTTCCTTTCTCTATCATAAAAAATAGTGTTGAAATCTGGTACCTCCTCCCCTTTATTCTGCTCAAAAGGGATTAGCCTAAGGGTAGGGACCATAGCCTGTCCTGTTGTGTTGCCAGCAGCTACCTCGGGATCTTGAATATCAGGATTACCCGAGTCCTAAGCCTGATTGTCTACAGGATCGGAAGCTGATTGCTCTATCACTGCCCCTGTCAGTTTTAGCCTTCCTGCTTCCTCATTTCCTCATCCATCTTTCTTTTCTTTTCCTCCTCTTCATTCCGGGCAGCTCCTTCTGCCTTTCTAGCTGCTTCTTGTTCAGCTCTTCTCTTTTCTTCCTCCTCACCTTTGAGCCAGCTTTCAGCTTCCTGTGCTAGTCTCCTAGCATCTTCATTTCTTTTCCTAGCCTCTTCCTCCTCTGCCTTTTCTTGCTCATCCTGTCCTTTCCCGCCTTTGGTGGTGATTTTCTTTTTAAATCTTCTTCTTAAGGCCGTTATATTTTTTGCACCGCGGAAAATGGATTCCTCTCTATCCCAGTGGCTTGTGTATTCAAAATGTACGTTTGCCTCCTTGCAGTGCTTTGCCACTTTATTCTTGGAATCATTCCTATGGAAATTCATTTCCCCAAAATGGAATCTCCCCAATTCCTCCACCAATTCATCAGCTTTCTTCACCCTTGTGAACTTATAGCTTCCCAACCTGAATGGTAAAGGAGGGTAAGCTGCTTTCTTATGTTCAAACAAAAAGCTCCCTATGCCATCTAAAAAGACTTGCCTAACTGCCTCTTTGTGGACTACATAGTCAGTGGCATATTTTGGCAGTAGAGAGGGTGCTCTGGAGCATCCATACATTCTGAAGTACAATTCATCATCTGTTAAGTAGTAGTCTGCATATTCCTCAATCACCTGCAATGCTTCCTCCGACATACAATTACACTCCTTTAAGAAGATCAATGTATATAGTGGCATGATGAAGTGCTCACACACTTCTCTATAGTGACTGTGGTACTTGTGTGCCCACAGTGGATTGTAAGCTGAGTAGACTGGTGTTCTCTCTCAGTCCCAGATACACCTCAGGTTTGGGAAGGGTTGAGTGCATAGTATGCAATCAATCAATATAGAGCTCATATAGAACTCTGATCTCTTTTGGGACACCTCTTCTAATGCTGAAGCAATGCAGGCTAAGAGGCTGTTAGATACAATGTTCGCCTAGTTGAACACTGTTCTCTGGGTTGCCACATAGAAGATGATAGGCACGCACTCCAACTTAAAGCTTTTACCATGGGCCCTTCCGAAAATCCTGTTCAGCATCAGGGCAATGAACCTGTAAGGGGTTCTTAGATTGACAGTATCATATTTCCCGGTCGGCCTAGTTCTAAAGTTCTTGCCAGGCACCAGCATTCTCTTTAGTGTCTCGACTAGGTCCATCTTTATTGCCTTCAGCCAGTCCTCAGTCAAGTACACTTGTGCTTCTGGTAAGTGGTAGGCCAGTGACACATACCCAGGGCTATAAGCAGCATAACCTTGTTTATCAACATTTGCCAAAATCATGGTGGTTACATCTGCCCTGGGCAGAATCCACCCAATCATCTCTGAGCATGGAAAAAGCTTAGGTCTGGTAGCAATTTTCATCAATGCAGATCTTTCTATATTGGCATAGATGGTTTCTTCTTCAAAACCTGTGTCAGGTACTTCTCGGCGTGTTATTAATCTGTAAACTTCCCCCCATTTATATTCAGGTTCTATACCAACTATGCATTTGGTGTCCTCGTAGGTGTACTCAACTCTGGTAACAATTTCAACTTTGGGTTCCTGCTCTACTACGGGAGCTTTCTTCTTTTGCCGTTTAGACATCTTGGATTCTGAAGAATTTCCCTGTCATACACAGAAATTGCTTTTAGGTTTTGTTGGGCCATTCCTTGATAAAATTAAAAAATGGAGACAAAATGTATGAGCATTTTACCTGGTCTAGGCTAAACATAATTGCCGTTATGAAAGTAAAACAAATAATACTCAAACCAGAAGTTCTCGCGTGAAATTAATCTGCCCAAAAGGCTAAAATCAGCTCACGACCAACACTTGAAAAATTAACTTAGAATATCATGGCCTTTCTAAAACGACGAATATCCCCCTCCTAACGCTGAAGCAAAAAAAATCTCAAACACCCCCTCTCGGTGCTATGAACTAAATCTTTCCAAGGAAAACATGAGGCCTAATCCCAAGAGAAGGATACTGTACTGTGATAGTGCGCTTAACTCATTGTATGCTCAAAGAAAACATAAGAGGAAAATGCTACTCGCATCAAAATCTGCATAGATTTCATTCTGAAACTGGGGTTCGTACTCGAGTTTGAACAGTCTCATCCTAAGCAGGGAGTAACGTCAACATCATGACCATGGTTCACAAAACGAGGGCGACCAAACTGTGGAACCAAAACCTTGGCATCTCGGAAGAAAATCATGAAAACGCCCTCCCCATATGGCCAAACACAGATTGGGGGAAACTGGTGCAGATAGCGTAACGACCGTCTGCATCGATTTCCCCAGCAGTCGAGTGCGGGTTGCAAACCCATAACGGCAGTGGAAGAAATCATCACGCAAAACCACAAACACCCCCCACCGGGCCGCTAGACCATCTACCTAGAATATATATACATGCCGAGATGGAAAACCTAGGTATCCACTAACCGTAGAGGCAACGAACTGACCAAGGACAACAGAAATAGTTTGACCAATCGAAGGAAACGGGCATAAGGGCCTACCTGTCACTGTGCTGCGCGACTGGTGGAGAAAAACCCGTAAACCTCCATGGCGGAGCCACCTAGGAGCGAAGGTACTGACAGTGAATGCGTTGGTCTGCTTGAGCGATACCGACAGCACGGGGAAATCGCCAAAATAACAATAAAAAACAATAAACCCCAACGCCACTATATATGCCACGGTCAACATGCAATCGACGGGAAAAAATAAAATCAATCGGGAGGAAAACGATTATGGGATCGGCGATCTTGTCAACATCGCCTTCACAACGACGGATGATGAAACAACCAGGAAACCCGTAATGGCATCGGCGGAGAGACAAATCAAAAACTCGCATCGGAGCTCGGGAGACTAAAAGGCTTCGGATCAATAGATGGTTGGAGAGACGCAATGGCGAAACCATAAAAGAAATCGAGTTCCGTAGACCAATCAAAATCGGAGCAACAATAAACATGACTTCGGCGAAAAATAACGGGCACGCGAAAAACAAAATCAAAATACATCGGCAAGATAGTGCCTTCAAAAACCGCAACGGCGAAAGCTGAAAACCAAAGGATCCGCGAATCAAAATGGCGGGGATCGGAAGAGGATCCATACAATCCTTGGGAAGCTTCGCGATACTTCTTCCGCAACGGCGGAAAACGTAGGGACAAACGTTCCGACGGGATTTTAAAGCAACCGCCGACGAATAAAGCGCATCGGGGACCAAGAATCGGTCTTGATGTCTTGTTCTTTTCCGAAACGGCAGGCGCACAGATGACTGGACTCTCAACTAAAAAATCTAAAACACTTCCGATGGCAAGGCAAAATCAATACAAACCGTAAAACTTGGCCGCCATAAAAGTAATTCTTTGAGCAAACATCAAACAGACCCAAAAATATTGAGCAAAACGAAATAAAGGAGGGTCCCAAAATTTTTTGAATTTTGGGAAAAGGTTGCAGCTGCAACAATTGGCGTCTACCTGGTGAACCCCAGATTTCTGAATTAACTTCTTCCCAGTAAAAGACTCCTTAATCATTTAGCTCACAAGTTGAATTCTTCCAGATGCTTGTATTCTTAAGATGGCAAACAAATGCATTTAAATCATTGAGGACAGTCCATTCTTTGGAAATGGGAACACCCAGAATATTTGAAAGTTTGGATAACTCTTTTGAGGCTTAGTAGGTGAGTTTTATTTTACCTCTGTCTTTGGGTAGTTTCTAGCTTGGACACCACAGGATCGTAACATATGGTAAACAGATCTATTCATTTGTTCCTCATTCCCACGCCAACTGCACTTTGTGCCCTTTTGAACTTTTGTTCTTTTGAGTCCTCCATCTACCTTTCTTTTTGAATTTTATTCAGGCTCTTCTATCCATAGTGTCATTTTGTGTGGGAGATGTATTTACTTTTCAGCTCATGGACGGAGAAGAACTTTTGGCAGATTATTTTCACGTTTCAGATACTTCGTTTTGATATGTATTGCTTCTTTTTAGGAGTTTTGACTCTTAACAGCCTTTAGGCTTTTAAAATCATGGCATGGGATCATTTATAATAAACTGTTTACCTTGCTTCCTTTCCGTGGGTCTTTTGCTATCACTCCCTAGGACATCTTAAATGTGAAATGGATGGAGCCTCGAAATAGTATTTCAGACCTCTTAATTTTGAGTTGTTTTCAGGGGTTAAGCAGGACTTCAATGAGTGCATAGCCATTTAGGAAAACTACTTACTAGAAGAAATTTTATCATTTCAAAATAAAACGCACAGTCTTATCCCAAAGATTTCAGTTAATCGAGAACCCTGATGCTTTCCATGCGACCAACAGTTTGCCTCTTTTATTCAAAACAAACCAAAATAACCAGAAATAAAAGCGGTAAATCAAAGTAAAACTGCATCAAATTATTTATGTACAAGGTCATCAAAATAAAAATCGAGAACCAACCACTACCTGATCAGTTTTGTGTCCACCCCTAAAAATCTATCTACCTATGAGTCAAGGGGCTAGGCTGGATTGCAGACATGAGATACCTAACCATGGTCTAATTCTGCTATTTTTGAAACCGAAACTATGTCTACCGATTTACAATCAATCTCATTAGCCTGTGAACTTTGAAGGAGATCAGGCTGAGTGTTAGTCATACTGCTGGCTTCGTCTGATGCATGATATCTTAGTTTAAGCTCCATTAGATAATTCCCCAAAACAGAATTTGCAGATTCATTTTCTTCTTCCAACTTAGTGATAGTGTGCTTCATGTAAGGTTCCCTTAAAATTTTGATCCGATTTGGGACCCCTTTATGAGGCAACCATAAATGTGACCAATCTGAAGCAAAATACCCCTTTAACCTCGCGGACCAGTCTCGGTTCAGAATAAGTCCATACCCATCTGGTATGTCAGCCACCACGATATCAATAAATTGACATATCTTGTTATTTGCAGATAAACGAATGAGAACATTCTCCATTTCTCCCACTACTTTGACATTGGTTCTGTCTAATTGAGTAACTTCCCAAGCAGTAGGTTTTGGCTGCCCATTAATTTTTTTGCAAACTGCGAGTGGCATAACATTCACCGATGATCCAGAATCTACCAAACAATTATGCACCTTATGGTTCAGCATTTCCAGAGTCAAGGAAAGGTGGGGTTCTAGCTTTCCCTTCCCCAATTGATTCGACATCTTCCTCCACAGGTTGGTTTTTGGTGGGTATCTCTTCCTCTGGTTCTTCAGCATTTTCTTTGCTAACACCTACTTGGTCTTCCATAGGCTTAGCAGGTTTGTTGATTTGCTTCGAATCGTGGCTGATAATGGTGATTTCAGGTACTTTGTCCTCAACATTGTTCTTTGGTTGTCTCGTTATATTCTCTTGCAACCTCTTAATCTTTGAGATTATTGAATTGTCTTTGATTACCAAATTCGGGTCTTTTGTTGTCATTGGTATATTCTCAGGTTTAAGAGTACCTTTTTCTGTATCAAATAGCGAGACACAATCCCATAAAAACATGGTATCATTTTCTTGTTTTTCTATGGTCTGATTACCTTTTTCCTCCTCATCACTGTCCTCAGTCAATTTAGAATCCAAGAGCTGATTCATTACCAATGTCATCGAATTTAACCATTGAGGACAATTCTTTTCAGAATGAGGTTGTTGGTGAAAAGTGTAGAAATTATCCATCCCTACCTTTATCAAATTCATTGATGCTGAACCATGCGGAGGTGTCTTGAATTGGTTCTTATCTTCCCTTTTTTTGTAGTAAGGCTTATAAGCTTTCTGAGCTTCTTTTTCTTTCTCCAAATCTATTATTCTGTTGGAAAGCTTTTGCATCATCTTTAACATCCCCTCAAAATCATGTGATTGCTCCTCTTTAGGTTTAGACAGCGATAAGGCTCTTTTCCCGGAAGTTTTTTCTCCAGATTGCTCGGGATAATCCTCTATACTTTCTTTTTCAGCCTCTACTCTTTCTGCTTCTTCATAAGTTTCTGCTAACGTAGGCTTAACTTGAGCTTTTGCGAACAAAGCCAAGTCAGGACCTAAAGCTGAGGTATAATACTCAATCAGAACTCAATCAGAACTTTATCAGAGGGCTTATCAGTTACAGAGAAGTTCTTGAGGGAAGCAGAAAATCTTTGAGTGAAACTGTGTACCTTTTCTTTCCTTTCTTTTTTTAAAGCACCCAAGCCTTTCATTAGTGCTGCATGCGTCTTTTGGGATGCATACTTACTTCTGAAAATCCTTTCAAAGGTATCCTAATCTAGGATAGAGTTTGCAGGCAAACCAAAGTACCATGATGCTGCTGCTCCTTTAAGGGTGTGTGGAAAAAGTCTACAAACAACATCCTTATGTTCCCCAGCCTTTAATCCTTCTATTGCCAAATAGAAACTTTGCAAATGGTTGTCTACTATAGCCTTCTCATTTGGATCAAACTTAGGCAACAACTTTTCAAAAGCTTGAGGTAAGTCATGCAACGGAGGTGTTAGGTTCAAGGGTGATCTGGCTTTCCAAGCCGGTGGTGGATTTGGTGGGTTAGGTGGCTGATTTGTAGTTACACCTGCCATGAGTCTGAGTGGCGAGTGAGGAGGTGAAGGAACAGGAGTCCGCACAGGAGAATAGTAAGGTGTGTTTGGGCCCACTTGATTCAAAGGCTGAACAACCTTTTGTAATGCTACTTCTATTAACTCTTCCAAATCACCAACCAACACTAAATCTTCCAAGATGGGGCGGTCTTTCTTCTTGTATTCTCTTTGGGGTAAATCAGGGATAATGGGTAGTCCTCCAATACTCTTTACATAAGCCCGGGTGTGTCTTCTCAGATCATTTACCACTTGGTTGTCTGCAGCAAACAAATGTTCTTTATTTTCTTCAGTATTTGGATTAGGAAATAAACTGCTTTCAAAACTATCACTGGTGGAGTTATTTCGAGGAAATGGATTTCCCCGGCCAGCCATGCACTGGCGGCCCTCCTTCTAGCGCCAGAAACTGTTGAGGCGTGGAAATTCGCAGGCAACAACAACAAGGGATTCTCCCCAGTCAACGTTCCCAACTAGCCCGTGACTGTTTGGTGCAGGGAATCCGTCCGGTTTGCGGTCTAGCTACCGTAGGTCAAGTAACAAAAATAAAAGGTTTTATCGGTTGCGGCTCGGTCCACCGTGTATATTTTTGTATTTTTAGTTTTAAGTATGACATGCAAGTGCCTATCTAAAATGCAGATTGATTAAGAATGCAAGGAGTGGTCACAATGTGATGCGTAGGTTCTTACCTCTCGTCGTAGACTCTCTTGCATCTAAATCACACACAACAAGCAATTAAAACTAACTACCTAACCTATCCCTAGGGAGCAAGATTATCATTCATTAATGAGTAATGTATTTTGTACATGCAGGGGTTTCTTCATTCGCTTCCAATCTTGCCATCCTTCCTGTCAGGACTTCTAAGATGTCCTGCGATCTGTCTATAAAATATGAAGAGGTTTCCAAAATCTCTTCTAGCCGATTGTCTACCTGCAAGATCTTGCACCTTTCTTCCTCTATGGCTACTTGCAGTTGGTGCATCTTGCTCCTTTGTGCCAGAACATGCTCCTTGAACGGCTGAAGATTGACTTGTTCCCTGGCCTCTTCTAGAGCTGCTATTAATGAGGCAATCTGTTCTCTCAGCTCTGCAGTTTGCCCTTGAGATTTCCTTTCAGATTCCTCCAAGGTAGCTTTCTGTAGCTCCAATTCCCCTATCTTACCTAGCAGCTGCTCTTTTTCTATCCTTAACCCCTGACATTCCTGCTGCAATTTCTCCAGACTCTCTTGGGCAGCCTCCATAGATCTTTTCTCAACTTGGAGGAACTAGAGCTCAGCTTTTGAAGACTTTATTTCATGTTGTATGTCTTCAAACTTTCTTTTCAATCTATTATTTTCCTCTCTCTCTCTTCTCAGGGTATCTTTTAGCTGGGCAGTAGACTTCTTTGACTGTTGAAGATCAGTCATTATTCGATCTACATTGTCCTCAGAAGCATGGATCAATGTAGCCCCAGCTTTGATGGTGAATCTGGGGTCCTTGTCTGTCCCATATACTACGGTTGTATCATTTATCATTTTACTCGACTGCCCCTCAGTCTCGACCATTCTCTCGGTCCTCTTCACTATTCTTTTCCTTTCTCTATCATAAAAAATAGTGTTGAAATCCAGTACCTCCTCCCCTTTCTTCTGCTCAAAAGGGATTAGCCTAAGGGTAGGGACCATAGCCTGTCCTGTTGTGCTGCCAGCAGCTGCCTCGAGGTCTTGAATATCAGGATTTCCCAAGTCCTGAGCCTGACTGTCTACAGGATTGGAAGCTAATTGTTCTGTCACAGTCCCTGTCAGTTTTAGCCTTCCTGCTTCCTCATTTCCTCATCCATCTTTTTTTTCTTTTCCTCCTCTTCATTCTGGGTAGCTCCTTGTGCCTTTCTAGCTGCTTCTTGTTTAGCTCTTCTCTTTTCTTCCTCCTCACCTTTGAGCCAGCTTTCAGCTTCCTGTGCTAGTCTCCTAGCATCTTCATTTCTTTTCCTAGCCTCTTCCTCCTCTGCCTTTTCTTGCTCATCCTATCCTTTCCCGCCTTTGGTGGTGATTTTCTTTTTAAATCTTCTTCTTAAGGCCGTTATATTTTCTGCACTGTGGAAAATGGATTCCTCTCTATCCCAGTGGCTTGTGTATTCAAAATGTACGTTTGCCTCCTTGCAGTGCTCTACCACTTTATTCCGAGAATCATTCCTGTGGAAATTCATTTCCCCAATTCCTCCACAAATTCATCAGCTTTCTTCACTCTTGTGAACTTATAGCTTCCCAACCTGAATGGTAAAGGAAGGTAAGCCGCTTTCTTATGTTCAAACAAAAAGCTCCCTATGCCATCTAAAAAGACTTGCCTAACTGTCTCTTTGTGGACTACATAGTCAGTGGCATATTTTGGCAGTAGAGAGGGTGCTCTGGAGCATCCATACATTCTGAAGTACAATCCATCCTCTATTAAGTAGTAGTCTGCATATTCCTCAATCACCTGCAATGCTTCCTCCGACATACAGTGACACTCCTTTAAGAAGATCAATGTATATAGTGGCATGATGAAGTGCTCACACACTTCTCTATAGTGACTGTGGTACTTGTGTGCCCACAGTGGCTTGTAAGCTGAGTAGACTGGTGTTCTCTCTCGGTCCCAGATACACCTCAGGTTTGGGAAGGGTTGGGTGCATAGTATGCAATCAATCAATATAGAGCTCATATAGAACTCTGATATCTTTTGGGACACCTCTCCTAATGCTGAAGCAATGCAGGCTGAGAGGCTGTTAGATACAATGTTCGCCCAGTTGAACACTGTTTCCTGGGTTGCCACATAGAAGATGATAGGCACCCACTCCAACTTAAAGCTTTTACCATGGGCCCTTCCGAAAATCCTGTTCAGCATCAGGACAATGAACCTGTAAGGGGTTCCTTAGATTGACAGTATCATATTCCCCGGTCGGCCTAGTTCTAAAGTTCTTGCCAGGCACGAGCATTCTCTTCAGTCTCTCGACTAGGTCCATCTTTATTGCCTTTACCCAGTCCTCAGTCAAGTACACTTGTGCTTCTGGTAAGTGGTAGGCCAGTGACACATACCTAGGGCTATAAGCAACATAACCTTGTTTATCAACATTTGCCAAAATCATGGTGGTTACATCTGCCCTGGGCAGAATCCACCCAATCATCTCTGAGCATGGAAAAAGCTCAGGTCTGGTAGCAATTTTCATCAATGCAGATCTCTTTATATTGGCATAGATGGTTTCTTTTTCAAAACCTGTGTCAGGTACTTCTCGGCGTGTTATTAATCTGTAAACTTCCCCCCATTTATATTCAGGTTCTATACCAACTATGCATTTGGTGTCCTCGTAGGTGTACTCAACTCTGGTAACAATTTCAACTTCGGGTTCCTCCTCTACTACGAGAGCTTTTTTCTTTTGCCGTTTAGACATCTTGGATTCTGAAGAATTTCCTTGTCATACACAAAATGCTTTTAGGTTCTGTTGGGCCATTCCTTGATAAAATTAAAAAATGGAGACAAAATGTATGAGCATTTTACCTCGTCTAGGCTAAACATGATTGTCGTTATGAAAGTAAAACAAACAATACTCAAACTGGAAGTTCCCGCGTGAAATTAATCGCGACCCTGGTTCACAAAACAAGGGCGACCAAATTGTGGAAGCAAAACCTCGGCATCTCAGAAGAAAATCATGAAAACGCCCTCTCCGGATGGCCAAACACAGACTGGGGGAAACTGCTGCGGACAGCGTAACGGTCGTCTACACCAGTTTCCGCAGCAGTCGAGTGCGGGTTGCAAACCCATAACGGCCGTGGAAGAAATCATCACGCAAAACCATAAACACCCCCCACCGCGCCGCCAGACCATCTACTTAGAATATATATACATGCTGAGATGGAAAACCTAGGTATCCACCAACCGCAGAGGCAACGAACTGACCAAGGACAACAAAAATAGTTTGACCAATCGAACAGAACGTTGAAACGGGCATAAGGGCCTACCTGTCACTGTGCTGCGCGATTGGTGGAGAAAAACCTGTAAACCTCCATGGCGGAGCCACCTAGGAGCGAAGGTACCGACAGCAAATGCGTGGGTCTGCTCGAGCGATAACGACAGCATGGGGAAATCGCCAAAATAACAATAAAAAACAATAAACCCCAACCCCACTATATATGCCGCAGTCAACATGCAATCGGCGGGAAAAAATAAAATCAATCGGGAGGCAAACGATTATGGGATCGGCAATCCTGTCAACATCGCCTCCAGAACGGCGGATGATGAAACAACCAGGAAACCCGCAATGGCATCGGCGGAGAGACAAATCAAAAACTCGCATCGGAGCTCGCGAGACTAAGGCTTCGGATCAATAGATGGTTGGAGAGACACAACGACGAAACCATAAAAGAAATCGAGTTTCGTAGACCAATCAAAATTAGAGCAACAATAAACATGACTTCGGTGAAAAATAACGGGCACGCGAAAAACAAAATCAAAATACATCGACAAGATAGTGCCTTCAAAAACCGCAATGGCGAAAGCTGAAAACCAAAGGATCCGCGAATCAAAATGGCGGGGATCGCAAGAGGATCCATAGAATCCTCGGGAAGCTTCGCGATACTTCTTCCGCAATGGCGGAAAACGTAGCGACAAACGTTCCGACGGGATTTTAAAGCAACCGCCGACGAATAAAGCGGATCGGGGACCAAGAATCGGTCTTGATGTCCCGTTCTTTTCTGAAACGGCGGGCGCACAGATGACTGGACTTCCGACTAAAAAATCTAGAACATTTCTGATGGCAAGGCAAAATCAATACAAATCGTAAAACTTGGCCGACATAAAAGTAATTCTTTGAGCAAACATGAAACAGACCCAAAAAATCTGAGCAAAACGAAATAAAGAAGGGTCCCAAAATTTTTTGAATTTTGGGAAAAGGTTGCAGCTGCAACAGAACCATCCCTCAAAGGGATACCCTCCTCAAAGGAGTTAGGCACAAGTCTCGGCTTATGTCTCATCAATAGCCATACTGGTCATCAATCTCCACTCCAGAGGAAGGGGATCTCCATCACCCCAAGCCTTTCACGAAAGTATGCAAACTTCACTCTGGATAATGGCTTGGTAAGGACATCTGCAATCTGCTAATTTGTGGAGATATACTAGAGCTTCACTCCTCCCTTAACTATGTCTCTGATGTTGGATTTTTACAAGATTATAGCAGTATTACTTTATTGCAATTGAGCAATAGGATCTCTAGAAGAAAGACAAAGCACAGAAACAAAGAACACAAGAGTTTATCATGGGAAACCCAATAGGGAGAAAAACCCAACAACCTTCGTATAGAGATGATCTCGAGAACAGATTACAAGAATAGAGAGAGAGAAAGAAGAAAATCTCTCTAATGAAAAACCCAAAAAAATACTTCTTCTCACAGCTGGATCAAACTTCTCCTTGACTAGTGAACTTGCTTGCTTAGCTGTGTATACAAATGAGGCATCCAACCTCTCTATTTATATACTTTACAAAATTGACATTTAATCTTAATTGGTTCGACTTACCTTGGGGGAAAATAAAAAAAGTAAAAATAATTTTATTTTAATTCTAAACTTTCCCAAGGTTTACATTGATTCTTTCAAGGCTTTACATGAATGATTACATCAGTATGATCTCCCGTTGGAGGTACAAAACAATATAATAAAATTACAATAAGAATAACTTTCGAAGTTGGACAAAATCCAACACTCAATCTCAACAAGGAAGGTATTCTTCGGACATGGACATCATCAGCATCATGATCTTCTGGGTTTCTTCTATACAACACATTTGTCTCGATCATCTCTATACATACTAAAGGTTGTCAACATGATCTCTTTTCGTCGAGAGGTGTCATCATGCATCTGATCTACTCAGTCCATTGGTGAATTTATCAGCTTTGCAACTCTGCACAGTCCATCGGAGAGTCATCATCATCATATGTCTGATCCATAATCCATCGGTGAATCCATTAGTTCTGCAGCTTTGCATGGTCCATCAAAGAGTTGTCATCATACATCTGATCCACATAGTCCATCGGTGAATCCATGAACTCTTACAGTCCATCGGAGAGTACTGCAATCAATGTCTCATCTACAACCAGTCCGTCTCTATTGTCGATGGGAATCTCCCACACCTAGCTAAGAACCTCCACATGCTTCACACGACCATCTACGACCTGTTTGTCTCTATTGTCGATGGGATTTCTCCCATACCAAGCTGAGAACCAGGACGAGCAAAGGCACCAATGTACACGACTATCTGCTACCTATCCGTCTCTACCGTCGATGGAATTTCTCCCACAACAGGCTGAGATTCGAGAACCAAGACGAGCAGAGGTATCAGTGTACATGACCATCTACTATTGGTCCGTCTCCACTGTCTATGAGATTTCTCTCGTGCTAGGATGAGAACCAGAACAAGTAGAGGCATCGGTGTAGAAGCAAGGTAGATGTTTGAATCACCTTTCCCTCTCAAGGAGAGATACATTTTCTTCTACTCCAAGTCTTCCACGAAAGTATTCAAACTTTGTCCTAGGAAGAGGCTTGGTAAGAACAATTGTGGTATGGTCATCTGTCGACACGTATTGTAGCTCGACCGCACCCTTTTGCACCATATCACGAATGAAGTGATATCGAATCTCTATATGTTTCGATTTATTGTGAAACACAAGATTCATTGACATCAACACCTAACTCTGGTTGTCACAGTGAATCACAGTTGGTCCTGGAATTTGACCAAACAATCCCTAAGAAGTTTTTGAAGCCATACCGCTTCTCGAACTGCTGTACTAGAAGCCATATACTCGGCCTTTGTTGTACTGAGTGCTATTGAGGTCTACTTCCTGCTGCACCAGGAAATAACTGCAAAACCCAAACTGAAGCAACATCTGGAAGTACTCTTCCTATCTGCAGCGCATTCGGCCCAATTTGAATATGAGAATCCTTGCAATCTCAAGTCACATTCTGAAGCATTTCTCAATCCATATCCCACTGTGCCACGCAAATATCTGAGTACATGTTTTGCGGTAGCCCAGTGAATCTGCCTCGACTCACTCATGAGTTGGCTAAGAGTGTTGAAATACTGAGAGGGGGGTGAATCAGTATTTGCACAATTAGAAAAGTTTTAATCAAAAGCAAGTTGCTAATCACCAATCATAGCATATCATCGATGTACATGAAAATAACAAGATGCATAGTACACAATATTTTGACGTGGAAACCCAAGTCCTGGGGGTAAAACCACAGAAGCCTTTTTAAAAATAAATTTGACCCAACAACAACTGGGGTAAACAAATTTAATACAACTTTTCCAGCTACAACTGGAAGGGGCTACAACCCCTTAGGCTTCGTCAGCTACAACAACTTAACTCACAAGATTGTGAGCCCTAGCACCACCCTACCACCCTGAAGAAAAAGAGGACTGAACTTGTGGACCTATCAAAACCAATCACTAAACTTCCTGATGATAACCTTTGCTCTCTGATCACTGCCAACTCATCACTGTATACTGATATGTCATTTCATACACTGATCATGTACATCATTGTACATCTCATCATACACAATCATTCATCAATTAGTTCTGCTCTGCTTTCATTGATCATCATGCATTGTCATAGAGTATAAGCATGCATCATCATCAAATATACATCATCATTGTGTATGCATCATCAAGTGTACATCATAGTGCATAGGAGAGCATCATCACACCATAGCATGCATGTGCATCATATTGTATAGGAGTGTAGCATGCACCATCATCACATCGTCATCATCATGGAGTGTTCATCAAAGAGCATAGGAGTGCATCATCATTTCATGGCATATAATGGACTTACTTCACACAACAATATACCACTTTATTCATTGTACATCACTGTTTACACATCACTGTACATACCATTGTATACATTGTACATCATAGTTACATATATCGTGTCGGTGAATATATCGCCGAGGGTCTGGAATGTAAATTATCGGCAGCAACGGTGAAAATATCGGAAAATATCGACAAATGTCGTAAAGCATAAAAAATACAAACATAACCATTTTTTTCAAATTTTTTAACATCTAAAGCAACAACAACATCAAATAAACACATTGCTACATAAATATGAAAATACAACTAATATATAAGATGCATAAGATGTCAAATGGTGGATCATGATCACATATTTACTATAAAGTTATAAACTGAAAATATTGAAATATGTTCTTGATGGAATGATAGAAAATCACATCAAATGATCAAAATAAATGTCTCTCAAGAAATTAATCATCATGACTCATGAGGCATCTAGATACTACATAATACAATGATAAATAGTAGAAATCATCGATCCCCTCTACCCTTTTTATAGGCAAGGGGCACCACTCTTCCTCTGGAAGTAGTAGGGGGTCCTGTAGGTGCTTTGGATGAGTTAGGCATCAAATTGGAAGCTCCAACTACTTAAGCTATGGTGAAGGTCCAACTACTCTACAATTTTGATGAAACTTACCATGTTTAATGAATGAAGGGTGCATTTTTATTAAGGTCATGATAAAAGATTTCAATAGTCAATGCCACCAACATCAAGGTATAGGGATGGGTTGATGTGCTTGATTAAATGCTAATCCCATACCCTCATACTTGATAAAATCCAATGGAATTGTTGAAATCTTGAAAACCTGAAAACTATTAAGTCTCTTGAATTCTAAATGGGATCTAAAATTCTACTTTTTGCATATGAAGTCTGATGAGGTTGGAACCACTCTCAAACATCCTGAAACAATTAATGGCAATGTTAAAAATTTAAGTAAAATGATAGAAAATGAAAGTAAAGGAGAATGTCACTTTTGTTTTAAGAATTTAATATTACCATTTATTACTGTAAGAATTTAATATATTTAGTTTTAATAACATTGCCAAAAACTTAACCCATGAATTTTTTTTTCAAATTTCTTGCAAATTTTTTTAGTAGGGCAATATTTTCTAAAATCTCCCGATATATTCCCAATATATCGCGACATATTGAATATATCACGATATATTCAAAATGTCAAAAATATCGTGATTTTTTAGTGGCGATATATCACCAAGGGGAATGACTCGCGATATATCACGATATCGCCATTATATGTAACTATGATTTGGATGAGGATCTTCTTAAAGGCATAGTTGGGGGAGTGAAGAAAGATGAACATGAAGTACAGGTTATTGGTGAGCTTGAATTGGAGTTAACAGTACATGATGAGGATGTGCATGAGGAGATAGCATTAGAGCCATCCTGTGAGTCTAGCGACACGAGCACATTCGCTATTCAGATTGTGGACAAGCCGTGTGATGAGTTGGAGTTGGTACACTCTTCATCACCTACAGCGGGAGTCCAGACAGTTATGACAGGAGAAATACATGAGGTGCAAGGCAATGAGCACAGCAGTCGAGACAGTGGGTAGTCGCACATGGAGGTTAGGGAGAGTTTATACAGGCATGAGATAGAGCTTCCAGATGATATTCATCGAAAAAAGATTAAACGTGTTAAAGAAAGCATTCTAGCAATGAAAGAGAGGACCAAGATACTTTAGGACACCATATTACAGCGAGATGTTGAGCTTACAGTTCTTCGAGTTGCATGTATCGAGTCAGCGGTTAAGATTTCTAATATTGAAGAGCAGTTAGATTCCTTGATGGGGTAGTAGAAGAAACATGCTATTGCATTTCAAAGCGGTCCTCTTCAAGAGTACATAGAAAAGGTTTGTAGTAGCTTGAGTTCACATTTGCATAATGGAGGATGGTTTTTACAGGTTGGCCCGGATCGAGAAAATTGGGCAGTAGTGTATGAGCATTCCAGTTGAAATCAGAAGGGCAGAATGCCAGCACTGTAGGATTATTCCTTGTGATGGTGCTTATGGACGAGGTCTTTTTCGGGGATTGGATTGGAGAGAGATTAAGAGTTGGTGTCCTATTGAGTGGGCGATTCTTGGGAAGACATTCCTAGCCAAGGGTATAGTCCCACAAGAGCCTTCGGATATTTGGGATGAAAGATAAATAAGTTTGCATTGGGATCCAGGTGGGAGACCTTGTGAAGGATGGATACAGTGTATACTGATGGCGTTACTTTGGAGTTTACAGGATGCTCCTTGTGTCGATACTATGCAGGGTAGCGGTGGATGCATTTTGACCTCTGAGATTCTCAGATTGATTTGGGACCCTAGGATTATAGTGACTAGCAGTTTAGTGATTGCTAGAGGATGCTTTCATGAGGTCTCTTGTGATGGTACCTCGTTTACATTGTATTTAGTTACTCTACTTATAGGAGGTGTTGAGGCCTGGAAATTCGTAGGCGACAACAGTAAAGGATTCTCCCCAATCAACGTTCCCAACTAGCCCGTTGACTTTTTGGTATAGGGAATCCGTCCGGTTTACGGTCCGGCCACCGTAGGTCAAAGTAACAAAAGGGTTTACCGGTTGCGGCCCGGTCCACCGGAATTTGTATTTTTTGACTTAAGAGTGGGATGCAAGTGTCTACCTAATTATGCAGGGTGGTGAAGGATGCAACGAGCATTCACAAAGTGATGCGCAGGCTCTTACCTCTCGTCTTAGGTTCACTAGCATCTGAGTCACACATGTAGCAATGAGATGAGCTAACTACCTATCTATCTACCTATCTATCCCCGGGGAGCCAACTTGTAATTCATATATGAGTAATGTGAGTGTGTGTTGCCGCCTAATTCACACTTTAAGACGCAGGAAAGTCACAACCTGCTATGTGTGTCCTTGGGGGCAAGCGAGAGCTGGGGACCACTGTCACCAC
>LPNX010505593.1:3096-46284 GCA_001517045.1 Pseudotsuga menziesii
CCAAAAATAATAATAATAAATTATGTTGCTACTTTAATTCATAATTTATTTTAATCGTTACAAGGGTAAAACTTAGACTTTAAAGTCATAAAATATTTTCTTGTTTTGATTATAAGTGGTGCCAACTTCCAAAAATAAAACAACATACTCAACAAAGACAAAAATAATTACTATGACAATATTTATAATTGTTGTAATAACAAATACAATGTTGGTATTATGTTATAAAATAATTTAATCAACTTAACATTTAATACAAACTATAAATAATATTAATAGAAATTATGTAAAGATTCAAAGGCTATGCCTTTTTTCATTTTGAAATAACTCAATCTAGCGGAAGTTCTAAATTCTAGATCCACTAAATAATTACAAATTTAATGAAATATGTGTTAAGTGATGATCTAGACTTGATGATGATCTAGTGATACTCCAGATCAAGTGATGACCCAGACTTGATGATGATCTAGTGATGCTCCAGATCAAGTGATGATCTAGACTTGGTGAAGATGAATTGACGATGAATATGATTTGAGGATGAAAATGACTTGATGAATATGACTTGATGATGATCCAGATGATACAGAGAAGAAGACTTGTGCTGATAAATTGTGTCGAGAAAATACCTTCCTAGTTAAGAAGGAGTGTTGATGTATTTGTAACTTCGGAATGTATTCACTTGTATTTTTATGTATTGTACCTTGATGTTCCTATCGAGAAGTATTTGTAATGTAATTAAGTTATGCCATGCCCTGATGTTCCTATCGAGAGAATCAATAATGTAAACAAGTCATGTAAAGTCATTGAGGTTACCCCTCCATTTTAAGTCGGGGAAATAGTCCCCACAATTGAGTTAAGTTTAACCCTCCTTTTTGATCGGAGGGAAAGGTCCACACAGTTGTGGGGCACTAGGGTTATTAGACCTTCCTAGAGATGTCAGCCTTGGTAAGTAATTATTAAGTGAGGCCAACTTGTTGGAGTGGACATTAAGTGAACAAAATAATATAAATAGAGAGTGAGCCTCTCTATTTATTATACACACACACTCACTCACTAGGGCGCATGAGTGAGAGAGGATAATCTCTCTCAAGTGAGAGAGAGATAAATGCTATTGGAGATCATATTTTTTGTCTTTCGGTTTTAATGCTGTTGTTGGTGCTCATTCTATCTTTCAGGAAGTTGCAGGATTTTCTCCTTTATGGTTTCCCCGAGGAAAATTCTTTGTGTATCTTGTCTCTTTTGATTATTTTTGTGTATGTTATTCTCTCAGATAATATCCTAATATCATATTGCTTAAATGATAAAAATCTAACAGGTGGTAAGTTGAATAGTCAACTTCCCGGGGTCATAACGTTTGCATGCGATCTCTAATTTGGGCATTCAATCACTTGTTGGAAAGATCTATCCGAGATTTCAATTTTTGACTATGGACAAATTCATAAGGTAAAAATATATTTGGCCACCCAAATTTCTAAAAGAATCGTTTAGGGCCTCAAAACAGCCTCGAAATTTTGGGACCCGAAAAACCGTAGAAAAATAACTAGGAAACGACCACAATGGAAAATTGTTTTGAGATACTGGAATAGGTGGGTGGCCACTGATATCCATATGGATCAATCCTCCCTCCTTAGGAATAAATGGTCTCCATAGCATCGAATCCCATATCATATCTCGAACTATGTCTTTATTTTATCTCCTGGTGCAACATTTGCTGAAGTGAAGAGGTTGCTTTTCTTTGGCATCCCGGGAGGGTTGTAATTGCTATGTGGATGATTTTTTTTTGGAGGAGCACCTTGAATGCATGTAACTACATCGTAGAGGTACTCGGATGAATGAGGAAATAATGACTTTGTTTTATTCTTGTGTCTGATGAGCATAGATACCCTGTGCTGAGGGTGTGGAGGTAATCTGATGTTCTCCTTCATACACAATTGTGAAAGGAATAATTTTATGATATGGGAGCTTATATTGCAACCTTGCGATACTGTGTTAGGTGCACCTATCTCTGGTATCCGATATATTTTTCCTTCCAAAGTAACAATGACATTGTGAGGTCATGACTCATATACATCATGACACTTCCACATATATGGCTATCCTAAGAGAACATCATAGACTTCAACTGGGGCCACATCACACAATACCTCTCCTTTGAAAGGCTTGATTCCATATGGTAGGAGAAATTGTTGAGTAATGCAGATACCTCGTCCTTGGCTTAGCCAACCGATGCTGTAGGTTTGTGGGTGTGGTGTTGTCGAAAGCTCTAATCTCTTGACGACTTCTGCTAAGATCAAATTCTTTTGGTTTCCATTGTCAACAATGAAATGTAGTGGGATTACCTTCACCCACATCTATGAGTGGAAGAGGTGCTCCTCTACCTAAGACTCTTCAGGCTACCCCAGTTGAATCTGTGCGGTAGCAACAGTGGAAGTGGGTTCTGTATCAATGATTTGCTTCCCATTGTATGCGGCTGTGGCATTGGGTTCAGAATCAAAATCAGAATCTGATTCTAAATATTTGGTCTGGGCCACCAATGACTCCTTTGAGCGACATCCATCAGTGTTGTGCCAAGGTATTTTATGAAATTCGCACTTCCCAGCATCCTTCTTTGTCTTTCCATCCCCCTTATTTACTTGTGGTGAGGATTGTTTTTCCTTTCCTTTTCCTATTTTCTACGGGACAGGGTTTCCCTTGCCCTGCTTCTACGGTGGATTCATAGGTCCAGAGTCTCGCTTATTCTTTTGTCAAAATTTCTCCTCGATTTTGACAACATATCGATAGGCATATCTAAGTGAAGAGATGCCGAGGAAGTCTATATTAGTTTGGATGTACTGATGTATACCACTGCTATATTTCAGTATCAAGTCCCGCTCAGAGTCCTTAATACCTAGCTTCATGCGTAGGGTATGAAAGTTGTTGGTATACTCCGACACTGTCTAGTCCCTTGCTTGATGCAGAATGGTCCATTTTGTGTACTGGTCATCATAGATTTCCATAGGGTGATATTGTTCCTTGACGACATCTATGAAAGAGGTTCAAGTGGGATTTGTCTCAAACATTCCATACTCATCTAATGAGTTTTTCTCCCAATAAGTACCCCACCAATTTTGGACATGGGGGATTTCCTTAAGGAAAGAAATGATGATATTTTCCTTGTCGAAGAAATTGTGGACAAAGAAATACCCTTCTATAACATTCATCCAATTATCTAGGGCATCTGCATTGATCAGGCCTTCAAATAAAGGAATATCAAAGTTAACTTGTACCTTGAAAATAGTTTCATCCCCGAAGCAGCTACTCATTGAATATGCACTTGTCGTTTTCGGCATTCATAGAAGGATTTGGGAGAAAGCATCCATCATCTCGTTCCTTTGTCGCTCAAGGGATTCCTTAAGAATCCACTTGATAGGAACTATTTCTCTGCTATCTCTCTTTTCTTCCGCCATGGGAGGTCATTTGTGGTGGCAAGAGTGATCAAGTGAAACTAGTTCAAGACCAGACTCTCTATACCCAGACCTCATCGAGGACATACACCAAGAAACAATCAAAGAGTAGATTTCTCTTATACCACTGATCTTGATTTATGTGAGAACAAAATGAAGTAACTGATATAGAATCATAAACACAGACATTTTGCAAAGATAACAGAGATACAATAAACACATATTCTATTAAATGGAGGAAATAGAAGAGACTACAATACAATTTCTAGAATGGTGGTAGCTATCTCTGAGAAGAGATGTAGCTTCTACGCTCATCCGTTCCAATATGAATATAAAGTGAGTCAAAAGGGACTATTTATAATAAGGATGAGGGATAGAACCCTAAAATTCCAAAACATAATCCTAGAAGATGAACCGTCACAAAGTTTGCGGCCCTAAGGTGGTAAGTTGAACAATAAACTTCCTGGGGTCATAACTTTTGCATACGATCTCTGATTTGGGCATTACATATCTTGTTGGAAATATCTATCCTATATTTAAAAATTTCAATTGTATCCAAATGCATGTTGTTGGGATCCATCTAGGCATGCGAATTTCTAAAAAACGTCGTTTCGGTCCTCAAAACAGCCTCAAACGTTTAGGACCCAAAAAATAGTAGAAAAATAATTAGGAAATTGCCACAATGGACAATTGTTTTGAGATAGTGGAATTGGTGGGTAGCCACAAATCTCCATCTAGATCAATCCTCCCTCCTTAGGAAGAAATGGTCTCCATTGCGTTGAATCCCATAACATATCTCGAACTGTGTGTTGAGTTGATATCCTGGTGCAACATTTGCTGAAGTGAAGAGACTGCTTTTCTTTGGCATCTTGAGAGGGTTGTAATTGCTGTTTGGATGATTTATTTTAAGAGGAGAACCTTGAATGGATGGACTTGCATCGTAGATGTACTTGGATGGATAAGGAAACAATGACTTTATTTTCTTCTTGTGTCTGATGAGCATAGATACCTTGTGCTAAGAGTGTGGAGATAATCTGACGTTCTTTTTCAGACACAATTGTGAAGAGGAATAATTTTCTGATGTGAGAGCTTATCTTCCTACCTTGAAATATTGTGTTAGATGCAATTGTATCTGGGACCCGATAGATTTTTCCTCCAAAAGTAACAATGATGCTGTGAGGACGTGACTCATATACAACATGACAATTCCACATATATGGTTGTCCTAAAAGAACATCACAGACTTCAAGTGGGGCCACATCACACAATATCTCATCTTTGAAAGGCTTGATGCCATATGGTAGGAGGCATTGGTGAGTAATGTGTATACCTCATCCTTGGCTTAGCCAACCGATGTTTTAGGGTTACGGGTGTGGTGTTGTCATAATATCCAATCTATTGAGAACTTCTGCTAAGATCAAGTTCTTTTGGATGCCATTGTCAACAACAGAATGTAGTGGGATTCCCTTAACTCACATCTACGAGTGGAAGAGGCGCTCCTCTACCTCTGACTCTTTAGGCTCTTCTAGTTGAATATGTGTGGTAGCAACAACAACAGTGGGGTCTACATCAATTATCTGCTTCTCATTGTCTATGGCTACAACATTGGGTTCAAAATCCTAATTGGGATCTAATTTTGAAGATTCGATCTTAGCCACCAATGACTGCTTTGAGCAACATTCATTAGTGTTGTGCCAAGGGATTTTATGAAATTTGCACCACTTTCTTGTGTCCTTCTTTGTATTTCCATCCCCCTTCTTTTCTCTTAGAGAGGACTGGTTTTCCTTTCCTTTTCTCATGTTCTATGGGCCAGGGTTTCTCTTGCCTTGCTTCTGCGGTGGATTCACAGGTACAGAGTCTTGCTTGTTCTTTTGTCAAAATTTGTCCTTGATTTTGACAACATACCAATAGGTAGATCCAAGTGAAGAGATGTCGAGGAATTCCATCTCAGTTTGGATGTACCGATGTAGACCACTGCGATATTTCAGTATCAGGTGCTGCTTTGAGTCCTTGATACCCAACTTTTTTTGCAAGGTATGAAAGTTGTTGGTGTATTTCGACACCGTCTGGTCCCTCTCTTGACGTTGAATGGTCCATTTTTTGTACTAGTCATCATAGTTTCCCACAGGGTATTATCGTTCCTCGACATCATCTATGAAAGAGTCTCAAGTGGGATTCGTCTCAAACATTCCTGACTCGTCTGATGAGTTTTTCTCCCAATAAGTACCCCACCAATTTTATACATGGGGGACTTCCTTAAGGAGAGAAAAGGTGATATTTTCCTTGTTGGAGAAATTGTGGACAGAGAAATACCCTTCTAAAACATTCAACCAATTATCTAGGGAATCTGGATCGATCTGGCCTTCAAATAAAGGAATATCAAAGTTAACTTGTACCTTGAAAGGATTTGCATCCCTGAACCGACTGCTCATTGAAGATGCACTTGCCGTTGTCATCATTCGCAAATGAATTTGAGAGAAACTATCCTTCATATCATTACTCTATCGCTCGAGGGATTCCTCGAGCAACGAATTGACAGGATCAACTACTCCATCATCTCTCTTTTATTCCTCCATGGGAGGCCACTTGGGGTGGTGAGAGTGATCAAGTGAAACTAGTTCGAGAGCAAACTCTCTATACCCAGACCTCAAGATCAACTTGTGTAATATATCGATTAGGTAAAAGTGTGTTTCTTTAGTATGCATTAGTATGCATTTGTAAATATTCTAATCCGATGGTCATGATATGTTCTAGACATAGAGTGATCCGATGGTTCAACTTCTCTTATATCATACCTACCATTGATGCGTGGCTTAACACCCGATTGGTGTATGATCTCTATTTAAAGAGCATGGAGGGTCCTTGACTAGTTGATCGATTATGAGAAGCTCATATGTAACTTTCTTTCTTTTGCATAATAAATTGCTCCAAGTAGCTATTTGGCTGGGGCTGTGGACTGTTTCCCTCTCGAGGGTTTTAACCACGTGACAAACATCGGTGTATTGATATGTGATCTATTTGTGTGAAGTGGTTGCTCAAGGTTTTCGGTCTTTTTGGAGTACCCTGTGTACTCGAACAAGACCTCGTCAGGGACATGCGCTGAGAAACAATAAAAAAAGAATATTGCTCTAATACCACTGATCTAGATTTATGTGAGAATGAAATGAACTGACAGAGATAGAATCACAAGCACAAACATTTTGCAAAGATAACAGAGATATAGTAAACACATAATCTATTAAATTGCAGAAATAGAACAGACTGTAATATGTTGGGGCTCCGACCCTTAGGATCTTTAGTTTTGGTAACTTTGCGGGTTTTGCATGTAAGTGGAGTTACGCATCAAGATAGTCTTAGGGGTGTCGGGGTTGGGTCGAAGCCCCCTTTTGTAATTAGCCCATGGTTTAAGTCCAGGGTTTTTGTAATAGTGCGCTGTATAAATAGGCACTTATGTAACAAAGTAGGGTTAGGTATTTAACGATTATCCTATGATGCTATTGTACTGCGAAGCTAAGAGACTGTACAAGGGTTTTGTAAGGAAAGGTTAAGTCCCAGCTGTGTGCGTGGACGACCTCTGTAGCTGTGTGTGCAGAGGGATTTGTAAGTGATTAGAAGATCTGCAGCTGTGTGCGCAGAGGCCTACTGCTATGTGCGCGGCTTTGAGGACTTGAAGAGATCTGCAGCTGAGTGCGTAGATCAGAACTGTGGTTTTGTAAAGAGTTGAATAAACACAGTTCTGTGGATATAACCCCTACACTGGGGGTGAACCACGTTACATCTGGTGTCGTGGTTCTTGTGTTATTGTGATATTTCTATTATGTCCTTTTATGCATTAATAACTATAAATCTGATAAGTAAGATCGCTCCTAATAGCTTCGCTGTGAATTACCAGTAAAGGGTTAAGCAAGTCATAGTTTGTTTATCTATCTGCGAATTTATATATGTGAATGTCGGAGCTCTATGTTAATTGATTATAATTTATTAAAGGCTAAAGGTACAGTAATATCCCTCTTCTTCTTGCAGAAACCTAATTCTGTGGCACCCCATAGCTATTTCGGGTGAGACTGTAGCCTGTTCATAGGCTACTGCCGAAAGGGCCAACACTATGGGTCTTTTGTTGGTGCGAAGTTCTTGGTAAAACCTAGGTCTGCCCTATAGCCCAACAAATTGGTTCCGCTGCCGGTTGAACTCAGTATCTGTTGAAGAGGGATCTACGTCGTACCTCGAGGGCTATGTTCTGGAGACCCTCTGTAAAATAAATTGGTGACTGGATCGAAGAAACCTATTTGAAGTTTACAGAGGAAGAAAATAAGGATCCTCGCCGTACTACGGAATTTTTTTTGCAAAGGTACGTCTTTTCTGATGTTTATGAAATTTTCTTTGGTAGTATACACATAGAATTGCACCAATGGCTATCTAGGTTAACAGAGAGAAGGGCGAACTTCCAAGAAAATTAGTTTCTTCCCTGGACCCCTGCAAGAATCACTATCTTGAAAAGGGTGAACAACGCAATCTCGCGAGCTGTCGATTTCTGGACGGCGCGAACCCTTGAAGCAGTTGTGGCGGAGTTCTCCATCGACACAAATACCTCCTTTAGCGAAGCTGAACGATAATTCTTCAAAGGACCACGTGGTAAGTACTTGAACTTATTGAGCTTGAATATTAAAATTCTATTGGCTAAAAAAAGAAAATTTTCTTATAGAATCCGATTGTTAGATCTAGTACTACTAACCTATGGTTGGAAGTGACCAGGACTTCGACGAGCAAAGTGGTTTGTTGCGAAATAGTAAGAGATATAAGAGAGATCTTGGCTCCTCTACTGAGCACACCCCTTTAAGTTCAGAAGACTCTGAGTCCGCTGAAACCCCCTCTGTTAGAAACCCTCCCATAACCCCGCAGCAAAGACCTGTTATCCCCAAAAATCTGTCGCAGTCTGCAAGTAACCCTAGCCCGACTATCCATGTCACAGGTAAACCTACCCCAGCAAGTTATCCTACAACTCCCGCTTCCTCCACCCCTAGATACCCGATGGCCCATGTTCATGATGACATCAAGCTACCAGTTTTTAAGGGAACTGGATTGGAGGATCCAGAGCAGTTCTGGTTTCTTTGCGAAGCTGTTTGGACCACAAAGAATATTACCGACCAAGATGTGCGAAGAGCGCAACTGATTAATTCCTTCCGTGACCAAGCCCTGACTTAGTTTATGAAGTTTTATAGCACTCAGAATCCTGTATTGGCTGATATTAAAACAACACTGATAAGAGAATTTAAGAAGCCTAAATCAGAGTCGCAGTGCATCACTAAGTTAAAAGAGATTCAGCAGCGACGAAGAGAATCTGTGTGGGACTTTTATCAGAGATTCAAAGTTCTGCTAGATCAAGTTAGCTTCACGATTGGAGCATCTCAACATAAGGAATGGTTTATTGCGGCATTATTACCTCACATCAGAACTCCACTCATGCAACAGAAGGTTGCAATCAGTAAGAAGCCTTAGAGATTGCCATGAAGCTCGAAACAGCCCCTATCGACGATAATTCTGGCATAGTTCAAATTCAAGCGCAGCTGGCGGAAATGGCTTTAGAGTTTCACGATATGAAGAAGGGGAAATCCACCCGTGAAGAGGTGTGGTGTATACGATGCCGAATAGAAGGCCATGACAAGGATCAGTGTCTGGTGTTGAGAAACTATCTGAATACTGGCGCACCGAACTCGCTGAATCCTACTATTATGTACTATGAAATCTGTCGAACTACTGGCCAGCATCGACCGAAATATTGTTATCTATTACAAAGGTATGTTCAAGTCTCGAAGAATCCTTACTGTAAATTTTGTAAATCCGTAGGCCACAATGAAGATGAGTGTCGCAGCTTCGACCTCATGAGGGAGCGTACCTACGACGCTTATAGGGTTCACCCGGATGCACAAGGCAATGATGGATATGGTTACCGGGGTGTTCGAGGTAGCTTTAGAGGCTGGGGTCATGGTATGCCTAGCGGCGGTCGAGGCCAGGTCATCTGCTACAACTGCAATCAGTCAGGACATCTAGCTCGCGACTGTGAGAACCCAACTACGACATGTTGATATTGTAGAGCAGTTGATCATGTCATCGAGCAGTGCCCACAGTTGATAGCTAAGATCCAAGAGAGAAACAACAAACCTACTCAGAATGTCCAGTTGGTGTCTATAGAACCACGACCGATCCCAACTGTTAATGTTGTTACAAGGAGTGGAACTACAACAGATGTGCAGAGTAAGGAAAGACAACCTGACGAAGCTTGGGTGCGCAAGGCCATAGTGAAGGATCCAGCATTTGATGTCCGATGAGAAAAATAAACTTTTTTGGAGGTGAGACAAGACTTTGCTGATCCAGAACTGCCAGAAGCAAACAAGCAGCATCAGCAGTTACAACCTCAGAAAAGTTCACAAGATCAAGTGAGTCCTTGTTCTTCCAAAGCTGCATCAAGTTGTTAAGGAACCAGAATGCCTTGAGTGAATTACAAAAATTCATTCAGTCTTGCGAATCTCACCAAAGTCCTGGGCAAGAAAAAGCTGTTAGTAGAATTAGAAGGACTAGGAGAGAGATGAGACTACATGCCCATGTAGGAGAGTATGACATGAAGGATATTATCTTAGATCTGGGTTCAGAAGTCAATATTTTAACTAAACAGACATGGGAACAAATGGGGAAACCTACCCTTGACTGGTCACCTATACAGTTGAGACTAGCCAATCAACAGAGGATTGTGCCCTTAGGAAGATTCCCTCGGGTACCAGTAGACATAGATGGAGTACGTACTGTAGCAGACTTTGAAGTCATTGAGATCATTGATGATAGCAACCCCTACGCAGCCTTGCTAGGAATTGAGTGGGAATTAGACAATGATGCAGTTATCAATATTAAAAAGAGACAAATGTCCTTTGAAGGGAAGGGTCTACGAGCCATACTACCATTAGATCCTTCTCAGGGAGAAAGATATACAGAGCCAGTCAGAGAGGGAGATCAGGATATTCTGGATCACATCTACAACATCACAATGAAGGAGGAATATTATGTCGAACCTACTACTAAAGGCATAATGGATTGGCAGTGTGATAATTCATGCATGTCCGACTCAGATGATGGCCTAGAGAATTGGCAGAATCGCCTTTATGAGCTACATGGCCATAGGTGCGCAAGAATTACCAAATACCTCAGATGCCTTAGCGCAGAGACAAGAGATTTTCCTACCTATGATGGGTTGACAGACCCAAGAGAATTTATCACACAGTTCTTAGAACAAGTACCAGAGTCACAGATAATGCAAAATCTGGAAGCAGCATTAAGAGCTACATCAGCTAGATGGTGGAATGGTCACAAAAAGCATATTCACAGTTGGGAGGCCTGCCAGAAATCTCTGCGCCTAAGATTTACATATCAACATCAAGAGGTGCAAAGCAAGTTTACTGGGAAGAATAGTCCTCAGGAACATCTAAAGCAGTGTTATGCAGCATGGGAGTATGTACCTTGCGAAGAATGGGTACACAGGTTTGTGCACACTTTGGAACTAGTAGCAAAGAACTGGTACACGGAGGTCGAACTTCAACATGGTACCGTAAGTTGGGACAATCTAGTTGATAGTTTTATGCTTACATTTTCTATTAACGAAGTTTTCCCTGCTTTAGATGCAGCCGTTAGGCTGATCCACACTAAGGTATTTGATGCTCAAGAAATAGTTGAATACCAACCGGATTGGAAGGAACAAGAAGCTAATGCCATGGAATGTTATAACCTCGCAATTGACGAGGATGACGATCCGCGCAACATCAACATTCCTAAGTCAGAAGGACATTGCAAAGTACATGGACCAACAGTCGAAGCACCTGAAGTGACTCAGCCCCTGAAGACGCAGACTGTAAACATTGGGTCAGAAGAAAACCCCAAGTATGCTACGATTGGAGATTATTGGGATGAAGAAATGGTGAGTAAAGTGACCCAACTTCTCCATGAGTATCAAGACCTATTTTCGACGAATTTTTTTGAGATGAAAGGTATCCTTGGGGATATAGGAGTAATAAAGATCCCCTTGAAACCTGATGCAAAGCCTGTGAAACAGCGCCCGTATCGGCTGAACCCCAAGTATAAGGAAAAAGTTAGGCTGGAGTTAGATAAGATGCTGGCTGCAGGAATTATTGAGCCTGTTGAAGAATCTGAATGGGTCAGTCCAATGGTAGTGCAATAAAAGAAGACTAAGGGTGAAATCCGAATCTGTGTTGATTTGAGGAAACTGAATGATGCGTGCCTGCATGATCCCTTTCCTACTCCTTTTACAGATGAAGTTCTAGATAATGTTGGAGGTCAAGAAGTGTACTCTTTTACTGATGGATTTCCAAGCTACCATCAGATCAGAATTGCTCCAGAGGATCGACATAAGACAAGATTTGCTACAGAAATGGGATCCTTCCAGTACACAGTTATGTCCTTTGGATTAAAGAATGCACCTGCCATGTTTTCTAGAGTAGTAATTTGTGCATTTAAAGAGTTTATACATAAATTCTTAGAAGTTTATTTTGATGACTGGACTATTTTTGGGTTACTAAAAGATCACATAACTAGTTTAAGACTTATGCTGGACAAGTGTAGACAGCACCGGATCTCCTTGAACTTGAAAAAGTGCATCTTTTACGCACCCTTTGGAATTCTACTGGGTCATATTGTCTGTAAGCAAGGATTGATGGTGGATCCTATGAAGATAGCAATCATTGTGAACTTGCCACCCCCAAAGTCAGTCAAGAAATTGCGCACCACACTTGGTCACACTGGATACTACAGGAAATTTATTAAAGGTTATGCCCAGATCACAGCCCCGATGGAGAAACAGTTGAAGAAAGAGATTAAGTTCGAATGGACACCTGAGTGTCAATAAAGATTGGAAATTATAAAAGCAAAAATGGTAACTGCCCCTATTTTGGTATTTCCTGACTGGAATAAGGAGTTTCATGTCCATGTCGATGCATCCTCTATAGCTCTGGGTATAGTATTGGCTCAGACAGGAGAAGGAAACATTGATCACCCTCTTTCCTTTCCAAGTCGCAATTTGTCAACAACAGAAAGGAACTATACAATGATAGAAAGGGAAGGTTTAGCTATGGTATATGCTTTGCAAAAGTTCCGACATTATTTGTTAGGTTCTCATTTTAAAATGTTCACTGACCACTCTGCTTTGAAATATTTAGTTAACAAGCTTGTGTTAGGTAGAAGAATATGTAGATGGCTGATATTGTTTCAGGAATATGACTTTGAGATTATAGTTAAGCCAGGAAGACTTAACCTGGGACCGGACCATCTGTCGAGGCTAGAATCAGGGGAAGAGCCCACTAGCTTAGATGAAGGTCTTCTTGACGCCCAATTATTCACCATCCATATGGTCAATGACTACTTTCAGGACATTGTTCAGTATTTGGCTATAGGATTTGCACCCTCGGAGGTGACAACACAGCAGAATAAGCAGTTGGTGGTTCGCGCTGTTGACTTTACCTTGGTCGCAAGACAACTATACAAGATGGGACCAGTTGAAATACTTTGCAGGTGTGCCTTGGAGCATGAAAAACCCTTGATTTTGGCTAAGGCACACTCTGGTGCAGCGGGAGGACATTATGTAGGAAAAGATACAGCACATAATTTTTTGGCAGTAGGATTATGGTGGCCTACACTTCATAAGGATGCTAGGGAGTACTACCACAACTGTGACATCTGTCAGAGGATAGGCAAACCATCCAGGAGGGACGAGATGCCTCTTGTTCCACAGGTAACTCTACAAGCCTTTGATAAATGGGCTATTGATTTTGGGGGACCTATAAATCCTCCTGCAAAGAAATTGGGAACCAGGTATATTATTACAGCAACGGAGTACCTTACCCGTTGGGCTGAAGCTCAACCAGTCAAAGATTGTAGCGCTGCTACAGCTGTGAAGTTCATCTTTGACAATATCTTAACAAGGTTTGGATGTCCTAGAATTCTTATGAGTGACTAGGGATCACACTTTTTGAATAAAACTATCGAAGCCTTGACTGAAGAATTTCAGGTGTACCATCAGAAGAGTACTGCGTATCATCCTCAAGCCAATGGAACTGTGGAAGCCTTCAATAAAATCCTTGAGCAGGCTCTGACCAAGGTTTGTAATGTCAATAGAAATGATTGGGATCTCAGAATTTCGGCAGTCCTATGGGCTTACAGAACCACTTGCAAAAAGTTGATAGGTCATACATCGTTTAGGTTGGTTTATGGGCAGGAAGCAGTTATGTCAATGGAGTACATTGTTCCTAGTCTCAGAATAGCTGCTTTTACAAAGATGGATGACCCAGGTACGTTGAAAAAAAGGATAGCTCAGATAACAGAACTAGAAGAGGACAGATTCATTGCGGGCTTCCAGCAGCAAGTCCAGAAGGCTAGAGAAAAAGCATGGCATGACAGGCACATTAAAAAGAAGCAATTCCAGATCGGTGATCTTGTACTCTTGTATGACAGTAAATTCATGAAGTTCCCAGGAAAGTTTAAGACCCATTGGAAAGGACCATACATAGTTCAGAAAGTTACTGATGGTGGCGCAGTCCAGTTAGCTAAATTGAATGGAGAAACCTTGCCTTCCATGGTGAATGGAAGTCGGTTGAAGAAGTACAGGGACAAGCCGAGACCCTCTAGTCAGGAGTAATAAAAGGAGGAAGAGTTTAAGTACCAAGAACACCTGCGAGTGGGTACTAGACTAAAATAAAGCTGTCAAAAGGTCGCGGGTCGAGGGTCACATATACTATCAAAGGTCGCTAGTATGGCGCAGCTAAAAGTTGGGTCACAGTTTTAAATTATGACTGCTCGGGAAGATTGGATTTGGCGGAAATGGCACATGCACTGCGTTGAGTGCCCTTAATGATGAGATTTTACGAGATCTAGCAGTGTGTGGACGATATCCACCACCTCTCGATCATATTTGATATCTATGATGCACCATTATGACAGATCTGATTGTCGGATTCTTTAAAAAGACATCCAGTCCTGCATATTTCGCATTTTATAGTTTCTGCAGCTAAGACCATGTCAAATGACTGTGAAGTTCTGGAGCTATTGCGAGAGTTCAGGGAGAGAGGTCTGCAAAATATTCTGAGCAATCCTCCTATGCAAGCATGCTCGACCAAAAACAAAGAAAGGAAGAAGTTCGCTCTAGGAGACGTGAAGAAAAGCAGAAGTGCGCTCTATGAGGCACTATGAAAGGCAACAGTCCTCACGGAGAAACCCTGAAAGAGCCCAAGAGGTATCTTCCTGGGTTAGCAGAACTGAGGCGGCTGTTTGTCTTATGCAAAAGTACACTGACATGCAAGTCTGAGGGTACCTAAGCCCCCCGAGTTGTGGACGGTCAAATGTTTAATCAGGCATAGCAGACAAGCAGACCGAAGAATGGGGTCGCTGATAGACCCAGAAGGTCCTCACCAGCATAAGAATTACGAAGCAAAGGAGCAAGACGTCAATAACAGTGCACGCAGCCTCAGCAAGCAGTCCATTCCTTTCGCCAGCAAGATTCTAACGCCTGAAGAGTTCCAAAGTGCCCCGGGACGGGTCACAAGTGAGTCTTAGGGACCTGTTGGGGCTCCGACCCTTAGGGTCTTTAGTTTTGGTAACTCCGTGGATTTTGCATGTAAGTGGAGTTACGCATCAAGATAGTCTTAGGGGTTTCAGGGTTGGGTCGAAGCCCCCTTTTGTAATTAGCCCATGGTTTAAGTCCAGGGTTTTTGTAATAGTGCACTGTATAAATAGGCACTTATGTAACGAAGTAGGGTTAGGTCTTTAACGATTATCCTATGATGCTATTGTACTGCGAAGCTAAGAGACTGTAAAAGGGTTTTGTAAGGAAAGGTTAAGTCCCAGCTGTTTGCATGGACGACCTCTGCAGCTATGTGCGCAAAGGCCTGCTGCTGTGTGCGCGGCTTTGAGGACTTGAAGAGATATGCAGCTGAGTGCGCAGATCAGAACTGTGGTTTTGTAAAGAGTTGAATAAACATAGTTGTGTGGATGTAACCCCTACACTGGGTGTGAACCACGTTACATCTGGTGTCGTGGTTCTTGTGTTATTGTGATATTTCTATTATGTCCTTTTATGCATTAATAACTATAAATCTGATAAGTAAGATCGCTGCTAATAGCTTCGCTGTGAATTCCCAGTAAAGGGTTAAGCAAGTCATAGTTTGTTTATCTATCTGCGAAGTTATATATTTGAATGTCAGAGCTCTGTGTTAATTGATTATAATTTATTAAAGGCTAAAGGTACAGTAATATCCCTCTTCTGCTTGCAGAAACCTAATTCTGCGGCACCCCATAGCTGTTTCGGGTGAGACTGTAGCCTGTTCACAGGTTGCTGCCGAAAGGGCCAACACTGTGGGTCTTTTGTTGGTGTGAAGTTCTTGTTAAAACTTGGGCCTGCCCTATATCCCAACATAATACAATAGCTAGAATGGTGGTAGCTATCTCTAAGAAGAGATGTGGCTGCTACGCTCACCTATGAAAAGATGAATACAAAGTGAGGCTAAATGGCCTATTTATAATAAGGATGAGTGAGAGAACCATAAAAGTCCAAAACATAACCCTGGAAGATGAACCGTCATAAATTTTGTGGCCCCAAGGTGGTAAGTTGACTCGGTCAACTTCCCTGGGTCATAACGTTCGCATACGATCTTTGATTTGGGCGTTCGATAATTCGTTGGAAAATTCTATCTGAGATTTAAAACTTTTGACTGTGACCAAATTCATTCCATTGTTATTTATTTGGCAACCCAAATTGCCAAAAAAAGTTTTTTAGGGCATCAAAACAGCCTTGGATGTTTGGGACCCAAAAAATCGTAGAAAATAACTAGGGAACTTCCATAATGGACAATTGTTTTGAGACAGTGGAATAGGTGAGTGGCCATCGATATCCACATGGATCAATCCTCCCTCTTTAGGAAGAAATGGTCTCCATTGTGTCGAATCCCATATCATATCTCTAACTGTGTGTTGAGTTGATCTCCTGGTGTGACATTTGCTGAAGTGAAGAGGATTCTTTTCTTTGGCATTTCGAGAGGGTTGTAATTGTTGTGTGGGTAATTTGTTTTTGGAAGAGAACCTTGAATGTGTGGACTTGAATCATAGAGGTACTCAGATTGATGAGGAAATAATGAATCTGTTTTCTTCTTGTGTCTGATGAGCATAGATACCCTGTGCTGAGGGCGTGGAGGTAACCTGATGTTCTCCTTTAGATACAATTGTGAAGAGGAATAATTTTCTGATGTGGGAGCTTATCTTCCTACCGTGCGTGACTGTCTAAGGTGGAGTTGTATCCGGTATCCGATAGATTTTTCCTCCAAAAGTAACAATGACACTGTGAGGTCGTGACTCATATACAACATGATGCTTCCACATATATGTTTGTCCTAAAATAACATAATAGAATTTGAGTGCGGCCACATCATACAATACCTCATCTTTGAGTAATACGGATACCTCATCCTTGGATTAGCCAACCAATGTTGTAGGGTTGCGGTTGTGGTGTTGTCACAATCTCCAATCTCTTGACGAATTTTGTTGAGATCAATTTATTTTGGTTTCCATTGACAACAAAAACATGTAGTGGGATTCCCTTCACCCACATCTCCGAGTGGAAGGGGTTATCCACTACCTCTGACTCACCAAGCTCATCTAGATGAATCTGTGTGGTAGAAATAGTGGCAGTGGGGTATGCATTAATGATCTACTTCCCATTTTCTACGGCTATGGCATGGGTTTGAAATTGCAATTGGGATCTAATTCTGAATATTTCATCTCGGCCATCAATGGCTGCTTTGAGAGAAATTCATTAGTGTTGTGCTAAGGGATTTTATGAAATTCTCACCACTTCTCGGTGTCCTTCTTTGTCTTTCCATCCCGCTTCTTTGCTTGTGGTAAGCACTAGTTTTCCTTTCCTTTTTCTATGTTCTACGGGCCAAGGTTTCCCTTTCCTTGCTTGTGCGGTGGATTTGCAGGTCCAAAGTCTCACTTGTTCTTTTGTCAAAATTTCTCCTTGATTTTGATCGCATACTAATAGGCAGATCCAAGTGAAGAGATGTCGAGGAATTCCATCTCATTTCATATGTACCTATGTAGAACACTACAATATTTAAGTATTAGGTTTCGCTTGAATTCTTTGATATCCAACGTTGTGTGCAAAGTATGAAAGTTCTTGGTGTACTCTGACACTGTCTGGTCCCTCTCTTGACATAGAATGGTCCATTTTGTGTAGTATCCATCATAGTGTCCCAAAGGGTAATATTGTTCCTTGACGACATATATGAAAGAGGCCCAAGTGGGATTTCTCTCAAACATTCCACACTGGTCTGATGAGTTTTTCTCCCAATAGGTACCCCACCAATTTTGGACATGGGGGAGTGCCTTAAGAAGAGAAAAGGTGATATTTTCCATGTCAAAGAAATTGTGGATAGAGAAATACCCTTGTAGAACATTTAACCAATTATCTAGGGCATCTGCATTGATTTGACCTTGAATTAAAAGAATATCAAAGTTAACTTGTACCTTGAAGGAGTTACATCCGCAAACCGACTTCTTGTTCCTCCATCATCCCTCTTTTCATCCACCATGGGAGGTTGTTTGGGGCAATGAGAGTGATCAAGTGAAACTAGTTCGAGACCAAACTCTCTATACCTAGACCTCGTCGAGGACATGCATCGAGAAACAATCAAAGGGAAGATTTCTCTGATACCACTGGTCCATATTTATGCGAGAACAAAATGAAGTAAAAGAGATAACTTCATAAACATAAACATTTTGTAAAGATAACAGAGATACAGTAAACACATATTCTATTAAATGGAGGAAATAGAACATACTGTAATACAATTACTAGAATGGTGATAGCTATATTTTAGAAGAGATGTGGCTGCTATGCTCATCTGTGCCAAGATGAATACAAAGTGAGGCTAAAGAGACTATTTATAATAAGGACGAGGGAGAGAACCCTAAAAGACCAAAAAATAATCCTAGAATATGAACCATCATAAAGTTTGTGGAACCAAGGTGGTAAGTTGAACAGTGAACTTCTCAAGGTCATAACTTTTGCATACGATCTTCGATTTAGGAATTCGATAACTCATTGGAAATATCTATCCAATATTTAAAAAATTTGACTATGGCCATATGCTTGTTGTTGGAACCCATTTGGCCAATCAAATTTCCAAAAAACATCATTCAAGACCTCAAAACAGCCTCAGAAGTTTGGGACACGAAAAATCGTAGAAAAATAACTAGGAAACTGCCACAATGGACAATTGTTTTGAGACAGTGGAATAGGTGGGTGGCCACCGATATCCATCTGGATAAATCCTGTCTCCTTTCGAATAAATGGTCTCCATTGCATCATATCCCATATTATATGTCAAACTGTGTTGAGTTGATCTCCTGGTGCGACATTTGCTAAAGTGAAGAGGTTTCTTTTCTTTGGCATCCCGAGAGGAATGTAATTGTTGTGTGGATGATTTGTTTTTGGAGTACCTTGAATGCATGGAATTCCATTGTAGAGATACTTGGATGGATGAGGAAACAATGACTTTGTTTTCTTCTTGTGTCTGATGAGCATAGATACCCCGTGCTAAGGGTGTGGCGGTAATCTGATGTTCTCCTTGAGACACAATTGTGAAGAGGAATATTTTTTTGATGTGGGAGTTTATATTCCTACCTTGCGAGACTGTGTTAGGTGCAACTGTATTTGGTATCTGATAGATTTTTCCTCCCAACTTAACAATGACATTGAAAGTTCGTGACTCATATATAGCATGATGCTTCCACATATATGTTTGTCCTAAAAGAACATCACAGACTTCAAGTGGGCCCACATCATAGAATACCTTGTCTTTGAAAGGATTGATGCCATATGGTGGGAGGCATTGTTGAGTAATGTGGATACCTGGTCCTTGGCTTAGCCAACTGATGGTGTAGGTTTGTGGGTGTGGTGTTGTCAGAATCTCCAATCTCTTGATGACTTCTATTGAGATCAAGTTCTTTTGGTTTCCATTGACAACAATGAATTGTAGTGGGATTCCCTTCACCCAAATCTAGGAGTGGAATAGGCACTCCTATGCCTCTGACTCTTTAGGATTCTCTAGTTGAATCTGTGTGGTAGCAACAGTGGTAGTGGGGTTTACATCAATGATCTCCTTCCCATTATCTATGACTGTGGAATTGGGTTTGGAATCAAAATCGAGATATGATTCTAAAGTTTTGATCTCGGACACCAATGACTACTTTGAGTGACATTCATCAATATTGTGAAAAGGGATTTTATGAAATTTGCACCACTTCCTATTTTCCTTCTTTGTCTTTCCATCCCCCTTATTTGCTTGTGGAGAGGACTGGTTGTTCTTTCCTTTTTCTATGTTTTGTGGGCCAAGGTTTCCCTTGCCTTGCTTGTGTGGTGGATTCGCATGTCCAAAGTATTGCTTGTTCTTTTGTCGAAATTTATTCTCGATTTTAACAACATACGAATAGGCAGATCCAAGTGAAGAAATGTTGAGGTAGTCCATCTCAGTTTGTATGTACCGATGTAGACCACAACAATATTTCACTATCAGGTTCTGCTCAGATTCCTTGATACCCATCTTTGTGCGTAAAGTATGAAAGCTGTTGGTGTACTTCGACACCGTCTGGTCCCTCGCTTAATGTAGAATGGTCCATTTTGTGTACTGGCCATCATGTGTACTGGCCATCATAGTTTCTCACAGGGTAATATTGTTCCTTGATGACATATATGAAAGAGGCCCAAGTGTGATTTATCTCAAACATTCCAGAATCGTTTGATGAGTTTTTCTCCCAATAAGTACCCCACCAATTTTGGACATGGGGGACTTCCTTAAGGAGAGAAAAGGTGATCTTTTCCTTGTTGGTGAAATTGTGGAGAGAGAAATACTCTTCTATAACTTTCAACCAATTATCTAGGGAATATGCATCGATTTGGATTTCAATTAAAGGAATATCAAAGTTAACTTGTACCTTGAAGGGAGCTGCATCCCCGAATCGGTTGCTCGTTGAAGATGCACTTGCCTCTCTTAGCATTCGCCGAATGATTTGGGCGAAACTATCCATTATATCGTTCCTCTGTCGCTCGAGGGATTTCTTGAGCAATGACTTGATAGGATCTACCGCTCCGTCATCTCTCTTTTCTTCCGCCATGGGAGGCCGTTTGGGATAGCGAGAGCAATGAAGTGAAACTAGTTCTAGACCAAACTCTCTATATCCAGACCTTGTAAGGCACAAGCACCAAGAAAAAATCAAAGAGAAGATTGTGTTATACCAAAATCCTGTCACCATCATGTGATAAGACTTTTGACATACCTACTTGCCTCGAATCCCAGCTTATGGAGTGGAAACCCATACATTTGTCAATCTTTTTCAATGCAAATTTCCAGCACCACGCTTGCCCCTTTATCCAGAAGTGGTACCCTTGTTCGCACTGCCCATACTCTGTTGCCCAAAAGCGGTGCCACTCCTTATGGCCCTTAGTCCATAAGCGGTTATTACTAGAACCGCTCTGTCATTGAAGGAGAAATGTGGTACCCTCGGTACAAAGGGAAAAAGAGAAGCTTATCGAGGCTTCTAGATGATAAGCTTTGAGATACCCCTTATCCCTACTGTTGTGGGTATGTTGAGCTTGATATCCCCCATCCTAGGAACTTGGAGGACACCTCACCCACAAATATCTCAACCTACCCTATCCATCTAGCCTTATAAATACAAGCTTATGGCCATGGTTGAGGGGGAGAACTCTTAAGGCATTGTTATGTTGTTGGATTGATCACTTGGTCCATACCGTTGGAGAGCATAGAGAGAGCTAGAGTCAGAGCTTATGGGGATGAGAATGCTTGGTTTCATGGAGATGCATGTCAACACTAAGGCTTGGTTGTAAACACCTTCATATTTCTTTAATGCAAGTTGATTTCTATCCCACATATATTGTTGATGTTTGATTTCATATATATGTTGTTAGATTCCTTAGTCACTAGCCTAGATTAGTAGATTATATTCTGGTTGCTTTGATCTGTTTTGTGTTGAGTTTATTGCAGGTACACAGGGTGACTATCAAGGCATTGTGTTCCATGTATCTATGGCGTCTAGGGAGAGTATTCAACCTCTGTCTTCTATTTGTTCTGGATCTGAACCATTCAGACCAGTGGAACACCATGCTGTCCACAGGAGGTGAAATATTCTAGCTAACAAATTTGGTGACTCCGCTAGGGAATGAAGTTGTGTATCAGTCATTCTGATCTTCCTCAGTCTGCAACTCTTGTCCAAATCTAGGCTCCTTCAACTCTCTTCAGTCAGATCTACTCTCTGACTGACTCCGTTTGGGTTTGGAACCTCCAGATCTGTTCAGATCTGAGTCATTTCGGTATTTTATGCTCTATTTCCATACTCAACTCAATAGTATTTGCCTTGATCTAGTCTATTTTTTACTTGATCCATCATTCTTCTTGTGTTTTGGTCATCTACAGGGATCCATGCCTACGCTGTGTATGATAAGCAGTGCCACTGCCTGAACAAAGTGGACAGGATGCAGTGCCACCGCCTGAACAAAGTGGACAGGATGCAGTGCCACCACCTGGAACATGTTGACAAGAAGCAGTGTTGTCTAGGAAATGCTCTGTCAACAGTCGAGAAGTGCGGTGCCAGGTAGGCATCATTCCAAAGCCCTTTTTCCTTATTTTTCTTTGCAAAAATTTGGATTTTGTTGCTTTCAGTTCTGCTTGTCAGACTTGTGTTACTGAATCCGATGCTTGTGGTTTGAGATTTTATGGTTTAAGATTGATTTGAGTGAAATTTCAAAATTTTGATTAAGTCTTTTGATTGTTCATCTACTTCTATGCTTGTTAGTTGTGTTTACGAAAGAGTTTCTTGTTTTCTGAAAAGCTTAAGGTGTTATTTAAAATCTCTTTTCGTTTCTACTACATAGACTAAAAGAAGAATACTAGATTAGCTTCTAGGTTTCATTTCTTATTTGCATAGTAAACTTCTTTTTCCTTCCTCTAAAAAAGAAATTTTTTGACTGAGACTAGGATATCATCATTGAGCATTGGACATTGGTTTTTTTTATTGGCTTTACAAGCTTTTAGGGCCTTTATGATCTTTTGTCTCTCATGCATTTAGAGCTATCTTGATCAAAACAAAATAAAAAATGGTAGTTTTAAGTTAGATTTGCTTATGTTTGAGAAATTTGAAAAAATAGAGTGCATTTGCATATAGGTGTGCTTCTTGTTTTTCTTTTAGGAAAAGAGATTCTTCCCCTTCTGATTTGCTTTCGGAAAGAAGAAATCAGTTTGGAAAAGTGATTGCTTGTCTTTGATTCGATGTTCATGACTGTTGTGTGGAAATTTTTTTGGTTTTTGAAACAAAATAAAACGCTCTCTTTCCCTCCCATAAGTAGGCATATTGAGCGGTAAAGTGAATATTTTGCATCAACATATTGCATGGTTTTACTTTTTTGTCAAAACATCATGCATTCACCTAACCATACAAGTTAAAATTAATGGTAGTTGTAGGTTAAAATTTATGTAGTAACTTGAGTGATAGGATAGAGACATGTTCAGGCGTCATTAAGTGTAGGAGCTATCATTATTTGTCAGCATTACATTCCGGGACTAGCGCGGTTCTTCCATGTACCGTCGTTATATCGAATGGCCTTTCACGTACCCTTGAGGTATATAGAAAGGTACTTCACGTACTCAATTGTATATCGGAAGGCCCCTTGTGTATGGCTATGCATTAGACAACACTACTACCAATTCGAGCTCCCACGTACCTTGAGTATATCGGGAGACCCCACTAAGGTACCTTATCTATCTAAGAAAATCCCTTTGGCCATCTTGTTTGGATCCATACACTGAAAACAAAATTCAGGGAGATTACTACGCACATACCCTTGAGGTATATTGCAAGTGGCACCTTCTTAACAATCCTAGTGAGAGACCTGACTTTCGAACTCCTCCTCTCATTTTAAGTGTTCTTGTTTTGACCTATACCTTGTGTAGGGAAATTATTTTTGGTGTGTTTTCTATATTTTTAGACCCTAGGTTAGTTAGGAAATATACAAACTGGCTGAGTTAAGATAGTCCAGAAGAGTACAGGGATTGCCACCTGATTTTATTCTTGGTTTAGGAGAAAATCCTATGGAAGCTATCAAGTAAGGAGCTGCTACCACCTCCCAAGTGGGAGATAATGTGGTTGTGAAAGGTGGAGTACCATATTCTTCACACTCACCTCCCTTGGTCCAACAACCTTCTCGGGGAGATTCCTCATTCCATTCTCCCATGGAAGGATGTGTTGATGATGTTGCTCGCCCAGATTTTGGTCCCAATGCTACATTTTGGGAAACCCTTGAAGGAATTAGAGGAATTTTGGGGTCTAAAATGGGCCTCCTAAGGAAAATAATAAAATAATAGTTAAAATAATAAAATAATATTGATTAATTTTGGAGGAAGAAAGAAAAAAACTACTTTTTGTGTTCGTATTTTCGACATATCTCCCTATGTTTTTACTCAAATTTCGATCAGGAGAGCTCATTGGATGTGGAATTTGATTCCGCATCCAACGAGTACCCGCACTACATACTTTTGATGGACCTTGCTACACCAAAAACAAGAAATACCTTAAAAAATGTGATGATGATGTCATCATCACATTTTTTTCAGGTATTTCTTGTTTTTGGGGTAGCGGGGTCCATCAAAAGTATGTAGTGTGGGTACTCATTGGATGCAGAATCAAATTCCGCATCCAACGAGCTCTCTTGATCGAAAGTTGAGTAAAACACAATGAGATATGTCGAAAATATGAACAAAAAAAGTAGTTTTTTTTAATGATAAATATGTCAATTCAACCATTATGGTTGACTTATTTTATTGAAATTCTATTGGTTCTTGAATTCCAACTCACGAAAACTTATTTTGGAACGTTTTCTTATAAGGCCCATTTTAGACCCCAAATTTCCTCTAATGTCAAGCCATTGCTTCATTTCGAACCCATGGAATCTCTTCTGAAATTGAAGAAGAACATAGACAATACCATTCTTCCATTCTCCGTGCAAAGGAGATTGATAAACAAATTGATGGCATTTTAGGCCCAACACTACCAAGGTCCACATCTGTTCCTAGGGGATACCGTTCACTTGCTAAATCTATGAGACCCATTGAACTGATTATAGATCATCCATTGACACCCCGCAACCCAGGTCAAGATACCACCCCTACCACCTCTCATGTTATGTCTATACCTAATCTTCCTAGGTCTTCTGTACTTGAGATTCAATCTTCAATTCCTATTTCATCTACACCTTATAGTGCCAGGGGGAAACCCCTGGCATGCCCTACGTTATCTGACACCAAAATTGTTACTAGTCAAGGGCAGAACTCTAACATAGAACCATCTATAGTTTATGTCCCTCCCACCCATTCTAATGTGGTTAATCCCCCATCCAGTTCAGGTCAACCCTCCGTGGCTTAACCTTTCAATCTTCTGGATGTTATGGTTATCAAATACCTATAGGTAACATTAATTATCCACCCAATTCTACAGGAATTCCATACCCTGCTAATACTTTTATGCCATGGGGGAAACCCAACTGGTCTTACATGCCAGCCACGGGAGCGATACCTATACATACTGCGGGAGGTGCCGGAGGAACCCCTTATGGAGGTCCTCCCCCTGGGGGGCCTAATGGTCTCGGAGGATTTGGAAACTTTCCTCCTTATGGTCCTGGTGGCCCTAGTGTTCCTGGGGGACTTGGTGGCTTTCCTCCTTCTATCCCTGGAGGGTCTAGTGGCCCTCCTCCTAGTGGTTCCAGTGGCTCTGGAGGTTTACCTCCTCCTAGTGGCCCTAGAGGGTCTAGTGGTCCACTTCCTGGTGGTCTTGGTGGTCCTAGTGATCTCAGTGGTCCTGGTGGTCTTGGTGGCCCTAGTGGTCCTCCTCCTGGAGGCCCCAGTGGTCCTAGAGGTCTTGACCCCAGAAATCAACCCCCTATGGGTGGAATTTCTGGTAGTTCTTTGTCACAGCAACCTGTTTACCAGTCCACTTATGGTCCTACTGGTAATTATATGCCATATCAATATTACCAATATGTTCATCCCAACCGACAATTACCCTTCCTAGCAACTTTGGACTTACCTGGTCTGTCCAATTTGATTAATAAACCCACTCGACACAATCCCTCATGGCCACCCATTCCGGTAAAGTTACCATCGGACATCTCGAAATTCGATGGGAAACAAGGAGATGATCCGAAGAACCATGTGACGACTCTTTCAACAAACTTTGACCGGTACAACTATGAAGTGGTACATTGAGCTCCCACAACATTCGTTTGTGGATTTTGGCTCGTTGGCAACCGTGTTTCTTACACACTTTCAGCTCCTTATTCGTTATGAAATGGGTACTGATCTTTTAACCTCTCTGTGACAGAACACCTCCACCCACATATCTGATCATATTCATGAGTGGAGAAGGCAGAGAAGGATTATTAAGGCCCTTATTCTAGATCAGTTACTAGTTGATTAGTTCACCAAATCCTTGTTGCCTCCTATTGCTCAAGATGTGGCTATGGGCGGTGTCGTTACTGAAGAGTAGGCTATTAGTTGGGCTCAGTACCTAGAATTGGTTTATTCCCAGTCTGGCACTCTTTATGACTTGATCCCTCAAGCTCCTCACCCCAGCACCGATCCTGCCAAGCCACCAATAGAAGTACCTGTTGATGGGATTGTTGGTTCAATCCAGTCCCCATCAATGGCAAAACCTACCAAGCAAACCCAAACTACCCCATCTACTCATTCGACTCCTAAGGTTTCCACTGAGGTCAATTCTATTCAAAGTACTCAAACCTCAGGTAATAAAAAGAAAGGTAGAAATCGAAATAAAAATCCTAGAACTAGCCAGAGACTCCACGACCACCCAATGGTGATAAAGACAAAGGGAAAAGAAAAGCGAAATATCCCTGTCTGCTATGCGGTGGTGACCATTTTTCAAAGGAGTGTCCTCGTCGGGATGAAATTTCCCAATTTTGAAGTCCAATCCTGCATCTGTAGTACTTATAGATCCTTTTCCCTCTCAACAATAACTGATAGACCACATGTCTAATGAGGGTAATTCTAGTTTGTAAGAGGAAATTCATATGATGTCCTTAGATACCATCCATCTGCAACCTCAAAGTCATAATTATGATAAACTCGCAGATAAAAATGAAGATCATTCATCTTCAGGGAAAGCCCCTTACACTAGTTCTCCTGAGTCCTCGTCTACTGTCCCCTTGTCTATCGAGAATCCTACTCACGACATGATTTTACACCCACCTAAGAGTACTCTTCAGAAGGCAGTATTTAATCCCAATGCTCAAGCTGCTCAATTTTATAATGTGGTTGAAGATCTCACTCAGGCACCTTGTGCAATTTCTACCCTAGAAGTGCTCCAAAGTTTCCCTACAGAGTGAAAAAACATATTGATTGCATTAGGAGCTTTAGACCTGGATAACACCAACTTGATCCATTTCAATAGTGAGAACTATAAGTCTAGGTTACCACATAAACTTTCTTTTCAAGTCGTTACGAAAGTGATTGGAAAGAAAGTTTTTCGAACAATCCTAGATGAAGGAGCTTCGACCTTTGTTTTATCTTTGTCTTGTTGGAAAGGCCTTGGCTCTCCCAAGCTTCTAACATCTCCTACGACCCTTAAAGCCTTTGACAGATGAGGTTTCTAGCCCCATGGTCTCATATCATCCCTTGTGGTCGAGCTGGGGGGAAAAACCATTTCCATCCAATTAGAAGTGGTGGATGCCCCTTTATATTACAATCTCCTTCTAGGATGAAATTGGTTCTATGCTATGACTGTTGTTGCCTCAACAGTATTCTGAACCGTCCAATTTCCACATCTGGGGAGAATCATTACTATTGACCAGCTTGATTTCTATACGTCGGATGTTACTACCTCCACAACTAATAACATCCCCATGTTAGGCCAGTCCCCTCCTCCTTACCATTCGATTGGGGTAGGCGTGTTGAAGGATTTATCCCTCATGGGAGTTTTTCCATCCACTCCTCCTAGCATGGATTTCGTGTCAGTCCATATGATTGCCTCATTTTATTATGAGCCTCAGGGCCACTATGTTGTTGAGTCTACCTCATTAAGTCCTCACAAAGCTATGTATGATGCCATTCAAACCTCTTCTGATGACCACACTGATGACCTTCATCTAGTGCCTTCGGATCCCTACCATTTGTCGTATTGGTTAGAACCTTCTCTTCCCACTATGGATTATCTCGCTCAGAATTTTCCTTCCAATGAGTCCATTATTGAGATCATGAGAATGGATGAGTCCATTTGGGTGGATCACCATCATAGATCCACGTTCCTCCCCAACACCAGTTCGGTTAACCATGATTTTGCATCCTTGTTTCCTACTAATATTGTCAACGTTCCCCAAAGTCCTATATTGTTACAACATATAGATTCTGAAGGAAACCTTTTCAACATTACTCAAATGAACCCAATTGACATATCAGCCAAGCCTGATGTTATCGAGCATGTTCATGTTGGGAAGAACTGCTTCGCAGATGAATCTGAAGCCTATAAGGCACTTTTTAAAGAATTCCGTGATATTTTTTCTTGGTCCTACGAAGAGATGCCAAGGATCGACCCTTCCATCATGGTCCATGAGATTAAAAATTATCCGTCGGACAAACCTGTCAGGCCAAAACTTAGGCAAGTCCATCCTCGGAAGGCCACAGCTATAAAAGCTGAAATTGAGAAGCTTCTGAAAGCTGGGTTTATTTATCTTGTACCCCTGATGGAATGGGTATTGAATGTTGTCCCTGTCAATAAAAAGCAGGGCACCATTAGAGTCTGTATCGACTTTAGGGATCTGAATAAAGCTTGTCCCAAGGACAACTTTCCTACCTCGCATATCGATTAGATTATCGACAACTGTTCTGGAAGTGTCATGTTTTCATTCATGGATGGCTTCTCCGGCTATAATCATATTGAGATATTACCCTCCGATCAGCATAAGACAGCATTCATTTTCCCATGGGGAACCTTTGCATATAAGAAGTTACCATTTGGCTTGAAAAATGATGGAACTACGTTCCAGCGTGCGATGTCCTATGCCTTTCACGATTTCAAACACATTGTTGAACCGTACCTTGATGACCTCCCTACTCATTCACAATGATGGGAGGACCACCCTGGTCATCTTAGAGAGATATTCCTGATATGCTGTCATTATAATATACGGCTCAACCCGCATAAATGTGTTTTTTGCGTTGAGATGGGACGTCTGCTAGGATTTGTGGTATCCAAAGATGGCATCTAGATAGATCCTTTAAAAATTGCTGCCATTCTTGATCTACCAGCCCCAACTAATCTCTTGGAACTCCAAATTTTGCAAGGAAAGGAAAACTTTCTTCGTCGTTTCATGTGCAATTTTGTAGAGAAAACGCATGGTTATATGCATCTCCTTAAGAAGAACAATCCATTCTTCTGGGATGCCCAAGCCCAACATGCCTTTGATAATCTTAAACATGCTCTGACTCATTCACCCATGATACACCCCCCTAATTATTCAAAGGACTTTCTCTTGTACATTATTGCCTTTGCTACTACCATCGCTATGGTTTTAGAGTAGGACAATCTCCACAGTCAGGAGCACATGATTTATTACGCCAGTAAGAATCTTCTAGATTTTGAAACCCATTATTCACGTGTGGAAAAGTTATAATTGGCCATGGTCATTGTTGTACAAAAAATTTGTCATTACATTCTGCTCCGCACTACCACCGTATTGGCAGACCAGAACCCGATGTACTACATCCTGACTCTTTAGGTGCTTAGGGGAAAGTACTCCTATTGGATTGTTATCCTCCAGGTGTTCGATATAGAATTTGCCAAGGCTACATCAAACAAATCCTTGGTCTTTGCAGAGCTTATGTGTGATCTTCCCTATGCTTCGATGGAATCTGAGCCTAGCGATTCATTTCCAGATGAATTCCTATTCCTTATAAGCACCACTGATCCTTGGTATGGAGATTTGTTAATATATCTCCAGAAACAACATTTTCAGCTGCATCTATCTCACAATGATCGCCACTGTATCCATCACCACGCAAAATACTATCTCATCCTGAATGATACCATGTATAGACGTGGGATTGACTCTATTCTCCGATGATGCCTCACTCATGAGGAGGCTGAACTTGTGTTGAATGATTGCCATTCTGGAGCATGTGGTGGTCATTTATCTGGGATGGCTACAACCCAAAAAATCCTTTGTGCTGGCTATTTCTGGCCTTTGATCTTCAAAGATTTCCATGAGGCTATTAAGAAATGCCCACCTTGTCAACACTTCTATCCCAAAAAGTGCACCCATCCTGCTCTGCTACACCTCGTCAACACTTTTGGCCCATTTTCCAAATGGGGGATTGACTTCATGCATTGTAAGCCTACCTCAGCTGGGGGGCATGGTTACATCATCGTAGTCATGGATTATTTTACTAAATGGGCTGAGGCCATGCCTACATATGCAGAAGATGGTAAGACTACTGCCCTCTTCTTGTTCAATCATATCATAGCTAGATTTGGAGTTCTGCAGTCCATCATTACTGATCATGGATCTCATTTTCGTAATCAGATGATGGAGGAAATGAGTGCCAAGCTAGGGTTTCTCCATGAAAACTCTATGCCATATTATCCACAAGCTAATGGTCAGGTAGAGGCCATTAACAAAGTTTTGAAAACTATGCTTTGTAGGATGGTTGGAGATCATAAATCCAACTGGCACCATGTTCTTTTCTCCACTCTCTAGACTTATCAGACTTTTGTGAAAACAGCTACTGGTTTCATGCCATTCCAACTGGTCTATGGACTTGAAGTTGTCTTACCCATCCAATGTCAGATTCCATATTTGCAACTTGTCGTCGAACTTCTCCCAGACACTTCTGCAGAGGAAGAAATATTTTTATACTTGAATAACCTTGATGAGACTCACAGAGATGCTGCCTTGTCTAATAAGGCACACAAGAAACGCGTCAAGGCACAGTATGATAAATCCATCCAGCCTTGTGTCTTTAACAAGGGTGACCTAGTCTTGACTTATGACCAAAGATATGACAAACTAGGGAAGGGTAAGTTCGAATCCATGTGGTACGGACCTTTCATTATTTCCAAGGTGTTAGAGAAAGGAGCTTATGAGCTCGTTGATTATGATGGGATCCCTTTGGGAAAACCTTGCAATGGGTTGTACCTGAAAAGGTACTATGCCTAGGTTTTCTTGGATAGTATCTTGTATATATGTATACTGATTGAATTTTAGTGTGCTTTTAGTATTTTCAAGATGGTTTTGAGCTTCGTGTCCACATTTGTTTATACCATGTTTTGGTCATGCAGATGGATTTCTACGGTTTTGCTAATGGTGCTTGCTGCCACACCTTGAATCTCGCCTCGGCTGCTTGGGTTCTCTATTCCCCGGCTGAAGATTTGGTCAGTTCAGGAGCAGTTTGTATAGGTCCTGCTACTAATAACATCGTTGAGTATGAAGCAGCCATCAATCTTCTAACTAAAGCTTCCTCCCAGGATGTTCATGATCTAGTAGTCTTGATGGAATCGTAGCTCGTGGTTCTCCATTTGAACCATGTCTACACCATTAAGGACCCAGTACTTCTCTGCCTATTCTGGACAGTGCGTTTTTTAGAAAGATCATTCGAAACTATTACTTATAGGCATATCCCTAGGGAACATAATGTAGTTACTGACTCATTGGCTAACTACATCCTAGACTAGCATATTTCCCATTCATGACAGTAAATCAAACATGGTCCATTGTAAATAAACATTTTGAGACACGTGAAACTCATAGAAAATGCATTTCCCATTTGAAACATATAAACATGGTGTAAAATATGTGTATATATATATATATATACAAATGTTTTTACAAAAATAGGTCCCGAGACCTCCTCTGAAGCATGTTGGCTTTCAGGCAAAATCATCATACAAAATCATGAAGCTATAAGATTTCAGTACATAGCTCATACACTAGTGGTGCTCGTGATAGCACATCATTGCTTGAGCCACCCTGTGCAGCAGCCTACTGAATTAGCCCGGTACTCCTATTATAGATCTATGATATCTCATCAGGAGATCATCTATGTGAGCATCTGGGATGTCCAAATTCAACCTCTCCAGGTTGATCTCCTCCAGCTCCCCGGTGATATCATCACCCTGTGGTACAAAGCGAGCTCCTACTCTCCTATCCGATGGAGATGCTCCTCCAACATATGCATGAGAATATACAGGTCTTATCACTTAAAATAAAAAAAAGTATAAAACATAAAAGAAATAAAAACATTTCATCCATTTTAGGGTTTCTTGCTTCTTACCAATGTCGCCCCACTACCAGCCAGGTGGGAGTGGTAGGTCAGGATCTCATGTGAAGTCCGTGCCTACATAAGCATAGTACTCAACCATGAGGATCTGATCTCGTATCCATCTGAAGAATGGATCACCAAACTTCACCCTTCCCCTACCAACTCCTGTGCGAGCCATGACCTGGACCCACCTTAGCATATGGGGGTCCCGTGCTCTCATAATATGGAAGGTCACCTGTGGCCTCATCTGTGGAACCCACTTGAAGAAGAAGCAGGCTAATATGGAACCAAAGCCGAACTACTTCATCTCTCCTTGCTGACACTTAGTCAGCTGATCCTTGAATATTGGAAGCATTGCTTCCACCCAGTTGAACACCATGGGTGCCATAGCCTCTATGGCATACAACATGTGTGCCCTAGAATCCTAGTGTACATCCTGACTCTCAGCCACCCTCTGCATGGTAAACAAGACAGTCCGTAGAGCCCTATCTGTCACTGCATTGATGGGGATCTTATTCCTCGATGTACCTGTTCTCGATGCACAGTGTCGATCTATAATCTCTCTGGTAGTAATGTCCCCACCACGGGAACCTATCAATGAGATAAGGGAACCCCGTCTCGATAAACCAGTCAGGAAGTAGATATCCTCTACCTCCACTATAGTATGTGTGCCCCCACCTCGAAATATTGCTGCTCTGGATTCCACATTTGCAGTATGTGTTCCAGTGGTCGTTCGTGCGACACCATGATTGGGGTCCGAAAGAATTTCAGGAGACCACAATCCCATAATGCGGCTATACAGCCTGCATTTCTATCAGCAGTAGCATCCTCATTGTCATGAGTTCTTTCCTTCCATATCACCATGTTTTGAGTGATCTAGACCTGCCAAAAAAAACAATGGTATGCATTAGAATCATCCTTAAATCATTAACAATCAAAAGAATGAAATTATTTTTCCCATACCATTAGTTTAACTTATCCATGGTCGGCATCACCTGTGCATCATTTGAGACAAGCGGTTGCACTGCCTGTCCACTATATTATCGGCTCAGTTCTAGGGTGGAACTGCGTATCCTGTAAGGGGTACCCATGGTGCCCGCATTTTTAGTTTTAGGGCTCGCCATATGGGCCCAAAACCCCACCAAATCCCAAAATAGATGCTATGAAATGAAAGATAAGAGTCTTAGCTATTACCTGCAACTGACGATGCTGAAAATGGACGGTGGAAGCTCCCGGTATCAGTTGTGGAAGATCTGGCTAAGAAAATGCTCCAAGTGCTCTCTCCTAGAGGTAAATAGTGAAATGGTTTGATTTTTTACTATTTACTTGATTTATATAGGCATTTTTGGGTCTGAATCGCTATAGTTTTGATGTAAAATCACATTTTGGTCAAAATTTATCTATCGTAATCCCTAATGCTAGTTATAAATGCATTTAACACTTGTTTCTGAGACTATTATAGGATATGACAACTCTAGCAAGAAGCTTTGAAAGTTTTTTTATGGATTTTTCGTACTTTCATAAAATAGAAAAGGTCGATGAGCATTTATTATGACACTTGATCACGCTCTTTAAACCTAGTATCAAAGGTCCGAATCCATTTTCAAATCTTTCCAGGCTCGTAAAATTTGACATTGTGTAAAGAAACATCACGGAGTCTTGTTTTCACATCTTTTTTCAGACTCCTCAAACATGAAAAGATAGTTGAGTCTGTTTCCAAATATTTCCAGGCTCGTAAAATGTGACATTGTGTAAATAAACCTCATGGAGTCCTCTTTAAACTCTTTTTAGGCTTCTTAAATACGAAAAGATTGTCGAGTACTTGTCTCCTTCATGCTTGTAAAAGTATTTGAAGAGTCATCCTTCCGATGGTAGGTTGTCTATTTTTCGGTTAAGATAGGACTATTTATGAAAAAGGAACACTCCAGCCAATCATGACTAGAAGAGTTCTCTAAGGTATGATTTTATACTTTTTTGGGCCTTAGAGACTAAATCATACAAAAAAGGACCTTTTGGAGTCTTCTTCTGTATTCGTTCAAACTCTCTAAACATGAACGATACTGATTTTTCTTTCAGTGGATTCGTTAAAATTAAACATTGAGAGACTCGTTTTGGGATCGAACCCCTCCTCTCTCAGGTTCGTAAAACATATGAGTCTGCACTTGTCTTCCGACAAGCTATATTGATTGTTTTTTACCCTCTTTGAACTTGTAAAATCGAAAAGAGGCACTCATCGATCATGATGGGGGAAATGGGAAGGGAATCATTTTGCAAATAATGGAAGTTGTTTGTCATTACCTTTGAACATGGCACTTGTCTGCACAATCATGTCAGTCTATTGGGTATTCATCTGATCTCCATGACGATCCACTTTCATGAGTCATGTCACTCCTTTGAGTCTTTCAAAAGAATGCATTTTCCACTGTCGCATTGTGTGTCTGTCTTATTCAGTCATGCTACCAAGTATTTGTCATGACGCTCGATGTTCAAAGGGGATTTGAAGAAGTTTTACCTCTGCAATATACATAGTCTTTGTGTCATTCATATGGTTACTGCATTCACATAATTCCAGAACTATGTTTCGAGTTTCGTGTCGTCGATGTGGGATTCATCATGGCCCTCCTTTGATAAGACTATCCCCATCGACATCAGCTCATCATTCGAGAAATAGTCTTAGAAACAATGATTAGTACCTTGAGATCTGTATGCCTTAATAACAAATTCTCTCACTCTTGACATACGTTCACACGATTGACCTTTGATCGATATAATTGACTGGGTGTTCAACATCAGGACATCTATTCACATTCAATAGATTTTACTAGAGTACCTTGGGAATCATTGACATTAATGGTGATCTCCCTTGCACTTGTTAACGGTTCACATAATCTTCCGGTAATCAAGTGGTTTCTACCATGTTCGACTTCAAATCATTGTAATCACATGGATAGAATCATACTTTGCGGAAGATGAGACGAAGACCCTGGGTATTTGTTTAAAGTGCTCATTGCTTTCCCCTAGGCTGTGACGGAGTTTTGTATATCTAGCATGGATCCACATTTGTATGGTCATGGCTATGCTCAAATTTGCATTTGTATGGCATAGATCTACATTGTATATCTGGTAGCTATGTCCAAGTTTGAGTCCTCTATCACATGGATCTACGCTGTATTATAGTAGCCATGCTTTTTTATTCCTCTCATGGATCTGCCTTTTATTGTTTTGTAGCCATGAGTTTGGTTACTTCTATCTATGAGTCTACATAGTGATGTACTACAGATGCCTACTTGACGACTTGCTCCGATCGAGCCGACATTTTTGCCTCTTGGAAATGACTTGTTCTCTCAAATCTCTCATTTATCGTATCCCTCTAAGAATCATGCTTTGGGGGGCATCCTGTTATACCAAAATCCTATCATCATCATGTGATAAGACTTTTGACATACCTACTTGCCCTGAATCCCAGCTTCTAGAGTGGAAACCCATACATTTTTCAATCTTTTTCAATGCAAATTCCCAGCACCGTGCTTTCCCCTTTATCCAGAAGCGGTACCCTTGCTCGCACCACCCATAATCTGTTGCCCAAAAGCGATGCCACCACTTATGGCCCTTAGTCCATAAGCGGTTATTACCAGAACCTCTCTGTCATTGAAGGAGAAATGTGGTACCATGGGTAAAAAGGGATAAAAAGAAGCTTCTCGAGGCTTATAGATGATAAGCCTTGAGATATCCATTATCCCTACTATTGTGGGTCTGTTGAGATCGAGATCCCCCATCCTATCCCCCATCCTAGGATCTTGGAGGACACATCACCCACAAATCTCTCAACCTACCCTATCCATCTAGACTTATAGATACAAGCTTATGGCCATGGTTGAGGGGGAGAACTCTTAAGGCATTGTTATGTTGTTGGATTGATCACTTGGTCCATACCATTGGAGAGCACAGAGAGAGCTAGAGTCAGAGATTATGGGGATGAGAATGCTTGGTTTCACGGAGATGCATGTCAACACTAAGGCTTGGTTGTAAACTTATTCATATTTATTCAATGCAAGTTGATTTCTGTCCCACATATATTGTTGATGTTTGATTTCATATATATGTTGTTAGATTCCTTAGTCACTAGCATAGATTAGTAGATTATATTCTTATTGCTTTGATATGTTTTGTGTTGAAATATTGCAGGTACATAGGGTGACTATCAAAGCATTGTATTCCAGGTATATAAAGTGTCTAAGGAGAGTCTTCAACCTCTGTCTTCTATTTGTTCTGGATCTAAACCATTCAGACCAGTGGAACACCTTGTTGTCCGCAGGAGGTGAAATATTCCAGCTAACAAATTGCTTTGATACCACTGATCTGGATTTATGTGAGAATGAAATGAAGTAACATAGATAACATCATAAACACAAAAATCCTGTAAATATAATAGAGATATATTAAACACATATTCTATTAAATGGAGAAAATAGAAAAGACTGTAATACAATTGCTAGAATGGTGGTAGGTATCTTTCAGAAGAGATGTGGTTGCTACACTCATCCCTGCCAAGTTGAATACAAAATGAGGCCAAATGACCTATTTATAATAAGGACAAGGGAGAGAACCCTAAAAGTATAGAACATAATACTAAAAGATGAACCGTCATAAAGTTTGTTGCCCCAAGGTGGCAAGTTGAACAGTCAACTTTTTGAGGTCATAACTTGTGGATACGATCTTCGATTTGGACGTTCAATAACTCATTGGAAATATCTATCCGAGATTTACAAATTTCAACTGTGGCCATATGCATGTCATTGGCAATTATTTGGCCACCTGTATTTCCAAAAAACATCGTTCAGGGCCTAAAAACATCCTCTGATGTTTGGGACACGAAAAACTGTAGAAAATTAACTAGGAAAATGCCACAATGGACAATTGTTTTGAGACAGTGGAATCCCATATTATATCTCATATTGTGTGTTGATTTGATCTCATGGTGCGATATTTTCTCAAGTGAAGAGGCTGCTTTTATTTGGCATCCTGAGAGGGTTGTAATTATTGTGTGGATGATTTGTTATTGGAGGAGTACCTTGAATGTGTTAGATTTTAAACATTAAGCTAGCATTTCATTAAGATATTTAACTGAGAGAACAACAAGCACAGCAATCAAACATAAGAGACAATGAACATAGTTTTTTTCCTCAGGGAAACCATAAATGGAGAAAATCCCGCAACTTCTTCAGAGATAGAATCAACACAAAAGTGAAACCCAAAATAGTAAGATGATCTCTCGACAGTAGTAACCTCTTTCTTCCTTGCCCCAGTGTCTTTCTCTTCCTCAGCTATGCACTACAACTGAGTGTGAGTGAGTGTGTGATAAATAGAGAGGATATCTCTCTATTTATAATAATTCTTGACTTGACTAAACCCAACTAGGGCCGACTTCATTAGGTGAGTCTAATAACCCTAGTGCCCTAGAACTATGGGGACTTTAACCCTTAGACAATAGGAGAGTTAACCATATTGACTTGACATGACTTGTTTACATTATAGAAACTTCCTGATAGGAACATTGGGGTATGACATGACTCAAGTACATTACAAATACATCTCAGAATAAACATCGGGTTACAATACATAAGAAATAAAAGTGAATACATTCTAAAGTTACAATTGCATCAACACTCCCTCTTAACTAGGAAGGTATTCTCTTGACACAATTTAACAACACAAGTCTTCTTCTCTGTATCATATGGATCATCATCAAGTCTTCGTCATATTCACCTTCAAGTCATCTCTATCTTCAAGTCATCTTCATTTGGATCTAGATCTTCACTCGATTTGGATCATCATCCCTCGATCTGGATCATCTCTGGAGCATCATCTCTAGATCTGGATCATCTCTGCTGGATCATCAACACTGAATCTTCACAGGTGCTATCTCATGATTCTTCTCTTCATAGGAATTTCTACAGAGCCAGCCATTTTTCATGTTGGTTGTAGGCCTACCCTCCGTGTAGGTCTTTTCCAGCACTTATATCTGACCCTAAGTTAGAATGGCCCGCCCAACACTTATATCTGATCATGTAGGAACCAATCCTATAATCATATCAAAAAGGCAATGCTTAGCACTCACATCTTACCATGTGGGAACACCTCACACAACCCTGCCAGAAAGGGCCAGCACTCACATCCGTTCAACCGATGATCGAAAAGGCCCAACACTTACACTTGGCCATGCGAGGAACCAATCCTCCATGCCAAAAGGCTCTGCACTTACATCTAACAACCAATGTCAGAAAGGCTCAACACTTATATTCAACCATGCAAGGAACCAATCCTTCATGCTGAAAGGGATCTACACTTACATTCATTCAACCAATGATCAGAAAGGCCTGCACTCACATCTGATAATATATGAACTAATCCTACAGTCCTATCAGAATGGCCCCTAGTCCCAGACTGAGCTACCTGGTAACTAACAGGTGGCTCCATTCCCATAATGGAATTCATCGCTTACTTTTGATCATGTAGGAACCAATCCTACAGTCACATCAAAATGGCTCAGCACTCACATCTGACATGGAAAAAACCAATCCTCTCACCATGACATAATAGCTCAACCCTTACATCTGACCATGGAAGGAACCAATCCTCTCACCATGTCAGAATGGCTATAGGTCTCATCATTCTCCCTTGGAGGAAAACTTGATCTGGAGAACACCAAGCTTCTCCCTGAAGTACTCGAACTTCACCCTAGCCAATGGCTTTGTCAACACATCATCTATTTGTTCCTCCGTTGCAACATACTGGAGCCTCACTGCTCCCCTCTACACCATATCCTTGATATAGTGATACTTGATCTCGATATGCTTCGACTTGTCATGGAACACTGGATTCTTTGACAACTTCACACAACTCTGCTTGTCACAATGTATTTAGAGATCAAATAAATCAGATAGTAGCTTTTGCAGCCATACTGGCTCACAACTAGCTGAACAAGCTGCGACATACTTTACTTCAGCTATACTCAGTGCCACATAGGATTGCTTCGTGCTAAACCAAGAGATCACACCTGATCCCATACTAAAGCAAAAACCTAAAGTGCTCTCCCTATCGATGGCACTGTCTACCCAATTTGAATCAACATAACCCTCTAGGTTAATCTTTTGATTCACCTCGTACTTGAGCCCATAATCAATTGTACCCTTTAGGTACCTCAGAATGTGCTTTGCAGCAATCAAGTGAACATGTCTCCGATCTATCAAGAACTAGATCAAGGTGTTCATAGCAAAGAAAATGTCTGGTCTCATGTTCGTCAGGTACATCAAGGACCCAATCATCTGACGATACATCGTAGCATCAACCTCTTCTAATGAAGCATCACTCAATAGATTCAGGTTCGATGCCATAGGTGTGGTCATGGCCTTGTATTCCATTATCCCAAACCTCTTCAGGATCTCTACTGCATACTTCCCTTGTCCGAGGGAGATTCCATCCACATTTTTCCATACCTCCACACCTAGAAAATAATGCATCATACCCAAGTCCTTCATTTCGAACTCAGCAGCAAGCTTTCTCTTTGTATCAGCAATCAACCCATCCATACATGTTACAAATAGATCATCTACATATAGTAGAAGCATCACTGGGTTTCCATCTTCAACCTTGTAGTAAAGTTTGGAATCTGCTTTACTCTTGGTAAAGCCCAAACTAGATAGAAAGCTGTCAATTCTGCCGTACCATGTCCTGGGTGCCTATTTCAAACTGTATAGGGATTTCTTCAATCTACACACATGAGACTCCCTGTCATGTGTCTCAAAACCGAGTGGCTGTTCTACATACACTTCCTCTTCCACTACACCATTCAAGAAAGAAGTCTTTAAATCCATTTGGTGTATCTTCCATTCCATTACTGCAGCCAAAGTAAGTATCAATCTGATGGAAGTGTACCTGGATATAGGTGCAAATTTTTATTCATAATGTATTCCTTCTTTCTGTGAGAAACCAGGAGCCACAAATCTTGCCTTATATTTCTCTATGCTACCATCTACAGCATGCTTGATCTTGTAGATCCATTTGGAAGTTACAACTGACTTCCCTTCTGGTCTTGGGACAACATCCCAAACATCATTCTTCATGATTGATTGATACTCTTCGATCATAGCATCCTTCCATTATTTTCGTTCTGCTGCTTCTTCATAGTTGGAAGGTTATTTATTGATAAAATCACATAGTAAGGCTACATATCCAGAGCAGGATCTGGTTCTTGTTCTTTCTCTGTGATTCTCTTCTGGAGCCCCATATATTTCCACACCTTGGATAATTTATCGCACCCAAGCAAGTTTCCTATTGTGAGGATTCTTCTCCTGAGGTGGATCTACAGGTCTTTGTGGTTCTTCAGATTCTCAATCTTGTTCTTGAATTTTTTCATTCATGGTTGTATCATGAATTCTGGGTGCTTCTGCTTCTTCAGTCTCTTCAGCAGATCTCTTTCTAGATTTGTTGCAAGTTGTGTCTTCATCAAATGTTACATCCCTACTAATTTTGATCTTCTTGTATCCTGGGAAGCATATTCTGTAAGCCTTCGAGCTTTCAAAGTATCCCACAAACATACCCTTCTTTCCTAAAGGATCTAATTTTGTTCTCTTTTCTTTTGGAATGTGTATGTACACTGGATAGCCAAATATTTTGAGATGGCTGACTTCTAGTTTCTTGCCGGAGAAGACTTCTTTAGGAGTCTTGTTCTTGAGTACTCTATGTGGATTATGGTTCTGTACATACACCACTGTCACTACTACATTTCGACCAAAAATCCGACGGCAGTATTGTCGGATTTTCGACACTTCCCTGTCGCATGTACGACACTATGATTTTTTTTAAGCGTCAGTGGCTTATCGTCGGTTATCCAACATCTTTCCAATCCATCGGTTAAGCGACACCTCAGTTTATCATCGCTTAAATGTAAAGCGTCGGTTAAGCGACAGAATTTCTTCAATGGTAGTGAAACTTTTTTTAAGAAAATAACCTTCATGCCGTCGGTTAAGCGACAGAATGGCCGTCGGATAAGTGACGGTAGTCAAATTTTTTTTTTTTTAAATAACCTTGATTCCGTCGGTTAAGTGACGGCTATAAACTGTAATCGTTGGTAAAGCGACAGTTTTAGCCGTCGGATAAGTGACGGTAGTCAATTTTTTTTTTTTTAAATAACTTTGATTCCGTCGGGTAAGCGACGGCTATAAACTGCAATCGTTGGTAAAGCGACAGTTTGATTCGTCGGTTAAGCGACGATAGGAAAATATTTTTTTTTTAAATAATTTTCATGCCGATATTAGGGTCTTAAGAACATTTCCTAATTCATCATTTCATATTAGTAGTAACATATATCGCAAGCAGTGGAGCTACAATTAGTAAGTTAAGACCTCATCAGTTTTAGACAAAGGGAAAGGTTTGATGATGGCCATAATTTATCCCTCAATGTACCCATTGGGATGGATGAGACACCAAATAACCATCAAGTCTGAGTAGGATACATTTGCACTGCATGCTAACATTCCTTGTCAAGACTGAAAATAAATCAACATTACTAATTCAGTAATCCTTTAGTATTTAACAAGAAATAGTATATGCCTTAGATTTCTTAATAAACTAGACAACAAAAGATGGAACAATACAACAGTCACAGCATACAAAAGATGTATTATCCAACAAGAAAAATCTAGAAATGCAGATCACTGCAATGCAACAGGCAAACGCTACATAAATATGTCAAAATGCTAAATTTCCGATCATGTCACATATGGAAAGGCACATCATAATTGCATAGAACACTGTTGTTTACAAATAGTTTTTGAATATTATCGTTCCTCCATGACAGTAATACCAGAAGAGGACAAATTTAGGAACAACTATTGAATATCTAGCACCATACCTCTATCCCCAAGACTGTTAAGTGCTCTATGTTACCCCCCATATTGCATGGGTGTCCAATGGTAAACTTTATTACAAATTCAGTGAAGATGATAGGTTTATGAGTCCATGAATAGCCTAGGCTCCTTGATAGTATACTTCATGGGATGAATCAGATCATTCCAGGTAGCTTCACTGAGGGTTACAAAATTTCTGGGCGCTATTAAGGGTTTTGATGATGAATACACAGGTCATTTCCTCATTTTCCAGAACTTGTTTTGGCAAGATTGTTTGCTTGTAGCAGCATCAAGGGTATTTTTCAAGACCTGGAGAGTAATTTCTGACCACATTTTTGCCTAAAACACCCAACCTATCAAACCTGTGCATACGTTCACCTCCAAGTGGAAGTAAATTTCCATGATCTAGGCATAAAGATAGCACTAAGAAGCCTTGTCTCCAAATATGGGCATATTCTGAGCATATCATGTAGTGATTTCCTGTGGTGGCAACTCTAAAAGATAGTTTTATGTGTGCCAATTGGTTGGATGAATGACTCCTGTAGCATCTCTTCATGATCGAACTGAGGATGCAGCATTGGTATGGTGACTATGATGGGTTCGTCCTGTTGAGCAAGTCAGGGAGATGTTAGAAAGAGACATCCCTATTTCATTTGGAATTTCTTCTCATGGCTTTTCATTCTTCAAATGCATTTGAAAAAATCAAAATGGCAGAGAATATTTTTTCTACCCTCAGCAATGTAAGTTGTCCTCCAGTGGTACTTAACAGCACACAATTGGTTTGCTGGTCTTTGCTAATTTCAAGACTGATGTTGATTCTTCGGCACATGATTCTCCACTCTACAACCTTCCCATCCTGGTTGATGTTCAATATAAGAAATAAGTTAATACAGATTACACAAGGAGGAACTTTTCAGCTTCCCACAGGAACAGGCTATTTAGAATCATGGGTATATCATGTGGTACAAAGTGTTATAAATGTGAATGAGGGAGTCACGGAAGAGGATCGAATGGCTGATATCTTTCAGAGAACTGATTACAGAAATTTGCATGCCCTTCGAGTCTAACTGCCACCATGAGTAGGTTTATCAATAAAAAGGTGAACTAACTAGGCATATCACACTGTAATTTGAAGCATGCAATTTATCGGAGACAAAAAATACTAATAGTCACTAACCTGGTGTTCCAGTCAAAAGGATTCGATGTAATATGTAATACAATAGTCACAGCATACAAAAGATGTAATATCCAACAAGAAAAATCTAGAAATGCAGATCACTGCAATGCAATAGGCAAAAGCTACATAAATATGTCAAAATGCTAAATTTCCGACCATGTCACATATGGAAAGGCACATCATAATTGCATAGAACACTGTTGTTTACAAATAGTTTTTGA
>LPNX010505593.1:46512-59408 GCA_001517045.1 Pseudotsuga menziesii
TACAGTTTTATGTGTGTCAATTGGTTGGATGAATGACTCCTGTAGCATCTCTTCGTGATCGAACTGAGGATGCAGCATTGGTATGGTGACTATGATGGGTTCGTCCTGTTGAGCAAGTCAGGGAGATGTTAGAAAGAGACATCCCTATTTCATTTGGAATTTCTTCTCATGGCTTTTCATTCTTCAAATGCATTTGAAAAAATCAAAATGGCAGAGAATATTTTTTCTACCCTCAGCAATGTAAGTTGTCCTCCAGTGGTACTTAACAGCACACAATTGGTTTGCTGGTCTTTGCTAATTTCAAGACTGATGTTGATTCTTCGGCACATGATTCTCCACTATACAACCTTCCCATCCTGGTTTATGTTCAATATAAGAAATAAGTTAATACAGATTACACAAGGAGGAACTTTTCAGCTTCCCACAGGAACAGGCTATTTAGAATCATGGGTATATCATGTGGTACAAAGTGTTATAAATGTGAATGAGGGAGTCACAGAAGAGGATGGAATGGCTGATATCTTTCAGAGAACTACTTACAGAAATTTGCATGCCCTTCGAGTCTAACTGCCACCATGAGTAGGTTTATCAATAAAAAGGTGAACTAACTAGGCATATCACACTGCAATTTGAAGCATGTAATTTATCGGAGACAAAAAATACTAATAGTCACTAACCTGGTGTTCCAGTCAAAATAATTCGATGTAATATGTAATACAACAGTCACAGCATACAAAAGATGTAATATCCAACAAGAAAAATCTAGAAATGCAGATCACTGCAATGCAATAGGCAAACGCTACATAAATATGTCAAAATGCTAAATTTTCGACCATGTCACATATGGAAAGGCACATCATAATTGCATAGAACAATGTTGTTTACAAATAGTTTTTGAATATTATCGTTCCTCCATGACAGTAATACCAGAAGAGGACAAATTTAGGAACAACTATTGAATATCTAGCACCATACCTCTATCCCCAAGACTGTTAAGTGCTCTATGTTACCCCCCATATTGCATGGGTGTCCAATGGTAAACTTTATTACAAATTCAGTGAAGATGATAGGTTTATGAGTCCATGAATAGCCTAGGCTACTTGATAGTATACTTCATGGGATGAATTAGATCATTCCAGGTAGCTTCACTGAGGGTTACAGAATTTCTGGGCGCTATTAAGGGTTTTGATGATGAATACACAGGTCATTTCCTCATTTTCCAGAACTTGTTTTGGCAAGATTGTTTGCTTGTAGCAGCATCAAGGGTATTTTTCAAGACCTGGAGAGTAATTTCTGACCACATTTTTGCCTAAAACACCCAACCTATCAAACCTGTGCATACGTTCACCTCCAAGTGGAAGTAAATTTCCATGATCTGGGCATAAAGATAGCACTAAGAAGCCTTGTCTCCAAATATGGGCATATTCTGAGCATATCATGTAGTGATTTCCTGTGGTGGCAACTCTAAAAGACAGTTTTATGTGTTCCAATTGGTTGGATGAATGACTCCTGTAGCATCTCTTCATGATCGAACTGAGGATGCAGCATTGGTATGGTGACTATGATGGGTTCGTCCTATTGAGCAAGTCAGGGAGATGTTAGAAATAGACATCCCTATTTCATTTGGAATTTCTTCTCATGGCTTTTCATTCTTCAAATGCATTTGAAAAAATCAAAATGGCAGAGAATATTTTTTCTACCCTCAGCAATGTAAGTTGTCCTCCAGTGGTACTTAACAGCACACAATTGGTTTGCTGGTCTTTGCTAATTTCAAGACTGATGTTGATTCTTCGGCACATGATTCTCCACTCTACAACCTTCCCATCATAGTTGATGTTCAATATAAGAAATAAGTTAATACAGATTACACAAGGAGGAACTTTTCAGCTTCCCACAGGAACAGGCTATTTAGAATCATGGGTATATCATGTGGTACAAAGTGTTATAAATGTGAATGAGGGAGTCACAGAAGAGCATGGAATGGCTGATATCTTTCAGAGAACTGCTTACAGAAATTTGCATGCCCTTCGAGTCTAACTGCCACCATGAGTAGGTTTATCAATAAAAAGGTGAACTAACTAGGCATATCACAATGCAATTTGAAGCATGCAATTTATCAGAGACAAAAAATACTAATAGTCACTAACCTGGTGTTCCAGTCAAAAGAATTTGAGAACAAACAGTGACCAAATTTGACACATATTTGATATACTCTGGCCTCTTGAGAAACACATACATGGCATCCAATAGTGCAGTCTTTGTGTTATCCCTGTAGCAGACAACCAGGTTAAGTTGGAAAAAAGAACATAAGAATAAGGATTTGTACCAACAAAAATAAGAAACCCAAAGATATTTAAAAAGCAGATAGTGCACTATCCACTCTAATCGCTTCAAAATCTTTTAAAAACAGGGCAAGAGATAAATGAGGCAAAGGAAGAAGTAAAGAATTAATCAAAACATTTAAGTTACATAAGGCTAATGTGTACAAACTCCTTTAACAACAAAATCATTTACTCAACGTCAAGCTAACACATTTTTGGCTTTCTTTTTAGATTATACAATTTGAAACGTCAATGTACTCAATTAAAAGCTTTCTACTCCTGATGAGCATCAAAATATTGAATTAAAGGTTGCCATTAGTATCGTATTCAAATGAAAGGTCAATACAGTGGATAGTGATTTCCTTCATAGACAAAGCACTCTTTGATGAATCAGACATAATGAACTATTCTCTTTCTCTTCAAATTATTCAAGTTGAAACGTGAATGTACTCAATTAAAAGCTTTCTACTCCTGATGAGCATCAAATTATTGAACTAAACGTTTCTACTAGTATCATGTTCATATATCATGACGAGTATCCATACATCATGATGAGTATCCATACATCATGTTTAAGGTCATAAGAGTTGCAAAAGATGAATTTTTGGCATCATTCTAAGGCAGTCTCCACAACAGGAGGCACAAACACCCCTATTTTCTAAATCTAGGCTGAATTTGAAGGTTAAATTCCAATTCTAGGCATAAGCAGCAACGATAAGAACGCTCGTTCTCAGTTATAACTTATAAGCTGTTTAGGGCAGTTCTGGGTGCATTGTATGCCCTAAAATAGCAGTACACAGATCTGATATTATCTTTTGAAGTAGAAATTGTGCCTAAAAGGGTGAAACAACAGTAAAACAACCTAAACTTCAATTCTGGGTGCATTTAAACCATCATACTGCAGCCATATTCTCTGATCTAGAGGTGAACAGCAATCATAAAATCCCTGAAAATGATTGTTTGGATCCTTGAGTAGACATGTAGCAGCGTTTGGAAATAGCAGTGATCCAACTTGAGGAAGCCATCAGCTATTAGAGGATTTTCACTTGATAGCTATCATATTCAAGTTGTTGTCCAGCTTCTAGGAAGGTTTCAGACTTAGCTTATAGGATTTTGTGCAAAGGTTATTTATTACATTACATGCATAGGCAAGCTGCAATGCATAGCTTAATTCTCTATGTTTTTCAAGCATTTAATATCAAGGTTTTGGAAACAAGCTTCATAGCTATGCTAAAGCTTGCAACTACAGACCAAAGTTCCAAGGCATCAATATACAAGCCCTATGACAAATGGCAAATGGAAATATACTTCCTGTAAGGGAAAGCTTGGTGTTGTTTCCTTTCTGATCCATGCATCCACACATACCCTTCCACTGACGGTGCCTCTTGCAACGTGTTGTATGCGCAATACAACTACCCCTATATGGATTTCCCTTGATTTTTTCCTGTGTAGAATTTCCCTATGATAGATATCGTATTTTGTAAATATTGAAAGGATTCTGCCCCTGAAAAATTTTCCCTGTGACATAATTATCACTTTCTTATATTGAAATGATCTGCCACTAAGGTGCAATTGTGCAAATGAACCATTCCTTAAACTTCTACTTGATTCTTTGACTTGATTGTGCTTTTTTTGGCCCCGGTCTTAGTGTTTGATCAAGGAGTGAAAGGCAGCAGACTTCCACCTTTTTAATCCATAGCTCAAGTCAAAGAGAACCTTGGAGTTATTTCCTTTCTCCACCATGCATATAACTTCCAGACATGCACTTCCACCAATAGTTCCTCTGGGAATGTATGCACCATGCAATTCTCTCTAAAGAGGGTCTTTCTTCTATAGATAGTTTTCTGGGGAGAGGGGAGATGAAATAAATATTCATTCTAGTAAATATCTTATACTTTAAATGCTCTAACCATGTTTTTCAAAATACTTCTACCCTTTATAAACAGTAAATCTGTGTATCTTTAAATATGCTTGCAAAAGATGCTCACAAATTAATTTTAGTTTATTACAAATAGTTATATTGTCTTTACATAAAAATAAGTTTACAAAATGCATTCTGGGATGCCTGCCCAATCTCTAAATCTTTTTATTCTTGGTTTCCTCTGATATTTTCTGAGTAGAGACACAATATCCTCCCACAGAATCGGCATTTTTCTAATATGTGAAAACTATATTAATAAAATTAGCCATCATATCCACTTATTAAATCTAAATTACTTTGAGCTGTTGTCTGGATCTTTTGATGATGCTTTCCTTTTCATTTCTGTCCAGGGAAACTGACTTTTGACATTGGTGATATGATAAAATTGATTGATGGTCACAATATTGAATATCGGGACTGGATTTTCAACTTGATGGCAGGCAGTGATCTCTTCTGTCTGAAGAGAATTGGTGGGAAATTATATGTTCTTCTAGAATACAATAAGCCAATGGAGCATCAATGTGAAATCACCATGAAGAGAATTCTCTATCTTCTAGACAAGGGTGTTTTTAAAGGTTGGCTGACAAATGCCAGTTCAGAGATGGATATGAGGTCTACAGCATTGCACGAATGCTTGAGAATATATGATCATTCACTAAACGTAAAGCTTGGTGCCCATTTCAGTTTATGGTAAGGAATGCCAATATATTTGCTTGCTGGTTTCTGTCTAACATATTGCTCTCAATAAGTAATGGATGTAAAGTAAATGTCACTTACCTTTATGCTTGCTAAGTTTCAAAGTAACAGAAATACTTCTTACATACTAAAAATATCGATCCCATTTTGTATGTATGTGTGTACTCCCCCACCTTGCCCTGCTTTGATCCCAATCAGTGGAAATGATCTTTCCTGGATGTGCCAAGAGGCTTTGGACACAAGGCCACACTGGGGAGCAAGTAAATGCAGATCTTATTATGTTGATATCTAAAGGAACATGAAAGGAAACTGAGTGGTCAGCAGCCTATAACTTTGCTTAATGTGGCTACTTGAATCAAACATTTAGCTGCCCAAAGTGTTCGACCTGAGCAAACAGGGTTTCTCAAAGGCCATTTCATCCTCGATAATTTTATTACTCCTAGGCAAGTCTTGACTGGGCAAAGGAAGCCTAGTCAAAAGGTCGTTATCTAAGGTTGATTTTCACAAGGCATAAAACAAAATTTAGTGGGATTCCATCATCAATATGCTCTAATGGCTGGATTCTTGAAGTTTTCTTTACTGAAGCAGTCACATCCATTTCTTCAAATGCCTCTACTAGTTTGTGTCAATGGACAGCTATCAACAACATCTCTGCTTCATCATTCCCATCAGATGGGAGTTATCATCATCCAAGATCACTTGACTGCTCCAAGACAATTCATTGACTGAAGTCTTCTTCATCACAGTTGTGTTTGACTGAGGAAAATTCATGGCTAGGTTTTTATTCTTTATCTCTTCCCTAGTGTGGCAGCTCCAAGCCTGCTAGCCTTCTTCCTTCATAGCACATAGCAGCTCACGGTGGAGGGTAGTCTCAGTGGTGAGGAGCAGTAGCATCATAGCTACTACAACTCACGGTCAAGTCTTGTCAGAGCAGTAGCAGCTCTCGGTGGTGAGAGCAGAGCTCATGGTGGGGGCTATCTACAGCAGTAGCAGCTCACAGTGGTGGGACCAGAGCTCACCGTGTGGAGTCTGAGGTAGCAACAGCAGGCTGCCAAGGTAGAAGTAGCCCACGAAGGCAGCAGCAGGCTGCCAGCAGCCTTCACTGAGGTGGCAGTAGGTATAGGGAGGTGCAGTCCACATGGAAACAACAACAACAGCAGTAAAGTATAAGCCTCTTAGGGCTTACTCAGTTTGGAAATTTTTTATGTACATTCATCTTAGAATTCTTCTGCTTTATGTAAGATTGGTTTCTCTTTAATTCAACCACTGTCTCACCTCCTTATCCCACAAGTCTCCCCAAGGGTGGAAACTTCTCTTGGCTAACCTCTTTCATAATAAAAAAAGGAATTAAACCAATCCAACCCCTCTTACAGAAGGTTGTTCAGTTGTCTTGCATAAATAATCAAAACCATTCTATTTTACATATCGACATTTTTTGTCATAAATAAATGAGCTATTTTGGATGTGAACTCATTATTTTGTTGAGTAATAGGCAAAGTCATGATCCTAGGCTAGGCCCTTTGGATATTAATTGTTTCATTGTACAAGGTCACTTGTGTTAAATAAGGCGTGATTAGATCAAATAAGATAACATCATTTTATTAATGTCCATGAATGACCAAAGAAGTCGGTCTATGCAACTAAAAAGTATATTAGTAGTGATAAATAATGAGAGTGCCAACTCAATTCCTAACAGCTAAAAGCTAAAAGAGTACAGAAAGAAGCTACATATTAACATGAAATTAAAAGGCAAAAGTATATGACTATATCTATCAGTACAATGTAGAGTGGCCTGCTCCACAGTCACAGTCTAAGTAGAGATAGAGACAGAAGTGGAATATACGCATGCATGTAAACAGGCTTAAAATACTTCCAAATGTATCAATTCACAAAGTTTATAGTATCTAACTAAGATTAACCCCTTTCCAATTTTTATCTTCTGCACATAATGGCCATCAAGTGGACAGACTAACTTTATTATTCAAATTCCTAATAGCATAATATTTAAATTTTAAACAGGCTTACCAACCAAATGGACAAGCATTTACATATCCAAGCAACACCATGGCTCTCACTATAGTTACTAATGAAAATAGAAATACATAAAAACTTTCAACTACCATCCAAGCAACGGAAGAACTATAAGGATTTTAACAAAACGTTGTATAAATCTTGACTCCTTAATTTCAAAGACTGGAAACTTATGTGAATAGTGAAACAACACAATAGGAAAACTGGGAAACAAGGTAATGAAGAAACCAAGTTCAAAACAAGGAAATGGTAGGTAAAAGTTTGCCCATAAAATAGCAAACTGGGATTGCATAATGTACTGGGAAAAATATTAAATAAGAATAACCCAAGTCTAGTGCCAACAGGCAGTCAAACACATAACACCGTTCAGAGTTGCAACAAACAATAGCTACATAGGTCTAAAATGTCTGTCTCTGACAGACCTGGCCTTGAAAGCAACCCAACAAATCTTTTGCTGACAGGCAGTTCATAAATCTTGTCATGCCTCAGCAATTTCATGGTTATCTTTTTTAAATATTTGTTAAAGCCTCCTAAAACCTTTTGCTTCTGTCATAATTTTTCCCAGAATCTCCTTATGTAAAGACCAGAAAAAATGGGTGACCAGAATCTCTGTATTAGGCTGTCCAGCACGTCCATATTCTATGTGCAACGATATTCTACCTCAAGGAAGGCTTGAGGGATTGGATTGTCAAACAGGTGCATGACTTCCTTGAATGCACAAGTTTACCCAAATGACAAACTTGTTAGTTTTTCAACAATTAAGCTAGCATTATGATCTTAGGATCTTTTCACTGAGAGAATAACAAGTACAGCAATAAAACATGAGCACATCACAAGAGACAAGAGACACAAAGATTTTTCCTCAGGGAAACCATAAAAGAGAAAACCCCGCAACTTCCTCTAAGATAGAATCAACACCAAAACAGTAAGAGATCTCCCAAAATAGCAGCAGCCTTCTGTCTTCTGTCAAGCCAAAGTATTTCCTTCTCCAAAGGTGCGCCACACTTGAGAGAGCAAGTGAGTAATTCACAAGTGATAAATAGAGAGACTCACACTCTCTATTTATATTAGTCCATTCACTTGAATTACCATTTCACACGTAGGCTCGACCTAATAATTATTACTCGAGCCTACACCTTAATTAGTGTATAATAACTCAAGTGCCCCAAAACTGTGGGGACTTACCTAATGACTTGATATGACTTGTTTACATTATTAATCCTCCCGATCGGAACATCGGGGTATGACAACATGACTCAAATACATAATAGAAACATCCCGGAATAAACATCGGGTTACAATACATGAGATACATAGAAGAATACATTCCGAAGTTACATATACATCAACAAAACTGCCCTAGTGAAGATAACCCTAAAACAATGGCCACAAACTTCAACCTTGCATAGGCATCCATCATATCCACTACATCTAGTATTAACACTTGTCACATAAGCAGGGGTTTGTTTGCAACTATCTCAGTCCATTATGAAAAGAACAGAATTCTGTAGAAACTAAATGAAAACAACTTCAAACTAACATGTTGCTTGATACATGATAAACACATGGAGAAAATGAGGGGGCTTTTATTTTTTTTGTCTGTGGGCTCAATATTGGGGCTTCTTAACTCTTTGTTGTTATCTTGTATTTAGGGAATCCATTAAGCAGGATGGACCCATGACGGTATACCCTTGACTGATATGCCACCAAAACAGGCCCGTTTTGGCATTTGTTGTGGCCTAGATAGCCCAGAAGCTCTCTGAATGCTCTCCTTTTGGACCAGAAACATTGGGAATGTTCCCAACATTTCCAATGATGTTCCCTGCCAATCAGAATTTCCTTGCATGTTCTAAAGTTCTCTGGAACAAGGGACCTAGATAAACAAGTCAACCGGCAGTGGGAATGAGTTCCCCTGCAACTATGGAAAATACATTATATAGAATGCACACAACATCTCCAGACTAAAAGGTAACCAAGAAAACAAAAAGGGAATGTGGCATGCAGAAGTAAATCAACAATGATGAATGTAAGTTACTCATACACTTTGTGTCTGTATTTCTCATTTAATGCTAATTCACAGTAACTAGAATACTAGAATATACCGGTACACAGGAGAAATCTGTGGCCAATAGCATGTCTGAATTGTACTATTAAGTACATGACACAAAATAGCATGCAAAATTTATCAGTAATGATTTTAGACGGAGATAAAATGATTACTTCCAGAGTCATAGGATTCACCTGAAGAACAATAGGAAGCTGCTCTGGTGGCTTTTTTCGTTTAGATCCATGTTCCAGCCACACTTCAAAGGCCGTTAGCTGTTCTGTGAAGAAAGGACTTGGCTAGAAAATGAAAAGGAAGTTACAAGTTAGAAGAGATTATGCATGGCTTATATAAGAGTTTGCAAAAAGGATTCCACTAGACCTCAACTGTTTAGGATCATTTTTCTTTTAACTGTTTAAGATATGCAAATTTATATCTATTTCACTTTTAAAGAGTTTTTTAATCATGCAAAAGGCCAAAAGCTCTCTGAATGCCCCCATTTGGACCAGGTACATTGGGAATGTTCCAAACATTTCCAATGATGTTCCCTGCCATATAGGAACCTTCCATACATGTTCCAATGTTCTTTGGAACGAGGGAACTAGTGAAACAGGTGTTGAAACCAGCAGTCGGGATGAGTTCCCATGCAACTATGGAAAATAAATTATGCAGAATGCACACAAAAAATACAATTCAGCTTGTTAGGAACCTACTTGAAACTCCACATTTGGATCATTGAGCAAAGTTGGAAGCTGAGAAAGGCAAATTTCTGCTGCCATATCCCATGCATCCCTAGACAAGCAGATGCAATAATAAGCTCAATCAACAAACCATTTAGACATGGACATTAATGATGAAAGTAAGATTTCATATTTCCAAAACACATTACCACATGGGATGTTGATGAGTAGGTGGCAAATGTGGAAAAGAAATGGGAGAACAGTTTGCAGTGCGCATGATGCGTTCTGCAAGCAAGAAATTTCGGAAGAGACTTGCAACTAGAAGGTCTTGTCGAAACAATCTCTGAAACAGTTCTGCAACAAATGCATTTTGTCAGCACATTTCATGTACTTATTATGAGAATAATAAGCTTTTACTTTATGGCATTACTAAGACATACAAAACATATAACATGCTACTTAAATGCAGAGCTCATTACCACGAGGTAAGACATTCCATGCAATAGTATCAGTCACTGCTGTAAATATCCAATTTTGAGGGATCAAATTTGTTGAGACCAAAAGAGAATTCCTAAACCAATTAAAAAAATGGAGGAGAATGGACCTCGTGACCGGGGCCCTTAAGGTGAAGCATGCGGGGGATGTGCTCAAGAACATAACCGAGGCCATCGCTGGAGAGGAGGAGATCGGCAGTGAGCTTCGGAAAGGTGTGAGGCAGTTTTTTCACCTTGGGAGCTTTGACCGAGGGGGTCTCTTACTGCTGCTTCTTTCCTCCTACTGCTGAGGAGGAGGAGGGGGGGGAATTGGGGGGCTTAGATGTAGTTGGAGCAAATGTGCAGTCCGAGACCAATGACCCGACCTTCCACACTTGTAACACCCTGTTGGTGCCGTCGCCGATGAGCCATTGTTAGTCTTCATATTCTTCTCCATTTCAATTCCAATTCTGATTTCATTCCTGGCCTCTGCTCTCACTCACTCACTTAGCCTCCAGATCAACCATTGGGTCTCCATTTCCATTTTCCCTCTTCTCTTTAAGCGGGAAACCTTTTGCCGCAAAATTATGATTATTAACCAAGAAAACATAGTTATTTATTATAATAATAATAATAATATAAATAAGGGGCAAAACTCTTGGATTTTTATTTCATTTATTAAGGAATGCGTGAAATTGAATGTTAGAGAACCTTAAAAAAGGTTGTAAAGCCTTATACTTTGTAGAATATGTATAGAAATATGATGGAAAATGTCTTTAGAATATGTATGTTTATAAAATATGTATGGGTATTTGTATAGCGAGATTGCATATTTATAGGGATTTTTCTTAGTCGAGCAAACACTGTATGTGGAAGGACGACAAATTATGGAGGGCATAATTTTTGCTCATTAGACAATATATTCACTGAAAACCTCTAAGAAGGTGGGCATGTCATTGAAATTGGACATGTCCAAAGTCTTTGATAAAATATATTGTCATTATATTCACTAGGTTTTGCTAGCATTTTCTCAACATGTTGGATGAATTGTATCTTCTCTCTAATGTCCTGTGTTTCCTTTCCCATATTGGTCAATGGATCTCCTTTGTAAACTTTCACTCCTTTGCAAGGTATAAAGCAAGGGGGTCCCCTATCCCATTTAGTTTTTATCCGTATGGTTGAAGGATTAGGATGAAGAGACAAAGCTATTATGGTTCCAGACTACATTAAGGGCCTCTGAATTCATGGAAGTGATCTAGTTGCATATCATCTTCAATTTATGGATGACACAATTCTCATGGGTGTCCCCTCCATTCAATAAGAAAAACTATTAAAAATATCCTAAAATATTTTTTTGTGGATTTAGGCGCATTGATAAACAAAGGTAAGTATCAAATCTTGTTTTCCAATACTCCCCTCATTTTTCAACACAATATTTATCATATTCTCAACTTTGAGAGGATATCCCTTTAATCCAAATACATGGGTTCTCCACTAATCGATAATTATTTCTGTAATATATCTTGGGAGGAGCTTCTTTCCAGGTTGCCAGAAAGACTCTCAAGCTAGACATTCCTATCCCTCAACCTTGTGAGTTGATTAACTCTAATCAAATGTGTTCTTCAATCAGTGCCTATGTATATTCAAAATATATACATGCATTCACTTAGAGCCACCCTGAAATTGAAGGTTCGATTATAGGGGCTAGTATTTGGTGGCATTGTTTACATAGTAAGGATTCCCTATGGGGTAATATTTGGAAGAAAAATTATGTGTCAGATGTGGTCAATTAGGACTTGATAAGACTAGAAGGAAATATAATTAACTCTCTTATTTAGAACATTTCATTTCCAAATCATGCTTTGATTGAAAACCATTGTTTCCAAAAAATTAGATATGGCCATATGGCCTTGTTTTGAAATGATTTTGGAAACAACTTCTGAAGCTTATCGAAAGACTAGAAAATTCGTCACTAATCCCAATCCTCCATGAAAATAATAAGATATAGGCCAGTCAATTTTGGAAATCTAGCATCCTTGATTGAAGATGCATATTGTGGATTCCCAAGCATGATTGGTCAAACTTACATGTCTGCTTAGATTGTGAATTTTTTTGGGTGAATCTTGAACAAAGACAAATACAAGTAAAAAATGAACTTGACCAATTATGATGTGGATACAAGGATGGGGGGAACTTATTTCTAAACGAATCCTACTCCATATTAATGGGGAATTCCAATGATTGGGGGGGATTTGGGACCAAATATGGAAAAAGAACATATAGCTAAAGATATACACCTTGATTTAGTTCATTGGAAGATGTAAAAAACTAACCTTGGAGAAAACAATGAAAAGAGGTTTTGAATGACCCTCCAGTTGTATCTTTGTCATAAATCAAAAGAAACCCTGGAACATATTTTAAAGAACTTATGTTTTGTCTCCACCCTATGGGAACCATATTCAAACAAACTGATTGAATTTGTGATAGTATAAATGATACGATGGAACACTAGAGAATGGTAGAATTCCAAAATTTCTTTCTCAACTGTGATTGGAAAATGGTCCCAAGGTTTATTCTTTAGGAAAAATATAGGGAATGGAACAATAGAATCTTAAATGAAAAATGCGCTGTCGGATTAAAGTTGACCAATTAAAGGCGTCGTCGCTTAAGCCGTCGCAACATGTATCAATGAGGAGTTGACATCATAGTATGTCAATTCCTAACTCAGAA
>LPNX010505593.1:59717-88057 GCA_001517045.1 Pseudotsuga menziesii
GAAAAATCTACAAACCAATTAAATGCGTCATCACTTAAGCGACGCTTATGAGACTCTCCGTCGCTTAAGCGATGCTTATGAGACTAGCCGTCGCTTAAGCGACGCTTATGGCCACATTTACAACAAAAAAAATTATACTTGTGATTTTTGGTAAGTTAAAAAAAATAAATCCACGCGCCGTCGGATTTTTCCATCGGATTTTGGATCGAAATGTAGTACTGTGTTCTAGCTGCTTCTACCCATAGATGCATGGGAAGATCTTGATCATGAAGCATTGCTCTTGCAGCTTCCATGATGGTTCTATTATTCCTTTCTGTAACCCCATTTTTTTGTGGATTGTAAGGAGTGGAAAACTCCCTCTTAATCCCTGATTCTTTGCATAAGTCTTTGAATTCATTTGATGTGAATTCTCTGCCATTATCTGATCAAAAAGTCTTGATCTTCTTTTCTGTGTGGTTCTCGATCAAGGCTTTGAATTCCTTGAACTTGCTGAAAACTTCATCTTTGTTCTTCATGAAATAAATCCATGTCTTCCTAGAAAAGTCATTAATGAAAGAAACATAGTATACATACCCGCTTAGTGAACTTGATGACATTGGTCCGCATACATTGGAGTGAATGATTTCCAACATTCCTTTTGCCTTGCTCTCACTACTTGGAAATGTTTTCTTTGTATTCTTTCCTTTCGCACATACTTTGCATACCCCTTCATGTTTTGCTTGAATTTCTGGAAGACCTTCAACAGTTTTGCTTGCAAGTGGTAGTGCTCTGTAATGCACATGTGCAAGCCTTCTATGCCAAAGTTCATTTGGCTCTACTGTGTCATGGACCATAGCTTGTTCTAGATGGCCCTTCAGCTTGTATAAACCTCCTTCTTGTTCTCCAATCACTATTTCATCATCAATAGTCTTTTCTCTGGCCACATGAGGACTTGGACATCTACAAATGCAACCCTAATGCATTTTTCATCCAATGCTGATATAGATAGAAGATTCTTCTTCAGTCCTGGTACAAACAAGACATCCTTCATTTTTATAGATTTTCCAAAGTCTAGCTTGTAGGAGGATTCACCACTACCTTTTATGGGATATTGGTAGTCATCCTCAAGCTTCACCTTATGGGGTGAATTATGTTCGGATAGTTTCTCAAAGGATTCCTTGAAACCTGTCATGTGCTTGGAAGCCCCACTGTCAATAAGCCAATCTTTGCTTCCATGAGTGATAGTTCCTGTGAGAGCGGAAATCAAAACATATTCATCTTCACATGAAGAGTCTTCACTTTCTTGTTTTACCCTCTTCTTGGGAGGATCATCATCCTCAGCAGTGTGAGCATGATGTCTTCTTTTGGAGTTCTTCTTCTTCTTGGATCCATTCTTACAACATTATTTTTCTGATGAGAATGCTTACCTTGGTGATGATTATTTTCCCTTCTTCCTTTATTGGAGTGTGTTGTGAGATATTGATCTTCACTTCCCATCTTTTCTTCTCGACTTGCTATCCGAGCTTCTTCTTGAGAACATTATTCCCACAGTCTACTAAACTTGACCAACTTCTTTCTAGCAAAAATTCCTTGGATGAAAGAATCCCATGACCTAGGGAGGCCATTCAATGTTGTCATCACAATTTCTACATTCTCCACTTCTTCATCTACAACTTCTAGTTGTTCTTTGATCTAGGAGACCCTTGTGAAGTATGACTGGATGGTCTCCTCATTCTAGATCTTGACATTCTTCAACCGGTTCCTTAGAGTCATCTTCTGATTGATGTTCTTCCCTTCAAATAGTTTGGTTAGGGCATCAAACATGGCTTTAGGTGTCTTGAGGGAGGACACCTGTGGAATAAGGTGATCCTTGATAGAATCTGCAATGATCCTCTTTTCCATACCCAACATCTTCTTATGTAATGCCTTGACCTCATCTCCCTTTGGAATTGGAACCTCCTCATGGATGTAGGAGTCCAACTCATTTTCTTCTAGGACCAGGGAGATCCTATACTTCCAGGCTCAAAATTTATCAGCTCCCTCAAGCTTTTCATCAAGCTTGGTATGGTGAGACATATTAACTGAGAACCTCAAATGGAAATACAAATGATTTAGATCTTACCAGGTCAAGATGTTGGATCTGGATTTGGAGCTGAAATCCTATAGTACTGGTTCAGGAGCAAATTAGGGTTTTTCTTTTCCAGAGTTCTCTCCAACCAAATTCTTTGAATTTGATCCCTAAATTTGATTTTGGGGAGGAGATCAATCCAGTCCTAGGATCATTGAAAAATTCCACTTTTGTAAAAATCCCTAATTTTCGGCAGCAGTGTCGGGTCCAAAACTGAAAAACCTCATAATTGGATTATTCTTTGACAGAAAGATGTGCCATAGGGAGGAGAGTTATTCCACTCTACTTTTGCTGAAAATATATGGAGAGATATCCACAAAATAGGAATCCCTATTTCCCGCAGCTGTACAGTGTCTTCTTCTCAGGTTAGCTCTGATACCATGTTAGATTTTAAACACTAAGCTAGAATTTCATTAGGATCTTCAGCTAAGAGAACAACAAGCATAGAAATCAAACACAAGAGACAATGAACACAGTGTTTTTCCTCAGGGAAACCATAAGTGGATAAAACCCTGCAACTTCCTCAAAGATAGAATCAGCACCAAAGTGAAACCCAAAACAATAAGATGATATTCCAACAGTAGTAACCTCTTTCTTCCTTGCCCCAGTGTCTTTTTCTTCCTCAACTATGTGCTACAACTGAGTGTGAGTGAGTGTGTGATAAATAGAGAGGCTAGCTCTCTATTTATACTAATTCATGACTTGACTAAACTCAACTAGGGCCAACTTCACTATGTGAGTCTAATAACCCTAGTGCCCCATAACTGCGGGGACTTTAACCCTTAGACAATAGGAGAGTTAACCACCTTGACTTGACATGACTTGTTTACATTATGGAAACTTCCCGATAGGAACATCTGGGTATGACATGACTCAAGTACATTACAAATACATCCCGGAATAAACATTGGGTTACAATACATAGGAAATGCAAGTGAATACATTCCAAAGTTAAAATTACATCAACATAATGCATGGAATTGCATCGTAGAGGTACTTGGATGGATGATTAAACAATGAATTTGTTTTCTTCTTGTGTCTGATGAGCATATATACCCTATACTGAGGGTGTGGAGGTAATCTAGTGTCTCCTTCAGACACAATTGTTAAGAGGAATAATTTTCTGATGTGGGAGGTTGTCTTCCTACCTTGGGAGACTATGTTAGGTGCAACTGTCTCTAGTATCCAATAGAGTTTTCATCCCAAAGTAACAATGACACTGCAAGTCCATGACTCATATACATCATAACGCTTCCACATATACGGCTGTCCAAAAAGAACATCACAGAATTCAAGTGGGGCCACATCACACAATACCTCATCTTTGAAAGGCTTGATGCCATATGGTAGGAGGTATTGCTGAGTAATGTAGATACCTCACCCTTAGCTTAGCTAATCGATGCTATAGGGTTGCGGGTGTGATGTTGTCAGAAGCTCCAATATATTGAAGACTTTTCCTAAGATCAATTTCTTTTGGTTTTGTTGTGCTCCTACTCAACAGCCTTAAAGAAAACAAATTTCATCAAACAAAATGAAATTTTGTTTGATGAAATATTTGAATTTCTCATTTCAATTTATAGAATCGGGAGCTACTGAAACAATGAAATTCCATTAGCTATTGAAATGGTCAAATTCAAATTGTTTTTTATAACCTTGTGAACCATGGTTAGTTGACAAAATTACTATATTAAAATCATTGTTTTGAATGGGTTTGCGTCTCAAATTAGGGGGTAAGTGTTTTGGTTCATATATCTTTCACCATAACCTGATCATAAGCCTTATTTGAACATTTGTCACTTGATATTTTTTTTATTATTTTGTATTGCAAACCTAACAAGGTTGTGAAAATTTGAATGGTCAACCTTTGCACGTTTTGGCACCTTATCAAAAGGCCCATGCAAATTTTTATCTCCAAGGTTTGTCTTACCATTGTCGAATTATGCATGACCCAACCATAAGTATTCGATCTTGATCTTTATAATATGCTCCATATGTGACTTATATTCTTGCATGTAAGGGTTGGGGTTGATATAATGGTTTATGTCACATGTATCACGTAGTATGTTCGTCATTTTTGAAGGTTGAGATCATTATACAGTAAGGTTGACATGTTAACGCCCAAGGTTCATCGCTTATGGTTGGTTTAATTCACATTGCCATTCCCAAAGCCGATACACTCGATTGAAGGCTGATATGTTATCATCACATACATACATAACTCTTTGAATGACATTTAATCATAGTACGAGCTTAGCGTCGTGGCTCCCTACTCGTTGAACACCTGTATCTTATGCAACGTGTGGTTTTATGTCGCTCGAACCGAATAAATCATGACTAAGTGAGTTTTCTGGAGTCTTCATCGCCCCTTTCCATTGTTGTGATCACCTCTCTGTGTAATTATTCCTGTTCACTCATGTCGATTTTACAGGGTTCTTGTCTGAGTTTACCCATGTCGCATTTAGTTTATAAAAGAGTCGGGTTTCATTGTTTTTGGCTTTTGCTTGGTTTACATCCCGAATGCTCTCTCTCCAACGTTCTGTATTGTTGCGATCTGTTGTATCTCCTCTGTGTGCAACTGTGTGCATTCGCACTCACAGCAATGGCCCCAGTTGTTAGGGTCGAACCTAATGACACAAAGCTTCTTGACGGGAACCCGGAACTCCTAGCCAAGGTTGAAGCAGTAGGGTGGCTTCCATTTTTCTGTAAGTTCGCAGACTCGAACCCTAAGGTTACTAGGTTATTTTCCCTCTCACTGGTCGATGCTATAGTTAAGGTGGCCGATCTTCAGTTCATAGTTGATGAACACTCAATCTCCTTAGCCACGGGCCTACCATTGACAGGTGAACGTTGGTTCAAATCCAAGCAGATGAAAGTTACTGAATGGAGGCAGATGTTAAAGAACCCTTGCCAGGACGTGTCCTTCAGGGCCGATGTGTCGCGCAAATATTTCAAAAAGTAATGGCGACCGATTTGGATGTCATTCACAGGTATGTGACTTGTGAGGTCTGTCTTTCCTCTGCATATGTCTATCATTTTAGATTGATGACTGTTTTTCTCGGCCTGCCTATCAATTTACCCTATTATTTAGTTCAAAGCATGACCAAGATGTCTTCGGCCGTCAAGAAGGGCCCTAAGAATATCAGTTGCAGTCTCTTTCACCATGGTCTTGTTAGGATGTTGATAGAGAGGGAGTTGTCTAAGTGAAATCAAACGTGGGACGATTTTCTTGAACAAAATGGTTTTATGGCATTTTTCCATTGTCAGTTTGATTGCGCCGAGGAATGTGTAAGGCATCAGTAGCCTTGTGAAGTTCCAACTCCACCTGTACCTAAGCCTATGCCAAACCCTAATGATTGTGTAAACCCTTGCATCCACGAAGATCCTGCTCTCACTCCTATGCAAAGCCTCGGCTCTCCCATGCATTCTAATCATAGGAGGAAATCTTCAAACTTTTCCGCGGTAACACCGAACTGTAGTGACAAACCTTGCAGACAGGTGAGCAAGAAGCCGAATGATAGGGTTACTAGCAGGTTTACTAGGAGTATGGTATCCAAATCCAGTGCTGTTAAGTCCTCCATGAGCAATAACAAAGACATTGAAACGATCGTATTAGATGACGTTGGCTCGGTGGGAAGACCCAGTTTTAATATAATTAACCAACAACACCCCTAGCTCACTGGCCCTTTCGGCGACAGACGGCAGAGTGGCCTGAAGTCTCACCCGAAGTGATTCTAATGGGTTGGCCAAAGACTCAAGTGTCTTCGACCAGGTTTTGCAGCATCCTACTTCCACTCGCAGCTCTTCTAGCCATGGATCCTCTCTTTCTACATCGCACAGCTTCCTCTCTCTCGCGGTGACTCTAGCCCTTATCGCGTCGCCACGTCCTGGGAGACACGTAACCCCTTCCGACGCTAGGTCCTTCGCCTGTGGTATCGCGCACCACAGCTCCTCTGTTGGTGCGATATTGCCTCCCTGCGATATCCTACCACCGCAGCTCATGGCACTTAGAGTTATTAGTGTCGACTTACAGAACTCAACATACAAGGCTATCTAACACCACGAACTTTAACTGTCTTGTGCGAGGCATAGGTGAACTCTTATACAAAATACCAAAAGACTTCAATTTATGTCTATCCTTCTATAATGCTGTAAACTGAATGATAACTCACATACATTTACTGTAAGCAAAGTTCATGCGCAAAATAAAAAGTAACAGTAAACAAATACAATCACATGCATTCATCACATAACACACAGGTTTTACGTGGTTCACTTCCAGGGTGGAAGTTACGTCCATAGAACTGTGTTTCTTTATTATAACTCGGGGGGAAGCAAACACAGTTCTGCTGCATCGCATATGCAGCTAGAGATCTTATGGGTAACTCTACACACAGCCTGGAGCCCTTCTCTCTTAGATCTCTTCTCTATCTCTATATTGCTTCTCTACAATATCTTCTTCTCCCCTCTGTCAGTCCCTGCAGATTTTTACATACAACCTCAACAAGCCAGCTACTGGTTACAGAAAGATAACTACAGCTAGTAACAAAACCAGAGCTTGGCTTTTACAATACAACTGTCTCAAAATGTCTCTATTGTCTAACAGTCTATTGTCTATATGATGCATCTAACTATGTATCTCACCTTTTACAATAAAATAATGATGCGTCTCACTATGTGTCTAACCTTTTACAATACAAAATACTTCCCTTTATAGGTGGCCCGAAGGTCTCGCCATTACAACACTGTGGGCCTGTCCCAACAGTAACCCAAAAACCCTAACTAGTGACAGTTGGCATATATGTACTTGGAGTAGCCGCTTTTCGTCACACTACAGCTCTCTGCAGTCTTCCATGCTTCCTGGGGCTGATCATGGGTACTATGCACCACTTCCTTTCACCACAGCTTCCTGCAGTCTTCCATGCTTCCCAGCACTGACCATGGGTACCGGTGCTGCTTTCTTTCACCACAGCTTCTTGCAGTCTTCCATGCTTCCCAACGCTGACCATGGGTACCGGCACTGCTTCCTTTCACCACAGCTTCCTGCAGTCTTCCATGCTTCCCAGGGCTGACCATGGGTACCGGCGCTGCTTCCTTTTCTGTCCTTCATCTTCAATACCTCGGCCTCGTTGCTCCTTTTCCTTTATGAGGGTAGCTGATCCCTCCTGTCTTCATCGCTGCCTTCGATGCAGTGGGTGAGGTCTCTTTTCTTGGCCGCTCAAGTACTGTCGTCTTTCTTAACTTTTATGTCCCAAGTCACGGTTTTCGGCTCTGATTTGTAGCTAGAAACATGCTACGGCATCGTAGCTTTACCTTATCTCTTTATCTCCGCTAAAACTATTTATCCGCTAAAATGGCAGCTTCTCCTGTAGCTGCGGGACCCTGCTCCAACAGTCCCCTAACACTTACTTGTGGCTCGCCCCCGAGCCACTACCAGCGGGCTTCTCCTGTTGTAGATTCTCCTTGGCTTCCTGCGAAGTCCATTGTAACTTTTCCCGAAGTCCTGTGACTTCCTTCTACATCACCTCGACACGCTCTTGCGCCGAGTCAAGCAAAGCTTGACTAATACTAGAGTCTTCTTTTGCATCAATTTCTTCTCTGGTGGTAGTGAACTCCCTAACTTTTTTCTCAACCGTATCAACTATCTCTATGATTTGCTCCTGATATGGTTGAATCAGGTCATTGATGTGTATCTCCTTTGTTCTTAACCGCTGCGCTTCCTGCTACAAGAAGTTCATCTCTATCATCTTTCTCATCTTCTGAAGAGCTGCTAAGCTCTTAATTTCTTCCTTCATTGCTGCAGTGGTATTTTCTATCTACTGAATACTTTGCTGGATTTCTACTTTTTTGGGAGGCTCATCTAGCTCCGCCCATGTGTTCATCGCCTCAGTTAGCACTGACAGTGCATCATCTATGCGAGATTGCATCTACGCGGAAGCGAGTCGAAAGGCCTCTACTCTCGCTTCCTTTTCTGCCTAGGGGGTGCCTGGTGTGCGAGCTTCAAGCTCGGTGATCTACGCTCTGTGGTCTTCCTCCATCTTGGCCACTGTTTCTTCCATCCTTGTTACTGTTTCCTCCAGATCCTTTTCTCTGTCTGCAACTTTTCTTATCTTCTGTGGGAGAGGCAAGCCGAACTCAATGTGGCATTGGGGTAACTCCAATGAGATGCTCTGCAGAACTTGAGAGAGATCATGTTCTCTCTCTTCATATATTCTTAATTCATCTGCCTTTTTCTAAAAGCTGGTGGCGAGTGCTGCATTCTTTTGTATTAGCTACTTATTTTGTTTATCAGTCACAAGCTCTGTTCCTCTGAGCTCTGCGCTTAGCTGCTGCTGGATCATCTGCAACTGATCAATGTGGAACTCTGCGAGGTTAACCTTGATAGTTTTCCTAAACTGAACTGGTGGGTCCGTCATTGTCGCAGGGAATTGGATGCTCCTTGGTGGAATCAACACTGTATTGAGGCGATCCTTTGCTAATATCTCCTCACGGGAGATTGACTGCGTTGAACTTTCTCAGGCGGGCACCTTGTTCAACTGAGTATGGATTATGGCGGTCTTCTCTGTCAATTTTTTCAACTCACCAAGCTGCTGATCTATCACCCCCTGCATATTACCCTGCGATGCCTGCATCGCACGAAATGTGTCGCTCATTCCGTCCCTTATTCTTGCTGCAATTTGTTCATAGTCATCAACTGTCAGTTTAATCTCCGCACCTGGCTTTGTAGTTTTCTATTTTTTCTTCTTGGGTTCCTCCAGTGGTTGGTCTTCTGCATCTTGTGTCTGGGTCTGTACTTTGTCTTTGCCTTGTCCATTGGGTCTGTCTGTGCGATATCTGATTGTAATGGTGTGGTATCTTTGAACTCTCGCTTCCATTGGGCATCAAAGTCTTTGATAACGCCTTCAATATCCTGCGCTGTCATCTTGAACCAGCCAGGATCCCAATCATCCCTTTTAGTCCTTTTTGGCCTTGGGTAAATTCTATGGCGGTCCACCATAAAATTAAGTCGATCAGCATATGTGTCCACAATGTCCTTGGTGATCCGCGGTGTTTCTTAGAGGACATTCCTCAGCAACTTATAGTATTCATAAAATACTATTGCATTGACCTTTTTCTTGGTTGGGCTGTTAGTATCCCATAAGTTTGTATAGCACGCGCCTCTGGGCTCGCCGCTTACTAGCTGTCGAAATTGGGTATTAGGCGGCTCCTTCCACCCGACGAATGCACAGAGCATCAGCAACCATGAGAAATGGAAGGGGTGGCTTGACTCATCCTGAGCTGTCAAACAATCTTTCTGAAACATATTTAACAAAAATAAAGACCAATTGAACTGTTCCCCCTCCGTAACCTGTATGGCAAGTTTAATTACGGATCCCGTGACCTCCTTTGGGCGAACCTTGGTTAACAATTTGCTTGCAAGAAGAATAGCTGTAAATCTGAGTGTGTTGTATGATAAGCTCGCAATGTCATAAGCGCGGCCTCCTCTCTATAGGTTATACTTGGCAACTAGGACTGGTGATAGCTTGGGATCCTTGGTCTTTCCTGTTATATCTATCTGCGGGTCTTGACCAATCTTGGATAGCCCGGTGATGCGGTGTATGAGGTCGATGTTCAGGTCGACCCTATTACCAAGCCAAAGGTAACCTCCATGTACACAAGAAATTAGAACGCGCACCATGGCATTAACCTATGCGCCTCATCCAAAATGTGGTATTCTCAACAGATTGAGCAGGCCTGAGCGCTCAAGAATCTGGACATGTTCCATGGGAACATATTCATCTGCACCTGTCCTGGGGTTTTTCTGAATCGTAAGATACTGGTCTGGCTGGAACTAAGGGTATGTCTTACTGTCGCCCAGGTTATAATCTACAAATTTAACAGTAGCGGCATATCCTAATAGATCTCCATCTTCCCTTACTCGAGAATCAATATGTGGTATGAGAACAGGAAACTTACCACTCTTGGGAATTTTTACCTCTGGTGCACCTTCAACTCGTGGCATAATGTAGTCTGTTGCATGATGAACTTCTTCCTCTGGCTCCGAACTGATTCATCTATTATTTGAGATTGGCTCCTCGTCTGTGGCAGCTGTCTGGTCTGGGATGAACTTGGCATGACACCCCTAGGCAGTGTTGTCATGACACCTGCAAGGCCGTCATGCTCAAACCTTTCCAAAATGTCTTCTATAGGTTCGTCCTCGGACAGAACCCACTGCGTAGAATACTGTGCTCGTGCAATGGCTACAAACCATGGAAATCACAGCACTGTGTAACGGACTTATCTCTACATAGGGAAATATTTAACAGTGCACTCTCTAGCTCTCGGATCTCTGCAAATGTAACCCACCCAAATGAATAATTTATGCTTTTATGCCAAAGGTGATAATCCTGGACGCAATGGTCATCTAGGTTGAACCCGTTGGTCATCATAATAATTGCATGGACAAGACCGTACCCGTCATCCTGATCCTTAATAAATGCTGAAATCCGATCAAATTTCCCTCGAAGCGTGTGTGTGCAGGCGCCGGTCTTGTCAGAGATTTACCAAATCTGGAAAATTGAATACGCTGCTGTCGAATATACGGTAGGATATACCGGTCATTTCTTCATTAAATGCCTGTCAGAAGGTGACTCGACTAGTCCTCTATCTCGTTGCAAACTGGGTACGTGGAACGGAGAATCATTGCATTGCTGCGATGAAGCACCGCATCACCTGCACAAACAAACTTAAGCATCTCTCTTTTTTTCTTTTTTTTTTAACCACAAGCCGCTTATGACTTGCGCAAAATGAACCGTCCTTATGTAATTCCTTATACTTAGAATACCTGCCGGTGTAGACTGATTCCCAGTGCGATGCCTCCTTTCAACTACACTGGACATCTGCACCTTTCTAGCGGTTCTGACTTAGGGCTGAGAGGTGGAATGGCTATCACTATAGAGCTTAAGCCTACTGTCATTGATCAATGTGGGAAAAATCTCCCCATTCAGCTTGATGAGCTAAACGACACCTCCCTCTGTAACTTGCTGTATCTGATATGGCCCCAACCAATGTGTCTTGAACTTCCCTGGAAACTTAATAAATTTACTGTCATAGAGGAGTACTAGGTCTCTGATCTGGAAAGTCTTGGTCTTAATGTGTCGGTCATGCCACGCTTTTTTTCGTTCCTTTGGCACTTTCTGATGGAATCCGGCAATGAATCTATCTTCCTCTAAGGCAAGCAGCTGCACTAGCCTTTCATCCATTGTGTCTGTATCAGTCATCCCGGTGATCTAAGCAATTCTTAAACTGGGAAGAATATACACCATAGGCATAACAGCCTCCTGTCCATACACCAGTGTGTGTCCTGTGAGTTTCTTGCATGTAGTCCTATACACCCATAATACAGCGTTAATTCTGAGGTCCCAATCATTCCTTTGGCTGTTGCAGATCTTAGTAAGAGCATTTTCTAAAATCTTGTTAAAGGCCTCCACCGTACCATTCGCTTGTGGATGGTAGGGAGTGCTCCTATGGTGCTGTATCTAGAAATATTCTGTCAAGGCTTCAATGGTGTGATTCAAGAAATGTGTGCCTTGATCACTCATCAAAATTAATGGGTATCCAAATCTACTGACAATGTTCTCAAAAAGGAACTCTGTGGCTATAGCAGCATCACAATTTCTTACTGCTTTGGCCTTTGCCCACCTGGTGAGGTACTATGTTCCAGTGATGATGTATCTTGCACCAGTCCATTTTCCTGGTGGGTTGATAGGACCCACAAAGTCTATAGCCCACTTGTCAAATGCGCGCAGCGTAATCTGTGGTCGCAGTGGCATTTCATCGCGTCATGACGATTTTCCTACCCTCTGGCAGATATCGCAGCATCTGCAAAAGTCCTTGGTGTCTTTGTGTCACATAGGCCACCATAATCCTGCGGCTAGGATTTTCTGCGCAGTTGGCTTTCCTGCGAAATGACCTCCTGCGGTACCTGAATGTGCTTCTCTGATAATAGCCTCTTTTTCGTGCGGCATCACACATCTGCGTAGGACTTCATCTGGACCTAACTTGTATAAATGTCCTGCGATCAGGGTGAAGTATGTTGTTTTAACAACCAACTACTTATTTTGATACTTAGTAAACTCAGCAAGTGCCGATCCTGTAGTGAGAAAATGAATGATATCAGCATAGTAGTCATTTGTGATCTGGATAGAAAACAACTGCGCATCTGGCAAATTGTCCTCTAGGTTACTTGGCTCTTCTCATGAATCTATCCGTGACAGATGGTCAGGTCCAGCGTTCAATTTTCCTGGTTTCACAATGATTTCAAAATCATATTCCTGAAATAAGAGTAACCATCTGCAGATTCTTCCCCCTAACACAGGCTTATTGACTAGATACTTCAATGTGTAATGGTCAGTAAACATCTTGAACGAGGCACCCAACAGGTAGTGCCTGAACTTCTGTAGAGCATACACCATAGCTAAGCCTTCTCTTTCTGTCGTGGTGTAGTTCTTTTCTGCGGTCGATAGCTTTCTGCTGGAGTATGTGAAAGGATGATCGATGCCTCCTTCTCCTGGTTGCATCAAAACAATCCCTAGTGCGATGCCAGATGCATCCACATGTACATGAAACGGCTTAGTCCAGTCTAGAAAGACTAAGATGGGTGTTGTAACCATATTCTCTTTAAGTGTGTCTAGGCTTTGCTGGCATTCCTCATTCCATAGGAATTTTACATCTTTCTTGAGCATCTTTTCCATCGGTGCTGTAATCTTTGCATATCCCTTGATGAATTTTCTATAGTACCCGGTATGGCCAAGTACTGTCCTCAATTAATTGACTGAGTTGGGTGCTGGGAGATTTACAATGATGGTAATCTTTGCGGGATCTACCATCAAGCCTTGTCTGCACACAATATGACCCAACAAAATACCAAATGGTGCACAGAATATACATTTTTTCAAGTTTAGAGAAATCTGGTACTGCATACATTTCTCTAACATCAGTCTTAAATCTCCTATGTGCTTGTCAATCAATCCAAATAGAGTCCAGTCATCAAGATAAACTTCTAGGAATTTATGGATGTATTCTTTAAATACAACAACTACTACTCTAGAAAAGATAGTTGGTGCATTCTTAAGGCCAAAGGGCATTACCGTATACTGGAATGAGCCCCATTCTGTTGCAAAGGTGGTCTTAGATCGATCCTCTAGATGGATTCTGATCTGGTGATAGCCTGAAAAGCCATCGGTGAAGGAGTAGACCTCCTGTCCTCCCACATTGTCTAAGACTTCATCCGTGAATGGTGTCGGAAATGGATCATGGAGCGATGCATCGTTGAGTTTACGCAGGTCGACACAGATCCTGATGTCTCCTTTGGTTTTATTTTCTTGTACGACCATGGGACTAACCCATTCGCTTTCTTCTATATGCTCAATGATGCCTGCTGCTAGCATCTTATCGATCTCATCCTTAACTTTTTCTTTATAGCATGGATTTAATCTATAAGGACGCTGCTTGACTGGTTTGGAATCCTCTTTCAATGGTATCCTCATCACTCCCAGGTCTCCAACTATTCCCTTCATCTCCATGAACTTGGTGGGAAATAGGTCCTGATAGTCATGTAGTAAGTCTGCAATCTGTCCGACTATTTCATCATTCCAATAGTCTCCAATAGAGGAAAACTTTGGTTCTGTGTCTATGCCAATGTTGATATTTTTAGTCTTGATGGGCTCTGTGATTGCTGGAATTTCTAGCTTTGGTCCATCAACATCGCGAGTCCCTTCTGACTCTGGAATGTTGATGTTGCGAGGATCCTCATCCTCATCCTCTGGTTCTGCTTCAAAGTTGTAGCACTCAAGCGCATCTGCTAACTGGATGGTCCACTTAGGTTGAGCATGTACTGATAGGGTACAATCTTCAAATATCTTACTCTTTATTACATCTAGGGCCTAATCAACGCTTCGACACTCAGATTCAAAAGCGAAGGTGAGTAGAAAGCTGTCTATCATAAGTGGCCATGTAGTCGTGCCCTTGCGCAATTCAGTCTCTATGTACCAGTTCCTTGGAACTGTTTCCAAAGTGTGAATGAATCGGTGAACCCATTCATCCTTGGGAATGTCTAACCAATTCTGTTCGCATGTCTGAATATGTGACCTAGGGCGACTTTCTCCTGTGTATTTCTACTAGATACACTCTCTGTCGGTAGAGAATCTGGTCGCTATAAATCTCTTGAGATCATCCCATGATGCAATATTCTCTTTATGTGCATAACACCATCTTGTAGGTGTGGCTCGTACTGCAAGGTCCATAGCTGCGATCCTCTGCTCATGAGGAATTTGTTGTTCAAACTGCGTGAGGAAGTCCTAGATATCTGTTAGACCCTGAAATGATGGAATATTGCTGATCTCTGCGCCAATCCATCGTAGTGACTTAGTCATAAATGCACATCTGTGCACTGAGACTTCGTAAAGTCTATTTTGCCAGTTCTCTAGACCAACATCTGAATCCGATGCGCATGAGCTATCGCATCGCTAACTAATGTGCCCTTCTGCGGTTGGGTTGATATAGTCGCTCTGGTTCGCAGTCATCTGATAGAGACTGTCCACGTTACGTGCCTCTTCCTCTTCTCGGATAGGTTCAATGTATCTAGGACCCTGAAGAGGATCCAACAGTGCGATGAACCGGATCTGCGCGTCCTCAAAGGTCATTTGTCTTCTTTTTAGGTCGATAACGGCCATGTTACCGATCGCCCAATCAATGCCTAGCAATGTTGGATATGGTATACTATCGCCAATGATTTCTATAAATTCAAAGTCCGTAGAGCTGCAAACTCCATCAATGTCAACTATCACATGCGGTAATCGACCCAGTGGTGATACCCGTTGTTGATTAGCTAATCTCAGATGGATAGGTGATCTGACTAACTTAGGGATACCCATCTGTTCCCATGTTTGCTTAGTCAGAACATTTACCTCTGATCCTAGATCTAGGATGACCTCATCCATTTCAAATTCTCCAACCTGTGCTGTGAGCTTCATTTCTCTTCCTGTTCTTGTATGGCCCATAATACTATGAACAACGCACTGTGCACTGCCCAAGAGAGAAGGTTGCTGACACTGATCTATGATGCGTTGAAGCTCTCTGATAGCTTTTTCATTTCTGACAAGTTTTAAGCAACTCCAGAGGAAGGATTGTACACTTCCTGTAAACTCATCCTCATCGCATCTTCTCGATGTGGTAGCCTGCGCTGTCTGTACAGAGCTAATGCCACAAGGTGTTTGCTGCGGTACGCCCCTAGATGGCGGTACCTGCGATCCTGATTAGATAGGGTTATCAAAGAAAGTATTGGCTTCCTAAAATGTTTGCTTATTTTTCTGTAGGTCAAGTGGTGTTGCTTTGTTAGGAGCTCTACGCACCTACTCCTGACCTGTATTCTTTTCAATATCTTGCAATGTCCCACTGGTGGAAGCACTGCTGCGAGTCACAATGTTAACTCTTGGTTCTGGTTCTTCCTGCTCAGCAGCAATAAGTTGGATGTTCTGGTGTATTGCTAGCTTAGGTTCTCTGAGCTTAGCTATTAAGGTAGGACATTCTTCTATAGTGTGATCATAAGATTTGCAATAGTTACATGTGGTAGTGGGGCTCTGACAGTCCCTAAAATAATGGCCTACAACTCCACAGTTGTAACAAGTGACTGGTCCACGGCCACGACCAAATCCTTCTCCACGGCCAAAGCCTCCTCCACGTCCTCATCCTCTAAATCCTCCTCCACGGCCTCCATGAGCCGGATCATGCTGTGGTCCTATTGCTGGACCCTGTGTCTCTGATTGGACTCTATATAAGTCTTGCTTGCTCCCGACCATGAGATCATAGGCTCTGCAATCGTGTTCATCATGGCCTACGGACTTGCAGAATATGTAGTATAAGTTCTTGGGTGTCTGCACGTATTTCTGAAGTAGAGGGAATTGCTGAGGTGGATTCCCTCGTGTTTTTCATATTTCACACCACGACCCGTGGGTCTATGGTAAGGGGTTAGGAGCCCCGGTTGCTATATATTCTACAAAAACTGGACAGTTGTCTTTAGTGTGGCCTTGTGCACTACACTTTACGCACCATATGTCTTGCATAACCTCTTTCCCTTTCTTAAGCTCATGCAACTGCAACGTGAGATTAGCCAACTGGTTTTGTAGCATTGTCATGCCTTTACTAGTCTCAGCTAGAGGTGAAGCCTCTAGTTTCATTGCCATCTCCAACGCTTCATCTTGAGTAGTGAGTCTCTGCTGCATCAGTGACACTCTGATGTGAGGGAGCAGCGCTGCAATAAACCATTCCTTATGCTGCTCCGGCACAAACTCAATGCTGACTTGGTCTATAAGGGCTTTGAATTTCTGATCGAAGTCCCACACTGACTCTATAAGTATCTTTTTGATGTCTTTGAGCTCTGTAATGCACTGTGACTCTGACTTAGGTTTCTTAAATTCTTTGATTATGGCAGTCCTGACCTGTATGAGCATTCTGGGTGTGGCGGTATACTTCATGTACCATGTTAAGGCTCGTTCTCTTAGTGTGGTGACCAACTGTACAAGTTTAATGTTATCATCTTGGATTCCTTTAATAGTCCATACTGCTTCACATAGAAACCAATGCTGCTCTGGGTCCTCTGCTCCTATACCCTTAAAGGTGGGTAGTTTCATATCATCCCCCATTCTGTTTCTACGTGGTGGATGTTGATTGGCTGTGTTACTACCACTCGGCAGCGTAGGTGGAGGTGATGTAGCGGTAGTATGTACTGTCTGCGAGCTATTGGATGGAGTTCCTATGGGATTGTTCTAAGTCCCGGTCTATTTCTATGGGGTGTAAGGGTGGTAAGGGATACCCCCTTCTGTTCTTTCTGTGGTACTGTGACTCTGTTGTCTAGCACTATCTGAACTGTCTTCAAATATGGGAGATCTGAAATCTATTTTGTATTTCTTTCCACTACGTGTACGTCCAACGTCATCAAAGTCACTCTCAAACTCTTGTGACATTACTATCTTTACTTATTCATCTAAAACTAGATCCATTGTTCTTTTTTCATGTAATAACATCTTAATGGACAAGTTTAAAGATTTTAGGTACTTATCGCGATAGCCTTTGAAGAAGTAGCGCTCAGCCTTGCTGAAGATTTTCCTCTAATCAACTGCAAACTCTGTGACGAAGCCTCCTAGCACACTCACAAGCCAAAAGTATACTGTCCTTGTAATGGGATTATCAAGGTTCTTCAGGGTTTGAATCAGCTCCGGTGTCCAGACAATGTTTCTTTTCTTCTTGAATATGCTCGTATCAGTCAACTTTGATAACCAGTCGTAAAGCTCGTTTCCAAAGGTTGCAAAAAATATCGCATGTAGGTCTGTAAAGATATATTTTTGCAACCAGTCCTCTGTACTCAGTCTAGGACTCTTGTTCTCGCATTCGGAAAACTCTTTCTCCTTAGACCCAACCCACTGGTTTAGTTCGTCTCTAGTAGGACGCCACCAGAACATTAGCACTCAGTTTGTTCAAAACTGGCAACAGAACCATTTGTTGGCTCGATGGGCAGACCCAGGTTTACTATAATTAACCAACAACACCCCTAGCTCACTGGGCCTTTCGGCGACAAACCATGGAGCGGCCTGAAGTCTCACCCGAAGTGATTCTAATGGGTTGTCCAAAGACTCAAGTGTCTTCGACCAGGTTCTGCAGCATCCTACTTACACTTGCAGCTCTTCTAGCCGTGGATCCTCTCTTTCTGCGTCGCGCAGCTTCCTCTCTCTCGTGGTGACTCTAGCCCTTATCGCGTCGCCGCATCCTGGGTGACATGTAACCCCTTCCGATGCTAGGTCCTTCTCCTGTGGTATCGCGCACCACAGCTCCTCTGCTGGTGCGATATCACCTCCCTACGATATCCTACCACCGCAACTCAGCGCACTTAGCGTTATTAGTGTCGACTTATAGAACTCAACATACAAGGCTATCTAACACCGCGACCTTTAACTGTCTTGCGCGAGGCATAGGTGAACTCTTATACAAAATACCAAAAGACGTCAACTTATATCTATCCTTCTATAATGCTGTAAACTGAATGATAACTCACATACATTTACTGTAAGCAAAGTTCATGCGCAAAATAACAAGTAACAGTAAACAAATACAATCACATGCATTCATCACATAACACGCAGGTTTTACGTGGTTCACTTCTAGGGTGGAAGTTACGTCCACAAAACTGTGTTTCTTTATTATAACTTGAGGGGAAGCAAACATAGTTCTGCTGCACCGCATATGCAGCTAGAGATCTTCTGGGTAACTCCGCACACAGCCTGGAGCCCTTCTCTCTTAGATCTCTTCTCTATCTCTATATTGCTTCTCTACAATATCTTCTTCTCCCCTCTGTCAATCCCTACGGATTGTTACTTACAAGCTCAACAAGCCAGCTACTGGTTACAAAAAGATAACTACAGCTAGTAACAGAACCAGAGCTTGGCTTTTACAATACAACTGTCTCAAAATGTCTCTATTGTCTAACATTCTATTGTCTATATGATGTGTCTAACTATGTATCTCACCTTTTACAATAAAATAATGATGCGTCTCACTATATGTCTAACCTTTTACAATACAAAATACATCCCTTTATAGACGGCCCGAAGGTCTCGCCATTACAACACTGTGGGCCTCTCCCAACAGTAACCCAAAAACCCTAACTAGTGATAGTCAGCATATTTGTACTTGGAGTAGCCGCTTTTCGTCACCCCACAGCTCTATGCAGTCTTCCATGCTTCCTGGGGCTGATCATGGGTACTATGCACTGCTTCCTTTCACCACAGCTTCCTGCAGTCTTCCATGCTTCCTAGCGCTGACCATGGGTACTGGCATTGATTCCTTTCACCACAGCTTCCTGCAGTCTTCCATGCTTCCCAGCACTGACCATGGGTATCGGCGCTGCTTCCTTTCACCACAGCTTCCTGCAGTCTTTCATGCTTCCCAGCGCTGACCATGGGTACCGGCGTTGCTTCCTTTTCTATCCTTCGTCTTCAATACCTCGGCCTCGTTTCTCATTTTCCTTTATAAGGGTAGCTGAGCCCTCCTGTCTTCGCCGCTGCCTTCAATGCAGTGGGTGAGCTCTCTTTTCTCGGCTGCTCAGGTAGTGTCGTCTTTCTTGACTTTTCTATCCCAAGTCATGGTTTTTGGCTCTGATCTGTAGCTAGAAACATGCTACGATGTCGTATCTTTACCTTATCTCTTTATCTCTGCCAAAACTATCTATCCGCTAAAATGGTAGCTTCTCCTGTAGCTGCAGGACCCTACTCCAACAGATGACGAGGAGAATAGACCTATCTCGCATGATGGCCCTGATATAGATACCGAGCCTACAACTTACCATGCAGAGAACAGTTCTGATGTCTCTGATAAGATTCCTCAAATTGACTCTGTGCTTGATCATCCAATTAAGGGAAAATCTATTGAAGGTTATTTACCTGGTTCATATCGAATTGGTGAAGCAGTTCACCCACTATTTGTTAATTGTTTGCTTGACAAGATATGTGGAATGGAGGTAGAAATAACAAAGATGGTGGCACGTAGTGATGCTGCGAAAGATGAGAATATAAGGTTGAAGGAGAAATATGATTCAGCTGATAAATGTATGCTGCGTCTGAAGAAACATAAGAACAAGTTAATTAGGAGAGTTATGAAACTGTAACATGAGAATCATAAAAATGAGGAAAAAGTTCGTGAGCTGAACAATCAGGTTACTTTGATGCAGTTTAAAGGTCATTCACATAATCCGGTGACTGGTGTGAATATACAGGTGTTCAATACTCCTATTAAATCATAGTATTTTGGGAATACTCACTATTGTACATATGTCTAGAAAGTATTTCAGGTTTGAAGTTTGTAAGTAAAAGCAGCAAGTGATAATGAAGTTATTTTTGTTTTCCAGGTATTTTTTTGAATTGATTGATGGATTATGTAATTTATTTTATTTACTCTCGCGTTTGTGTTAATTTTTACTGTGTAGTGTTGCAGATGATTTGGTTGATGCGCTTTTCCTGGATTTTGGTGATCGCTCGTTTTCATGATGATCCCTGGAGAATTATGAACAAATCAGTTGAAATCATTTTCAATGATGGATATCCCGTCTCCCAGGTGTCACTAAATTACTAATGTCTTTACCATTTTATGATTTAGCGTCATAGGTTGAATCTTTTCAAATTTTGGGATATCATGACGTATATAGAAAATGACAATTTCATTTGTCATTTTTCTGTTTTGAATGAAATTGGTTAAGATTACGATGATGTAGTTTCTTGTTTTTTAGAACTATCTCTTTTTGAGATTGAATGTAGTTAAAGGAGACATGGTTTACTGTAAGGGGGTCGATGGTTGGGGAAAGAGACGAAGCAAGATCACTTTATTATTTTTGTAGCTAAAGACAATTTCTTGTTAGCAGTTGCAGCATCTTTTCACTGGTGATATTTATAAGTATATTTGCAGTATTTATACTATGGAGATGTGCTTATAGTATCAATTGATCTTGTTATTTCTTTTTGCAGTCTTTATGTTTTGTTATATTTCTTTAAAGAAATGTGCAAATGCATCATGTTTAACTGTCGATTTATGCTGGTTCTACTTGCAAATTTTTGTCATGTAGTAAATCCGATGTTATCATTATAATAATATGTGACATACTATTTCTGTGTGTTTCCTTGTTCCTTTTTAGAATTTCTTCTGAATATTTTCAGGACTGTCTGCACAGTATCATTATTTGCAAGTTGATTCTAGGGTTAATACTATCATGCTCCTGATCAGGATAGGATATTTAGGATATATTAATGGTATTTTTTATTTAATTTATAGAAACTATATTGTATCAGATTGTTACATTTACACTCCGCCAAGTTATCTTTCAACCTTATTATGAATGTACAGGTGTCTATAGTGTAATTTATGTAATTGGTTGAGTTAGTTAATATTTCCTTAACTATTTATTTTTGTACTCATAGGGTAAATTGGGTTAATTAGATTAATTTTCATTTATCAGTTGTGTAAAATATCAACTAACTTAGTAATTATCTTTAACAGTTTTCGTTGTATATTCATAGGTGTACTATAGATTTAGTTAATAAAAATTAACTTCATTTTTCCTTTGAGTCTCCTCCTGTAGCTGGGAGTAACTTTTAGGGAAGGAAATGGGGCCTTAATCCCATCAGAGATAGCTACCTAACGACTGAGAGCAGCTTTGAAATCTTTTAGATCGGGTTGTCTCTTGGTTGACTATTGTGTCCATTCAGCCTGTCAACAATGGCGCTAGAAGGAGGGTCAGCTTAAAGCGAATGGATGATAAAAACAATCCTATTTATCATACTAACCACCCCTCTACTCCTGAATTCACACCACCTTCTCGATCGGGTGAATTACAGTCATCATCCCAGCCACAAACATTTTAGTCATCACAACTAGATGAGACCCCATTGAACGATACTGTTCGAAGTCTCATCCATCAGTTCAACTCTAGCAGTGCCCATCCACCTAAAGAACTTGACCAGTTCGAACAGGCCATCAATCAATCCTGCAGGATTTTAACCAGAGCTTATTCAAATCTTACTGGGATCCAACCCACTGAATTGCCTCTTCCACGGATCAGATGTCCACGAACTCTCCATATTGAATCTACTCCTGAAGAACAGGATCGGCCTTTAGGTGTATTTCCTGACCATCAATTACAACAGCCTCTAACAGGCACCAATCAGCCTTCATCTTCTTCAGAACCACCTGCTTCAGGAGGGTCTGGTCGACCACCATTACTGCCACATTCACCTCCTCACCTTTTTCAAACACCACCTACATCACCAAGGAACATGGCAAATTTAAAACCAAACCCCAATGCCAATATGCCATGGTTAGCTCAAGATGCGGTCACTATTCTAGGTGATCAACATCCTTTGCCAAAGCATCCTGAGAAATTGTTGCCCAAATTCAATCCTGAGCTGAAGGAGCCTGTAGAAGATCACGTTAATAAATTCATGCTAGCAGTTCGGCTTTTGAATGTTGAGCACGAAGATGTAGTCTGTCAAATTTTCCCTTATACATTTGAGGGCAAAGCCTCGACCTAGTACTTCTCACTTACTGTTGGTTCTATTACCAGTTGGAATGAATTCAAGTTGGCTTTCATGAACAAGTTTGGAGACGATAAGACTCCATCTGTGTTGGTGTTAGAATTGTCTAGGATCTGTATGGAAACCAAGGAGAAAGTCAAAGATTTTAACCAGTGGTTCTTGACTCTAAGAAACAGAATCCCCGCTACCTCAAGGCCTGCTGAGGATGTCACTATTGAATTCTATACTTCAGCCCTACCCATGTCAATGGCCATGTTTGTCAAGAGAGCGGCTAAGCCCACTCTCACTGAAACCTTTGATGAATCCATTAAGGTCGAGAAGGACATGTCTGCCATTAAGACGAACCCTGGGGTTGACACTGATTCTGCGTCTTCTTCTCGCAAAAAGAGTGAGAGTCCTTCCAAAATCATGAATCCTGATAAGAAGGGTCAAGATGTGCTAGACTTAGAAAGCCTCCAGAGAGTCATAAAGAAGTTATCCAACGAAATCATTGATTTGAAGAAAGGTACTTCTGAAAGTACTTCGAACAAAGAGCCACCTAGACAGCCTTTTAGAAGACCATTCCAAAATACAGCTGCTAAACAGACCCCACCATCTGAGGCTAATAATGTAGATGAAATTAATAGCTTCCTAAAGTTATTAGTCTCAAGCCTTGAAATGTCAGCTGAAAACGAAACCCAATCTTCAGGACAGAATTCTGAAGATACCCAAGGCACATATAATAACACTAAAGAAAAACCTCCTCAAATTATCAGTCACTTCTGGGATACCATGGAATTGATCGATGATGAAGATGTTGCTGTTGTGAATGTCAATCAGCATAAATATAATACTAGAAGCATGAAAAATCAGTCCTCATGGGAACCTTCAGCAACGCCTACAGATGACAGTTTAGCTGTCAAAACAAAAAACCAACCTTCAAATACTATGTCTGCACCTTCTCTTGATTTAGAATATGATCTGGTTGAGGATTTCAAGAAAATCAGAGCTAATATTTCTATCTATGAACTCCTCAAATTTCCTGTGATTCGAGACAAGATGATGCAAGGGGTTTCTCTAAGTAGAAATGGAAAAACTCCCTCCACTCAAAATAGTTCTGCTAGTACCAAAGATAATCCAACAAAAGCTTTAGTTAATGCCTCGTCCATAGGTAAGAAATCAGATTCCTCAACTCCTCCTTTTCTGCTTACGTTTGAAATCAGCAATCGTAAAGTGCACAATTGTATGATAGATTCAGGGGCTTAAAAAAATGTCATGCCATATTCGGTGTGTAAAAAACTTAACGTAGTCCTCGTACCATGTGATACGAGTATTGTGCAACTTGACCGATCTAATGTAAAGGTAATAGGAAAGTTGAATGAAGTACTGATAAGATTAGCTTCAAACCCTCAGGTTCATTTCATCATTGACATAATTGTTGCTGATATCCCGGAGGCATATGGTTTATTCCTCAACAGAGATTGGTCTGAAAAATTGAAGGGATACTTTGCAACGGACTGGTCACATTTATGGCTACCTTCTAATGGTCGCCCAAACAAAATCAGAATTGATCAAGAACGTTATATGAAGCACATGGTCACCGAACTGGATGACTCAAACGAACCAGTGTTATTCACGGATACTATAATGGGAAATTACATGGTTGATTCCTTCTTTGGAAACCTTGAGGCTGAGAAATCATCAATCCAAGATCCGAAACAGCAATCCGAAGTTTTCCATTTTACACAAGTTTCGGACGGAATTCCAGTTCTAAACACTACACATTTAGACTTGAATAATGGGCTTTGGTCTCTATACTTTGACGGATCTAAGTCAAAGGAAGGGGCTGGGGCCAGTTGCTTATTGATAGATCCCCACGGGAAAAGGTATTTTGTTGCTTGCAGGTTGGAATTTGAGTGCACCAATAACATTGCTGAATATGAAGCCCTTATTCAAGGGCTGAAAAAGGCAATTGACCTAGGAGCTAAAGCTTTGGTAGTGTCAGGAGACTCTAAAATTATCATTAGACAGGTACGCAACACTATACATTGCATTGCTGGACATCTAAGAAATTACCAGACAGAGGTATGGAATTTATTATTATCATTTGAAGCTTTTAATATAAATTATATTCCCCATTATTTGAATCAGGAAGAAGATCTCCTAGAAAATGTTGCTTTGAGGTTAATTCCATCTAATGGGATGCTTGCTGATTCTTTCTCTGTTGAACTGCTTTTCAGACCTTCCATACCTGATAATGTTGTCAATTGGAGATTTTTTGACCATGACGAGCAGTTAATCGAGTTTTTGACCATGAAGGACACCTTCAAAGATGCAGTTATTGACGAAATGACTCATGACGAAGATCTGTACAACTTTTCGGTAATTCATAAACCTTGTTCAATTGAAGAATCTCTTAATCAGGTCAGTACTCTCCCTAGATCTATAATTAAACTCGAAAAAATATATGATTTGAAGGGTAAATTTAAAGGTGCAAGGAACTGTAAAACCAATAGCTCTACCATGCAATCTGAAGTCATAAATTTAGGCACTGAGCACAATCCCCAATGTCTCAATCTGGGCAGTATGTGTACTCCCCAAGAAAAAACAGCCTTCATACGACTCTTTAATGAGTTTAAAGACATTTTCGCTTGGAAATATGACAATCTCCAGACATTTGATCCAAACATTATGCAACATGTCATCCCCATGAAACAACAGGATAAACCTTTCCAGCAGAAGTTGAGGAAAATGCACCCTAGCCTGGAACCGGCTGTTAAGAAAGAGCTTAACAAACTCCTCGCTGCTAGAATAATTTTTCCAGTACGACATGCACAGTGGGTGGAGAATCTCGTCCCAGTTAGAAAGAAAAATGGTGAGATTAGATTATGCGTCGATTTTCGAAATCTCAACAAGGTTTCAGAAAAATATAATTATCCCGTTCCTCCAATGGAAAAGATCTTACAACAGGTTTCTGGATCTGAAATGTTCTCACTTTTAGATGGCTTTTCGGGATACAACCAAGTGTTAGTATCAAAAGAAGATCAGTTGAAAACAACCTTTAGAACCCCTTGGGGAACTTATGCCTATAGGAAAATGTCATTTGGCTTAATTAATGCCGGAGCAATGTTTAAAAGGGCAATGGATATTGCATTCAGAGGCCTGATCGGCCAATTTGTTGTTATTTACCTCGACGATATAACTATTTTTTTGAAAAACAGGGCCGATCACCTGATACATCTTAGGAAGGTCTTTGAACATTGTAGTAAATACGGAATCTCCCTAAATCATTAGGTTTTGTAGTTTCAAAACAAGGTATCAATATTGACCCTGAACGTACCCATGCTATAGCACAGATTTTTATGCCTCACTCAAAGAAAACTATGAAGTCATTTCTAGGGAAGATAAATTTTGTCTCCAGGTTTATTCTTGGTTTCACTGAGATTGTCAGGCCACTTCAGAAAATGATTAAGAAAGATGTTGATTTCAAATGGTCTGCTAAAGAAAAGCAATCCTTTCACGATATATTAAAATCTATTTCTGAAGATCCTACTTTAACAAGCCTTGATTTCTCTAAACCATTTATTTTGTACACTTTTGCTTCTGACTCTTCATATGCCGTTGTTTTAACGCAGACACTAGTACAAGTGATCAATTTTGCCATGGAAAAATAGGGCAATATCCACAGAAAAGCGTGGATATTGCCACGTCTAAGTGTTTTTTTTTTCGTGGAAACAATTCCGTCACAATAGAGACGACCCCTAATTTGCGTTGCAAGAGCGACAATGTTCTATATTTCGTTAGATGTCTAAGCCGCTGCTATATCCACGCCTGGCCATCTCTGTATCAACGCCTGGCCGTCGCTATATCCACGCCTGGCCGTCTCTGTATCCATGCCTTGCCGTCGCTGTATCCACGCCTTGCCGTCTCTGTATCCATGCCTTTCCGTCGCTGTATCCACGCTTTGTATAAGTTTTTTTTTTTAAATGCAAACCCTAGGAATAGCGACGGGGATGCTATACCTACGACGGGCAGACTAGGAAAAGTTCCACGTCATGCCATTTATAAATGTAAAAAAACCTAGGAATACAAAGAACAGGGTTGATCCCAATGCTTGCAACAAAAACTTTATTTTTAATCTCATTACAATTTAAACAAATTCAAGAGTACATACATATTATTATTTCCTTAACTAGGACAAACTTTGAAGGCATTCCCAGGTTTCAAAGAAAATATACAGATGATTTCCCTGTAGAACACAAGAAAGCTATCAACATCTAGCACCCAACAATGAATAGTAGTGTTATCGAGACATCTCATGCCATTAGAATCATGTACATAGATAGTGTTACAGAGAGACCTTACAACATCTAGCCAACACTTCCTTCAAGCTTCAAACTCATCAACTGATTTACTTCAGCTGCAAATTCTAGTGGGAGCTCGTTAAATACAACCCTACAAAATACATTAATAATAGCTACCACTGCCTTCTCTGGATCAATCCCCCTCTGGTGGAAATAGAATAACTGATCTTCCCCAATTTTTGAGGTACTTGCTTCATGTTCAACACGGGCTGTTGGGTTCTTCACCTGAAAAAGTTTGTAAATATCAGAGACATAAGGGAAACAAATGAAAATCAATATTGTTACTAAAGCCTTCTGCATGAATTATACAATAAAATTAAACACCATATACTTAAAATGTGTCATATGGCTGGTAGGAGAAACGCACCCGATCCCAGTTCAGAGTTCAAACTTACTGCAAAACTAGGTCAAATCTAACCAGAACAAGGAAGCATTGGCTTGCTACATCAGACTTAAGTCAAAACTTGTGAAACTTGACAATCTATGCAAACATGACAAGTTGTAACCAGGTGCACTCACCCACATGCCTATGTAAACCAAGAAATCTCCAATCTTACCCATTTTTTGCACATCTTGCAGCAATTTTTTAGACCTTCATGTAGCATCAATGGCACAGATTTTGTGTTCATCTTCTAAGCATATTATCTGTAGGTTAGGGAATAGAAATTGTACTCGTTTTCTAACCAATATTCAAGCATATGGGCACAGATTTCCACCAGATATTTTTCATTATACAATTTTCTATATATTGTGCTCAGTTTCTACGCAAATATTTTATACCTTGGGCACAGATTTTCACCAATATTGCAGATACGTTGTTTATAATGCAATTATGTTCTACCATACACCTATATAGTGCTCATTTTCTGAGTAAACTTTCTGGCACCACTGAACCAGGAAAGAGACAAAGATCAATAAAGTCCATAATGAAAGCAGTCACACTAGAGGAAGTTGAACCTAGAATACTTGTCTGAGTATGGGCATGCACATTATAGCGGTAGCTTTAGAGTCCATTAGAGTGTCAAGTCAAGTTGTGCCATGGACACAGTGCACATGGTAGGGGTAACGTTAGATTCCATTAGTGTGACAAGTTCAGCTGTGCAAATTACTTAGGTGCAAGTGCAACAAGAAGTCAAGTGCATCTAATGGCGTGGCATACTACAGTGGGGTGGATAGACTACTCAGCTTATGGATTTATGTCAAGGTTGGTCTTTGTAATGGCACATGCTTCTTCCTAGTTTTATATTGGACAAGCGCCATCTCACTCTCAGTTGGTTCAGAGTCAAGATTTTGCACAGCAATGTCATCCTTCTTGTCCTTGCGTTTTCACATATTCATCCATCATTGATGCGTTTTGCAAGCAAGGTAATGTGGAAGCTGCTGCGGCGCTGCAGGGACCAATGGTGAAGAAGGGTCTGGCATTCAATGTTGTGACGTGAGGCTTTGGCATTCTGGGAAGAACTGCAAAGACGTGGTGTTATGCCCAACATTTCTAATTACAATTCAGTTATCAATGCCTTTTGTAAGAAAGGTAGGATATCGGTTGCTAGCAACCTCCTTAAATATTCCTTGGACAAAGGTTTAATTCCAGATGTGATTACCTACAGGGCTTTAATTAAGGCACATTCTGAGGCAGGAAATATACAGGAGGCCTCTGAACTTCTTGATAACATGATACGTTGTGGAATTGTGCCAGACGACTCTCTCTATAACACTGTCATTGACAGAATTTGCAATCAATGGAAATTTGATACTGGTATGAAACTCTACAATGAAATAGAA